>JAIXHY010000014.1:954277-1464244 GCA_020449905.1 Globodera pallida
AATGCACCCCTAAAAAATGACTTTTTCTTGGACCAAAAATCCACACAAAGATCGACATTTTCCCTAAAATTTTTTACTTTTGATATTTTTTATAAAATTTTCCAAAACATATGAAAAATATTATATTTAGGAGCAAAATTAATAAAGATAGATGAATTTTGAAGGTTTTTATGCATAAAGTGACTAGATTTGGCCATTTTTGGCACATATTTAAGCACATATTTTGGCTTTTTTGGGGTTTTTAGCACATATTTTGGCATTTTTTAGCACATAAAAACATACATATTTTGGGTTTTTTAGCACATATAAATCCTATCCCTAGTAATGATGATCGAATCGTGCTTTCTGAATTACTTTGAGGCAAAAAAATTTATAATTTTCGGGAAAATTCAGATCCAGGGCTTGTCTTTTTCGATGAAATGTGAAACGTCGTTCGATGAAATATCGGTTTCGACCAATTCCGAACCCCGGACCCGAATTCGAACACTTTTTCAAAAGTTCAAAATTTTCCAAAAATCAATTTTATTGCACAAAACGTTCGAATTCGAGTCCGGGGTTAGGAATTAGTCGAAATAGAAGTCGGATTCGGATTCTACACCCCGAATACCCCCTAGAAAGACCTTTTTTATCGACTGGAACGAAGTTAGGTATAACGTCCTCGTCAATCAATCAATCAAAAGCATAAAATATAAAGGCGCACAGAACAAGCACAAATAATAACCAATCAATCATTTTGATCACAGATTAGTTGGGGGGATTGTGGCTTAAGTATAATAACAATAAAATATATATTCTCTCGTCATATCAGAAGGCAGGCAGGCAACCAATATCATAAAATATAATTATTATCATCATTTTCCCTAACATTTTGCGCTCCGTCCACCGCCACACCCTTCGGACCAATCGAGCAGTCAAAGAGTATCCTCGTCGTCGTCCTCCGCCCCATCTTTCGGCGCGTCCTCTTCCTCTTCCTCCTCCTGTTCTTCCAGTGCCGGCGTCGGACTGCGACTGACCAACTCGCGCAGACGACGAATCTGTGCAGAAATTTGTTTATTCACTCAAAAATATTCTCCCGGGGATTATGGTATGTTTCGCCTCCGCATGGGCTCCTCCCTTTTCATGGCATTCTGAGGACCCGAGCGGCAGATGCCGTCAAAAAATGCCGTATTTAGCCGCGGCAACCAACAAACCCCCCCCCCCCCGGGGACCGATAGATTTGTTCCGTTAAAAAATCGCGGCGGGTGTCCCGGTATTATTACATTCAGCGCGCCATCCCGATGGAATGTGTCGATGAAGGAGCGCATAAATTCGTCCGAACGGTCCTTCCAATCCTTCAGCAATTTGACACTCTTTTGCTTGAACGCGTCCATCTGGTTCTGCAGCTGATACTTTTGGGCCTAAAAATTGTGGCCAAACAAATATTTGTGAGCGGTGAAATTGGGCAAAATTAAAACAACAAAAAAAAACGCACCGCCAAAAAGCTGACGTTCAGCTCCTCGCGGGTGTAGCCACGCTGCAAATTGCGGCGAATGAATTTGTCGTAGTCGCGAATGATGCGACAAATAACGTCGCTGGTCGACACGCCCTCCGTGCGCTCGGTTTCCTAAATTCTTCAATTACCGAAAGCCACACAATTTGGTTGATCAACTCCGGACGTTTTGAGCCCGGATCCCACGAAAATGTTCTGAATTTATAAAAAGAAATGAATTAGGGTTGCTCCCCGACCTTTCGGGGGTGGATAAGTCGTGGGGGGGGGGGGGGGGGGGGGTGAGGCCCAAAAATGTCGGGGGCCGGGGACGTCGGGGATAAGCCCTCAAGGGCGATGTGTCGGGGTTCTTCGAAAGCGCCGTTGGGGTCGGGGAAAAACCCCAAAATAAATATACAAACCCCGCCCCCCCCCCCTCCCTACCAAAGAAACAAAATTAACTGACCACAAACATGTCCACTCGGCGGAATTTCTCGTAGAGATCCTCCTCACCAGGCGCCACATAGGGCAGCGCGTCGTGTGCAATGAAATCGACCTGCAAAAACAATTGTGGGGTTATATAAATAAATACGTCACAACAATAAAGTCAAAAAATAATAATTTAAAAATGGAGATTTTTGTCATAAAAACCTACAAAATATACCAAAAGTTTTAAAAAATCCACCCCATTTTTTCATTGGGGAAATTTTGTGTAGCCCCGCGCCCGCCCTCCGTGCCGAACTGCACGCAAAGCACTCGCCTTCAAGCTCTTGAGAAAGTCGACCGTGACGAACCACGGCGAATTGCGGTAAACCTCGTCCACGTAACGGCAATGGCGGACGCCCGCGTAGCGCTCCTAAAATGCAAAACAAAAAAAAAGGTTTTATTTCTTCAAAATTTAAAAAATCCAAAATTTCCCGCACCTCCTCATTCGTCACTGTGCGCCCTTTGTAATGGTGCGTTGTTTCGTCGCTGTTCACTGAAAAAATCAAATAAAACCCGCAACATTTTGTTCCATCTGATCACTCTGATAAGCCCCCCCCCCCCCTCCGAAACAAAGGATCAACATTCTTTTGGTCTGATCACTACCGGTCAGATCACAGGTGAACGAATTCTTGTCTGATCACCGTTGATCAGAGAAGCGATTGATCAAAATTGTGCTGCTAACCTCCGACGATCAAATAAACGTTCGGGAAGGCATTTTTGGCTTGGCGCAATTGATTGGCATGTCCGTAGTGGAACAGGTCGTAGATGCCGTCCGCAAACACGCGCACCGGTCGACCGGCTGTAAATTTTGCAAATTTTTCAATGACAAAATTAGAAAGAAATGTTTTGAAAATGGAGTTTTGCCGTCTCCTTTTTTGTTTGTTTGTTTGTTAATGAGGGATTTCAATAACTCACCGGTGTCGTTGTGTGCCATGTCCAGCGTGATCTTGCGGTAATCGACAGCCTCACGGATGACGAGCGCGTCCGGCGAGTCGCTGAACGGCGCCGGCCCACGCATGGCCAAATTTTGGTGGTGTTGCAGCTGCAGAGCGAGGTGATTGTTGTTGCTGTTGTGTTGCTGTTGATCCGTGTCGTCGTCGACGATGGAGGCGCCGACCGCCGCCGCATTCTTAAATAAAAAAATAAATGAAATATTCAACAGATCAATACATCTTTGAAAGCAGAGAAGGGGAGGGGGGAATCTGATCAGCTCAAAAAGTAAAAAGTACCAGTGTTTACATTTTTGAAAGGGGCGGACTGATTATAGTTTAGCGAAGTTCCCGAAATTGGGAATTTTCCGGAACCAAAATCCCGGCTTCATAAGCGGACGCAAAAATTTGTCATCCCGTTTCGGCACCCTTTTGGAATTGGGGTCCCGACGAAAAAAAATCTTAACAATTTCAAATGCATGTTTTCTAGGGTAAAAATAAGCGTAGACCACGAATCCGAGCTTGGATTTTGCGAATTTCAAACCCCGAACCCGAATAATTTTCGAAATTTCAGGCACGTAAAAAATAATTTATGCATGAACACAAAAATTAAAAGCTTCAAAAATGCACGAAAACGTTGTAATAATGAGAAAACAAAACAATCAATCGTTAACGGGGTCGAAATGTGCGATATAAAAAATTTGTCAACCCAAAAAAAAAGTTGCAATTTGAACCTTCGAAAAATATTCTAATTCGGGTTCGGTTTTCGAGATTCGCAAAATCCGAGCTCGGATTCGTGTGTTACGCTTTTTTTCACCTTAGAAAACATACATTTAAATTTTAAACATTTGAAATATTTTTTTTGTCGGAACCCCAATTCCAAAGGATTGCCCGGGTTTCGGGGGTTTCCGCCAAAAATCCCGGGTTTGCGCTCAATAAAAGACTGAAAGCAAATGTAGGCAAATTCAATCCAATATTCTAATCAACAAAAAAGAATCGGCACCAAAAATTTACAAAATATATTTTGTTTTTGTGAGACCCCTCCCCCCGAAAAATTGGCCTTGAGGATGAATATTTTGTACTTTTTTGTAAATAACTTTGTCAAAAACAATCACCCACTTTCTAAAATTTCGTCCCAAAAAACGGAAATTTGTCTCATTTTTATTATTTTAATCAATTTGCTGACAAAAAAAAAGCTTTAAAATTGCCAACCATCTTTTATTCAAATTTAGTTTTTAACTTAATTTTTTGGGTTTGATCATTTTTCAAACTTTATCAACCTTCAAATCGACGACAGCCACAGCCGCATTGTCGTTGCTAGTCGATGGTGCTTCGTTAGAGCTAAAAGAAAACTATTTTTTTTATCCGATTTTGATGAATTTCATTAGAAAAACGAGGAATTTTAATAAAAATTGACTCATCTTTCCAAATTCTGCTGAAGTTTTTAAACCAACTTCTTAAAAATTCGCAAAAATTTAAAAAAAAAATCGCTCGGCACCGCCAGGCCTCACAAAAAGGCGAAAAATCCCTCAAAATTTCCTAAAAATGAGACAAAAAACACTAAAATGTAAAAAATTAATTTGCCGTTTAAACTTTAAACACAACACGAACTCGTCTTCTTTGCTTGAGCGAATGTCCCGTCGTTTGGCCATTACGTCGTCCCGCCGCTCCTTCCGCGTGGACACGGCCTGTTCCGTGCGGCTTTTGCGCGACGTTTCCACATCCTTTCCGGCACTTTTTTTGTGCTGACTTTGATGACGGCCGGGCATTACAATAATATTTTGTCTAAAAAATAACAAAAAAAACATTAA
This sequence comes from Globodera pallida, assembly GCA_020449905.1. Lineage (NCBI taxonomy): Eukaryota > Metazoa > Nematoda > Chromadorea > Rhabditida > Heteroderidae > Globodera > Globodera pallida. The sequence continues at coordinate 958,969 of JAIXHY010000014.1, forward strand.
AATTCGAGGGGTAAAATTAAAAAAAGATGGATATGTACCTCACAGAATTCGATAACCTATAAATGAATCGACTCATCTTGAGTTCTAATGCACAAATCTGAAAGTTTTTTTTGGCAAAAATCACTAATGAAGCAAGTTATAAATATGGCTGGCATTTTTAGGCACTAAAACGCGAAATAGGCGCCTAAAATAGGCACCAAACCCCCCCCCCCCGAAATAGACACTAAAATAGGCAACAAATAAGGCACTAATAAGGTACATAAATGTCCATAAAATTTTATTCAAGTCTGACAATAAATCAATTTCGCAATTCTTGCACACCAAATATTAAAATGAAATTTTATCAAAAAGTGATTTTGGTCTAGAAAAAAGTCGATTAGCCAAAAATGTTTCGAATCACCCGAATTAAAAAAAAAGGTTTGAATCGCACTTCTTCAATCATTAATTAATCTATCGAATTCACTCTTTTGGTTGTTGCTAAAGTAAACAATTGTCAAGCGCCTTGCAATTAAAGACCGGAATTTTGAAAAAACTGGACCTGGATCTGGATTTTGGAAATGACCTGGATCTAGATTTACCTGGATTAAAAATCCAGGTTTTCTGGATATCCAGATCCAGAGTGCTCCGACGAAAATACCTGGATTCTGGAGTCCAGGAAAATCCAGGTCTGGACCCAGGTCCAGTCCGGTCTTTCTTTTTTGTTTACTTCGGGGGATTCGAACATTTTTGGCCTGGGGGGGGGCTTCGGACCGGAAGCGGAACCCGCTTACATAAAACGGTATTTTGTTCATTTACTAAGCATTGGACAACAGAGTCCCCATTGAAAGGGACACTTCAGTCCAGGGCTTATAACTTGCTTCATATCGGCCACGCAAATTTTTTTCAGATTCATGCTTTGAGACCGGGAGGAGTCTAATTCATATATTTGAACTGAACGAATTCGGGTTTCCAAATGACTAAAATATTTTTAAATATGGTAACATTCTGCCTGTTGATTGAGTACTTCTGAAAGAGTTTGGAGCAGCGGGAAAAGAGGGGGGGGGGGACAAACCGACGGCGACGATGACGTGTCCTTCCCGTCGCTCATCTTTCTTTAAGGTGGTTGTTTGTTTGGTATTTGTGTACCTCCTCAGAAAAAGCACAATAATATGTACCGGTATGGCGGGGCCCACAACAAAATTTTTCTAAAAAAAGTTACATCAACGCAAAAGAAAGATTTGGGGGAGTCGGTGCTTTGTCGTTTTTGGGGTGTTTCAAAGACTTTGTTTTACGACGGCAGACAATCAATGAAAGGAATGCAATTCACTTTTGGCTAATTATTATTTAACTGGATTTAGATTTTAGCACTTTTTGATTTTTCAGAGCATATTTTAGAATGTTTCTATTTTTTCGTAAGTTAATAAACAAATCATCCGATTATTACAAAAGCACAAACAAATAATAGCGGATATATCGAATGGGTTGGTTGGGAGATGGTCCGATAATTTTTCGACAAACATTTTTTTTGTTTGTCTGATGAAATTGACGGACGGATTGGCCACAAAAATTGGTCTTTAAAATCCATGGTAATAACAATGATAACCATGCACATTTCTTGTCAAAAATATTCGCTTATCTTTTCACAAACAAATCAAAAAGACGGGCAAAAGTCTTCACCAATTCCGTCAATCAAAAAATAGTGAGAAATGTCTGACACTTTTAGACAATAAATATGTGTATATTCAATGTTTAAATATTAGCGATGGCACCCCAACGTGCGGTACTGTAGGAAATTGGTCCACTTTTTTGAGGTGCCAACCCTACTTTAAATATAATGCAAAACTTAAAATAATAAAAAGATGATTAAGAATGAATTCGAGCAGTTTGGATCTTCAAATAATAAAAAGGTGATTAAGAAAAATGAAATTCGAGCAGTTTGTATGCCAAGAGTTGCTCTTGATGATTTGTGTTGTCCGATCGATCTGCTGTCCCAGAAAGCATTTTTGTCACAGCATTCTCACATTTGCTGTGTTTGCTGCGCAATTCCGTAGACGGTCCGCAATAGTTGCTGGATAAATATTAATGAATTTTATGTAATTTAATAATAAAATTATTATTAAAGCACAAAACAATTAATTCTTTTTTGTTTTTCTCACCAAACTGTCAGCATAACGCTGCTCACGCTTTCGACTGTACTCGTTCCAACTGAGCAAAAAGGGAGGGGGAAAGAAAAAGAAACAAAATTATATGAAATACATTTAAGTTGTACAAATTTTTAATTACGAAAATTGCAAAAAAAAAGAATATACTTTTTGTTTCAATCGTAAAAGAATGTAGTGTAGCGGCCGACCCATAACGATAAAAGGGGAGGGAGGGGGTGCAGCGGTAGGTACATTTATGTTCAGTCACTCCCCTCCCGCCATTCATAAATTAATGGACCCATTCTATCAAAGAATATCGAAGAATAAACTATGCTCCAGGGTGATTGGACAAATTGATCAGCAAGCAGACAACAACAACAAAATGCCCACCCACTTTTGTTTCACTCTCTTCCAGTGCTTCAAATGCTCATCCAACACCGTGTTCATGTCCCCTTCTTTGGCACTGATCAAGCATCGCTTGTTGGTCGTCCCACGCGGCGGATGAGCCGTTGCGGGCGCGGGTCCAGTAACGGCGGAGCGTCCGGACGCGGCGGCGGCAGCGCGAAAATGTTTTTTGTAGGCCAACAAATCCTTGAATAGCAGAGATCGAAATTACATGATCGGAAGTGATCGATTGATCAGTTTGCCATCTTGACCTGTCTGTCAGTGATGGTTCGATTAGTCTGACTGATCGGGACAACGATATGGTCAATCTTCGATTAATGGATCAATCGATGAGGATCTGACTGATCGGAACCGGATTCAATGAACATCATTGATCAAACAAAATTCGATTACGTGTAACTACTGATCAGCTCGACTCGATTAGAATCAGAATGGTCTTGGATTATCAGGCCACCAAACTCGGTTACAATCAGACTGATCAGACCGATTGTGGGAGGGGGGGGGGCAACTTCTGAACAATGGTGGCACTTAACAAACAAAACGGACCAATGACCGATGGGTGCCCATGTCAAACAGGTTGTTGCCGCCGTCCTCCGTGTGCTGCTGCTCACCCTCGGCGTCCTGCTCCTCTGTCGGCGGCTCGTCGTCCTTCCCGTACATCCATTTACGGCATAGCGCGTACACCGTCTCCGAATGCCCACAATCACGAAGTCCAAACGGCTTGCCGCGCAGTTCGAACACAACGCCTGAGGGGGGAATATTTTGCTTTGCTATTTTTAACCGGTGGAAATGGACACACAGACACTTTTTGCTGCTGCCTTTGTACAGAATTTATTATTTTATAAATCTCGGGAATACCCTGTCACAAAAAATAAAAGAATTTGGTCTCCGGAACGGTTCGGGATTTTTGCGCAACTCTAAAATCAACCAAACCAACGGGCGAGCTCATAAGAGATGAAAAGGCGTGGGCTTTTTTACACAAAAAAAGAGAAGAGTTTTGAGGCTTAAAATGTTTGCAAGCATTGCCCCGGCTTTTCGGGCCCCCGCCGGCGTTGAGCAATAAAATGTTCTCTAACAAAGTTTTATAATCGCTTTGTGCATTAGCTAACCGAGAAACTACAGAACTACAGTAGATGAACAATGTGTGGATTTTTGTTGGTGCCAAAATGTTGTTTATTGAACACCCAAAATTTGGGCAAAAAAGAGTCATACGCTTTTCTCGTCTCAACTTCTTGACGTGGTGCCGTCTTGCGCCATGCCTCCCGCCCAGCTCGTCCTCGAAGTCCGCTTCCCTGCCCGGGGGGAGAGGGAAAAGAAAATTCAGTGATCGGATAATTAATTAATTGAACGCAAACACGCCGCAATCAATTAAAAAAAGAGTTGCCAAATGACCACTTTTTTGTTGTTATTGTTATTGTTCGAATTCAGTACAAATTGTCTAAAAATTTTGATTTTTGAAACGCATTTTTGCAAATAATCGGTGGAGTGAGGCGACGCTATTTACTAAAAAATGGAGAAAATTTACCAAAAATTGTCTTTTTGTTAAGAATTTGTTGTTTTTAGCCAAGCGACTCCCTCGGAGAACCAGTAGTTGAAAAGCAACAAAAAAAAAAAGAGGCCAAAATTAATTTATTTTTGATAAAGTCGAATAGTAAACGCTCTGTAATTACATTTCGCGCAGCTGCTTGTTGATGTTCATCAAGTCGTCCGGATACGCCCTCAACTCCGCCTGCCATCTTTGGTGGCGTATGCAGCCGCGTCGCCTTTGCGTATTTGACCCAAAAGGTTGCCGAGTCGACTGCGCGCCAACTGCTTGCTCGGCGAGTCCGGCGGCTGCTGGTGCTGATCAGTAGCGGAGGAAGACGTCTGATCACCAAAAAAGGAAAGTGAAGAGCCAAAAATAGACGCAACACAAAACCGTGCCCAACAATAGCAAATGGGGAGAATAGCGCCCAAAAGTGCAAAAAGTACTCATTCAATGTTTTTAAAGGACGAAAAATGCCCACGTGGTTATGACCCAAAAACCGACAAATTGGACACTATTTTCAATCATTTTTCTTGGATTTGAAGAATCTGATTGTCCGACAAAAAAAGGATGCAACCGGATGCCCAAAAAAGTCTGAATTTTTTCACAAAGTCCGGACCAAAATGACCGGCCAACCGACTCAAAAAGCACACCAACCCCACTCCGTGCGGCATCGCTGCGTTTGGTGGGCGTCGTCGGTGTCAAAAAATCCTCAAGACTTTCCCGAGAGGACATACTCGGCCGAAACTTCTTCTAAACAGGAATGTTTTCTGGCAATGGATTTTGAGCAAACAGAGCGCGATTCTGTGTTGTGATGATGCTCAACAATTGTATGCGGCGGGAAAAAATTCAAAAAATTAAATCGTTTTTAATCAATTTTACAACATAAAACGTTGACATTTGCGGCAAAACAATTTCTTTCTGAAGTTTTATCAAATAATAAATTATGTTTTGTAAACGGCCAAAAAACAAACGTAATGTACCCATATATGGTAAAATAAAGAAGAATCGAATCAGATCAATGAAATTAAAAGGTGACATTAATAAATGTGCGTCCCCCCGTCCGATAAACCCGTCGTCGTCCCGTTCAAAATCACTCACTGTCGCCGGCGTCAAAAATCTGATGAAAAATTTTAATTTGTTTTTTGAGAAGCTCAATTGATTCTTGAGCAATTGGGTGGTATTTGGGAAATGAGGCAATTGGGTGGTAAATAAACATAAACAAAAATTCTGGAGGTGCGGGAAGCTTATAGAATAAAATTCAGATAAATGATTTTTAGTCCCTTTTAATTTTTGATCAAATTTTATAATAAAAGTTTGTTAATAAGAAGTTATTAAAGGAACACGACGTACAGTCAGGCATGCCAAAGTGTTGCCCAGTCCGCGCTGCAATTTACCGCCAGTTAGTGCCGCGTTTTTGTTGCGCAGTTCGTTCCGGATCTGAAGTAAATTATGCAATTTTTTTTTGTTCCGCTTTCTTGCTCACATGCATTGCCAGCACGCCCAACACGTTCTTCCCACCACCGCTGGCCGTGCCGCCAATCAACGGAATGTTCTTGATGCTGTCGTTGTTCAACTCGGACGGAAACTGCGAAAAACAAATAGAAACAAATTTTAGGGTCAATATATTTAACTTTGAATTCGAGAGGTTGGCAGCCAAAAATATTTTGCAAAAATTGTTTGGCGTAGGAAATAATATCTTACGCCAATTAATAAAAATTGTTTATTTGTCGATAATATTTTATTGCGGCACTCTGTCGGCACCGCCGAAACAATCAAAAAAAACGTTCCCAAAAGATGAATGGGCCATGGGAATTTTCTGCCAAATTTTTTTTTCACCTTTTTTGGCGCATGGCACGAAATATTAACCAATTTTTTGTTGTTACCCAAAATCACCTTGAGAACTTTGCCCTCATTTTGCTTAGCCCACTCGCGCACGGCGCCCTCGTCCATTTCGGCGTCAAACAATGCGTCCCCTCTTTGCCGCTCAAGTGCCTGGAACAAGCAGAGCGTCCCCGGTGGCCAGCAATTGGTCACGCATTTTCTGTGCACAAATTTTGTTATTTTAAATTAAATTGCATTTATATGGAAGAATAATTGTCTCCCAATAACAAGTTTTTTAAATTTAATTTGTTCACCGGATGCTGATCGCCGAATTTGAGTCGCATTCCACGCTCAGTGACCGTCACACCGTGCGAGTTCTTCCACTCATCCACCTAATAAATGGGCCTAATTATTGCTGCGCTTAAAGCCGCCGTTTAGGGGAAGCACAAAAATTTTGTATTAATAATTTTGAACGACTTAATCTGTCTTAACAACCCAATCCAAATGCAATTTTGTTTGCTCCCTTTTCTTGCTCACCGTGATTTTGCTGACGCCGACGGAGAACAACAGTTCGTGGCTGCGCTTCTTCACCTTCAGCGGGTCTCTGATGGAACGCAATTGACGGGCAGCCTTTTTAAGAAAGCGCAAAAAAATGATCAAATTATCGTAGGAACTAGAGAACGGGTCCGGGATTTTCTCGAGATCCCGCGGGCTTTCCCGACACCGGGATCTCCTGGGAAAGCATTTTTTCAATTTGCGAAAGAGGCTGAATGAAGAATCCACAGCCGCGCCTATTCTGGGTACAGGTGCCCAACCATTGTGGGCCCAAATGTCCAGTTTTCACCGCAGTCCGGACCTCCAATGTCCTATAACCCTGTGGGTACGCACGCCACTCTGGACTCATACGCCAAAAAAAAAGTGTAGAAGAACCTGTGGGTCGACCAACGAGAACAGCTTGCACGCCTGGTAGTAGTGCTCCAACGACCCGTACTCGTCCCCCTCCACGACCAACGATACCTGTGCGAAAAGTAGATGGGGGGATCCACTGTTAGCTCACTGTCCCATATAAAAAAAAAAGGGATTTTTTGCGGGGTTTTCCAAAATTCGTTTTTTATCCTTTTTTTGTTTTACCGGGTACAGCTGCGACAGAAAGCTAGTTTTGCCGTTGAAGCACACCACATTGTTGGCCTGTACAGGTGACCGTCCAGCACTGCGCACCATCCACAAGCGGCACAAACGACGCCTTGGGGGAGAGGGGGGGGGGGGGGGGGAGGGAAATATGCCCAAATTTTTAACAGACAAACAAAAAAAGCACCGAAATTAGCCCCCACCTTTTCTGCCAATTTGTAATCATCGAGGGACGACGCTGGACGAGTGATGGAGGGCAGCTGAAGAAGCTGAATGAATGAAGTAAAATTCGATTTATCTATCCAGAGTTTTTTACCGGCTCTTCTTTCAATTTGTCATCACCAAAACGCGCAGCATTCGAACGCCAATAATTGTTGCCGGACGCTGGACGAAAGAGGGGCTGAAGGAACTGGTGAGAAAAAGGGAGGAAAAATTACGCAATTTCTTCATAAATTAGAGCCCGGACCAATCGAGATTCAAATCTCGATTGACAAAATTTTTTTTGAGATCTCGATTGGTCGGTCCTCAAGTACGGACTCGACTTTTTTCCATTTCTCTCGGTTTTTTAAATAATTTTTTCACTGACGAAATTTTTTTTAAGACTTTTGAAATTTTAACGGATTTTCAGAAATCTGAGTCAAAATTAGAGCTTGAACTTGAGGACCGATGGAGAAACGCGACGGGAAACTCAATTGGTTTGGCTCTTGTCAAATTCGCTTTTTTGACAAAAAAAGCGATATTCTCGTGGTGTCACTATTTTTTGTTCACATTTTGTTGCTGTTGCAGCGGTGGCATTGGCACTTGCGGCGTAACTTTCGGCGGTTGACAGAAAGGGAGTGAAAAGCGCGCGTCCGAGTGCGCCCTCAGCGCCAACGCGCCGGCGGCGTTGCCGTTGCATCCGCCCTTCTGCTGCAGTCTGACCTTGCGCTTCTGCGACTTCTTCTCCTCGAACTATACAAAAAAAAAAATTATGCATTCCTAACTAGCTAACCATTAAATGCGCGAAATTTTGTCATCAAAAGTCCAGGACCGGATTAAAAAACCGGGTAGTCCTAAAAATACTGGTACTGTATAGGGTCCGGTCCAAGCTCTAATCTCTACAACCACCGAATCAACAACCATATTATTTTTGTTTTTGAACTGAACAGAAGCACCAATTAAAGCCCAAACCGATCGAGATTCTCAAAATCTCGGTTGACGAAATTTTTTTCGTCGATCGGACCGATCAGACAATTGCAAAACATTTGCGACTTTTACCTTTGTAATTGTGGTGAACGTGGCCATTTACACAGCGCGCAAGGCACAAATGTTGAAGAAACAAAAAAGTGTAAAAATCTCCATAAAAATTAAAAAAATGTACGTAAATTATGTGCAAAATATGATGATATGCTTAAAATGAGCAAATGTAAACTTTTTTAATACATTTATTCCACGACCTAACAAATAATCGACAAAAAATTGCAAAAAAAAAAAAATTGTTGCTCGCCGTCTGTCTCTTTACTACGCCTCCGAAATTCGAAACCCGGCCAACTCCGCGTTGATAATCTCGCGCTCCAGGCGCTGCCTCTCAAGGCGCTTCACCGGCTTCTCGTACACGTAATACAGGGCAAACTTGGTGATCATGCACCCGGCTAGCATAGGCAAAATGGCAATGTAAATAGAACGAACCGTGGCTAAAAATTAAAAACATTGGGAAAAAAAAGACATATTCTTAAGGGGGCAGACAAATGAAAAAATATTTTTCTACCCAGCAAAAAAAAAAATTGTTCTCTGCTTATTTTTTCCGGGCTAAATGTCCTGAAAGCCGTATAAGTGCCATTAAAAAACTACATTCAGAGCCGTAGCCAGGGAGGGGAGGGGAAGGGGGAGAGGGGGGGGGGGCTGCCCCCTTCAACAAAATCCAAGGCTAGAATCAGAGGCCGTAGCCAGAAAAAATTTTTGGGAGGGAGACTTGTCCATGAGCGTTGAGGAGCTCACATGGCTTCCACATCTGAGCGCCAGTGCATAAGTAAAATTGATTTTCAAAGTTAATAAAAAGGTGTTTCAAGGGATCTCCGGTGGGGCGGGCGGGGTGGGAGAGGCGGAGTGGGGGGCGAGTAGAATCCGAATCTAACCCCCGTCGTGCAATAAACCTCACATCTATGCAAAATATCCAAACGGCGATTGGTCATCACTCGACGATAAAGCGGTCGAATACTCTCCGTTTTGGCGCTCATGATTCAGCAATGGACGGTTCGGGCAGAAATAAATTGAATCTTAAAAATGGGATTATAATCAGGGTTGCCAACAGTCCTTATTTATAAGGTAAAATTTGTCCTTATTTGGAGTGACCTAATCTTATAAATTAAAAACGTCCTTATTTGTAAGATTTGTCCTTGTTTGAGGCCTCCGTCCTTATTTTTCGAATTTTGTAAAGATTTTCATATTTTGACCCAATATTCAAAATGAAACTTTCGAAGCGAATTTTTAATTATATTTAAATTCAGCCCCTAACAAATGAAAAGGGCGCTGCCCCTCATAATGTCGAAGCCACGAAACGTCGAAGCCACGAAATGTCGAAGCCACGAAATGTCGACTCAGCCAAAAACCACGAAATGTCGAAAAAAAAATAAAATTTTTTCAAAGTCGACAAAAAGTTTTTGTTAGGGGTATACAAGGGCGTAGAATCCGAATCTGACCTTTATTTCGACCAATTTCGAACCCCGGACCCGAATTCGAACACTTTTTCGGAAATTCAAAATAGGGTTTCTGGTGGTTTTCTGGGCCGTAGAACTCGAATCTGATTTCCATTTCGCCCAATTCTGAATCCCTGAACCCGAATTCATGCTTTTTGAGAACGATTTTGAGACCAAAATTGATTTCTTAACATTTTTGAATTTTCGAAAAAATGTTCGAATTCGGGTCCGGGGTTCGAAATTGGTCGAAATAAATGTCAGATTCGGATTCTACGCCCTTGTATAACCATAACAAAAACTTTTTGTCGACTTTGAAAAAATTTTATTTTTTTTTTTCGACATTTCGTTGTTTTTGGCTGAGTCGACATTTCGTGGTTTTTGGCTGAGTCGACATTTCGTGGCTTCGACATTATGTTGGCGCGCCGAAAAGGGGCAGGGACAACTCGGCGGTGGGGACAACTCGGCACTGGACAACTCAGCAGTGAAATACTGTAAATATTTTAAAATCAACAATTTAACGATTTGGAACCAAAATTTTAAAAATACGAAATTTTTTTGCGAGATTTAACAAGATTTCGAAAATTGAAGAATATCAAAAACTTTTGTTTTTCCTGAATTTATATATCAATCGACTCCTTTCGTCGAGACAAGTCGAATGGTATCAAAATTTTGATTGGGAAACCACTTTGAAGCAAGTTATAAGCCCGTGACTGAAGTGTCTTTTTGATTGGGGACTCAGTTGTCCACTGATTAAAAAAATAGATACACTTTAGTACCAAAAGTAAAAATGAAACCCCTTTCTCCGCAGACACCTGTAAACAGAAAGCGGCAGGATGACATTTCGTCGACTAAGTCAAAAACGACATTTCGTCGAGTGGAATTTCGCCGAATTTTTAAATGCATGTTTTCTAGGGTAAAAGAATGCGTAGATCACGAATCCGAGCTCGGATTTTGCGAGTCTCGAGCCCCGAACCCGAATTTGAACAATTTTCGGAATTTCAGACAATTGAAAAATAATTTATGCATGAACCCAATTGGGTGAGATTCCCAATCGATTCCTCTCGATAACGGAAAATCCTGGTCCGGTTACCCGGACAGGATTCCGGATCAGGGTCCTGGTCTGAAATTCCCGGATCAGGGTCCTGGTCTGAAATTCCCGGATCAGGATTTTGGAAATGACCAGGATCAGAATTTACCAGGATTAAAATCCTGGTTTTCCAGGATATCCTGATCCTGGTGTTTTGACCAAAATACCAGGATTCCGGATCAGGAGTCCTGGGAAATCCTGTCCGGACTTCGGTCCTGTCCGGGCTCTATTGATTTTAAAAATATTTATTTCCACTGCCGAGTTGTCCTCACTGCCTAGTTGTCCCACTGCCGAGTTGTCCACTGCCGAGTTGTCCACTGCCGAGTTGTACGCGCGCCAATGAAAAATTGGGCGAAATTCTGTAGTTTTTGGTCTAATTTTCTTAACAAACCGTTAAAATCTTCAAAAATATTTACCGGACCTCTCTCATTCCTAAAAGCGCCAAAATTTTGGTTGCAAATCTTTTAAAAATTGAGTCAAAAATTCTAAATTTTGCGCTTTTGAAAATTTTTAACAAAAATGCATTAACACAGTGCTCCGATCGGGTAAGACAATTCCAAGTACAAACATGTTGGTTTCAAAGTACATAACGGGCAATTTTACGAAATCCAAGTACACTCAAAAATTTTCTCCAAAATCAATTTTAGGGGTCAAATTTAGGGTTTTACCCGAGACCGGGGCCGTATTTAGCCTTTTCGTTGTTGGTGGCTCCGTTTATAATTTTTAACTTTTTTGTTAAAAAAATTGCGCAAAAATTTTTGGAAACTTTAATGAATTTGTTATGAAAATTGAGTACTGGAAAATAGTAAAATACGTTGTCTTTTCTTTAGTTTAACATTTTCCGGTGTCGTGTTTTCTTTGGTTTAGCATTTTATGGCGTTGTATTTTATTTGGTTTAGCATTTTATGGTGTCCTTTTGGCTTAGCACTTTCTGTGGTTGTCTTTTCTTTAGTTTAACATTTTCCGGTGTCGTATTTTCCTTGGTTTAGCAATTTCTATGGTTGTATTTTCTTTGGTTTAGCATTTTATCGCGTTGTATTTTCCTTGGTTTACCACTTTCTAGTGTCGTATTTTCTTTGGTTTAGCATTTTATGGCGTTGTATTTTTATTGGGTAAAATTTCTGGTGGCTTTTCTTTGGTTTAGCATTTTATGGCGTTGTATTTTATTTGGTTTAGCATTTTCTGGTGTCCTTTTGGTTTAGCAATTTCTGAAGTTGTATGTCCTTTTGGTTTAGCATTTTTGGCGTCGTCTTTTATTGGTTTACCACTTTCTGGTGTCGTATTTTCTTTGGTTTAGCAATTTCTGTGGTTGTATTTTCTTTGGTTTAGCATTTTATGGCGTTGTCTTTTCATTGGTTTAACATTTTCTAGTGTCGTATTTTTTCCTTGGTTTAGCAATTTCTGGAGTTGTATTTTCTAGGTTTAGCATTTTATGGCGTTGTCTTTTCATTGGTTTAACACTTTCTGTGGTTGCATTTTCTTTGGTTTAGCTTTTCTGGGGTTGTATTTTCTCAAAGTTTACCATTTTCTGATTTTCTTTGCATTTTATTTCGTTGTCTTTTCATTGGTTTAACATTTTCTGGCGTCGTATTTTTTTTTTTGGTTTAGTAATTTCTGGAGTTGTATTTTCTTTGGTTTAGCAATTTATGGCGTTGTCTTTTCATTTGTGGTTGCATTTTCTTTGGTTTAGCTTTTATTTTCTCAAAGTTTACCATTTTCTGATTTTCTTTGCATTTTATTTCGTTGTCTTTTCATTGGTTTAACATTTTCTGGTGTCGTATTTTCTTTGGTTTAGCAATTTCTGGGGTTGTATTTTCTTTGGTTTAGCATTTTATGGCGTTGTCTTTTCATTGGTTTAGCATTTTACGACGTTGTATTTTCTTTGGTTTAGCAATTTCTGGGTTGTATTTTCTTTGCATTTATGGCGTTGTCTTTTCATTGGTTTAATATTTTCTGGTAACGTATTTTCTTTGGTTTAGCACTTTCTTGGGGTTAGAAAATGCTAAACCAAAGAAAATACAACCCAGAAATTGCTAAACCAAAGAAAATACAACCCTGAAATTGCTAAACCAAAGAAAATACAACCCTGAAATTGCTAAACCAAAGAAAATATAACCACAGAAAATGCTAAACCAAGGAAAATACAACGCCATAAAATGCTAAACCAAAGAAAATACAACCCAGAAATTGCTAAACCAAAGAAAATATAACCACAGAAAATGCTAAACCAAAGAAAATATAACCACAGAAAATGCTAAACTAAGGGATACACCGCCAAAATGCTAAACCAAAGAAAATACAACAACATAATATGCTAAACCAAAGAAAATACAACCACAGAAAATGCTAAACCAAAGAAAATACAACAACATAATATGCTAAACCAAAGAAAATACAACCACAGAAAATGCTAAACCAAAGAAAATACAACCCAGAAATTGCTAAACCAAAGAAAATACAACGTCGTAAAATGCTAAACTAAAGAAAATACAACGCCATAAAATGCTAAACCAAAGAAAATACAACCCAGAAATTGCTAAACCAAAGAAAATACAACGCCGTAAAATGCTAAACCAAAGAAAATACAACCCAGAAATTGCTAAACCAAGGAAAATACAACGCCGTAAAATGCTAAACCAAAGAAAATACAAACCAGAAATTGCTAAACCAAAGAAAATACAACGTCGTAAAATGCTAAACTAAAGAAAATACAACGCCATAATATGCTAAACCAAAGAAAATATAACCACAGAAAATGCTAAACCAAGGAAAATACAACGTCGTAAAATGCTAAACTAAAGAAAATACAACGCCATAATATGCTAAACCAAAGAAAATACAACCCCAGAAATTGCTAAACCAAGGAAAATACAACGCGATAAAATGCTAAACTAAAGAAAATACAATGCCATAATATGCTAAACCAAAGAAAATACAACCCCAGAAATTGCTAAACCAAGGAAAATACAACGCGATAAAATGCTAAACCAAACAAAATACAACCACAGAAAGTGTTAAACTAATGAAAAGACAACGCCATAAAATGCTAAACTAAAGAAAATACAACTCCAGAAATTGCTAAACCAAAAGGACACCAGAAAATGCTAAACCAAATAAAATACAACGCCATAAAATGTTAAACCAAAGAAAAGCCACCAGAAATTTTACCCAATAAAAATACAACGCCATAAAATGCTAAACCAAAGAAAATACGACACTAGAAAGTGGTAAACCAAGGAAAATACAACGCGATAAAATGCTAAACCAAACAAAATACAACCACAGAAAGTGTTAAACTAATGAAAAGACAACGCCATAAAATGCTAAACTAAAGAAAATACAACTCCAGAAATTGCTAAACCAAAAGGACACCAGAAAATGCTAAACCAAATAAAATACAACGCCATAAAATGTTAAACCAAAGAAAATACGACACCGGAAGTTTTACCCAATGAAAAGTCATAAGATGCTAAGCCAAAGAAAATACGACAATGGAAAATGTTAAACCAATGATAAGACTACCCAAACCCGTAGAAAATGCTAAACCACAAAAATCTGCAGAAAGAAAAATATGATATATCAGAAAATGCTAAACCAAAATACAACACTCAAACATTTACATTTTTAATGCTAAGAAGTTTAAGAAAAAAATTTTAGTAAAGCTATGCAGCCAGCGGACTTCTGATATAAGATTCATATTCATTTCAACATAACTATTGCTATCACCGATGACTTTTATTTTGGCTGTGTTCGGCTTTCAACCAACCATTCTTTTTCACGCTGATTGGGTTGGTAGTGGATTATATACAAATGAATGAGTGAAAACATTTCATCATAAAATAGTTTAACAATTGACAATGAAGGATTTATGAGGAAACCAAATCTGCACTCAGTTTTGGCCGATTTCAAACCCGCGCCTGAATTTGATGCACATAAAGACCTTACACTGATTTTATGTCACAAAAATCGCTCAAAGTGCATGTGAGGTCAAGGGAAACCCGAATGAATGATTTATTTTCCTTTTAGGATTATTTTGGTTTTACTCCTCACTCTTGCGCTGGTCGGCACTGATCAGCCAGCGAACGACGATGACAGCGGTGACGATCTTTGCTCTGGGAATGATGGCGGTGGTGCCGAGTTGGCGGTCGGAGGAAATTCAGCGTCTCGACGTTCGGGCGGGGTCAGGTTTTCGGAAATTTGAAGGGGGGGGGGGGAACGAACCCCGACTCGATTTGTTAAGAGATTTTCAACCAAATTTTAAAAACACGGTACTTTATTTTTTTTAAATGGGGGGCACAACATCTTTAGAAGTGCCTAAATTTGCAACAACAAAAAAAACATAAGGTTTCTGCGTGGTGTGCTTTGTTTTTTGACTAAGAATCTGTAAAAAAGGAGTAATTAGGTATTTAATTAAAAGAATAAAAAGGGCGTTCCGCTCACTATCAGGGATAGAACCGCTGATACGGAAAATACGAAAAAGAGTTTAACCACTAAGCCACAGAAGATTTAAGGATATTGTGCAAAAGATATTAATTATGAATTTTTATAATTTTGAAGCTCAGAATTCTGTAATGAATTTTCACCAAAAAGGCCATCTTTAGGGGTGTAAAAAAGTCTCGAAAATCGAGACTAAATACTCGAGCCCGAGACCCAAAAAACTCGAGTGCAGTAAAACGGAATTGGCCCCATAAAATATTTTTTACCGGTTTAAAAATTCAGAGGGGCGGCATTTTAACCAGAAATAGTTAATGGACTTCTTTATCACAAAAAAAATTGTTTTATTTAAGTTGGCTTCACGAAAATGTGGGAAATTTAGTTGCTCAACCGAAGGCGACCATCCCATGAAAAATTGCTGTTGTCCGGACTCGACACAACGCTTAAGGGGCGAACCGTCGACGAAGTGTTCGACTGTTAGTTTCTCTAATAAATATCTTTCATCTTTTCCACCCTTTACGTCCCAGAAAATCATTCCCCGTCTGCGAACGCGAATCTCATCAATGTTTTTAAGATTAATTTGTTTATACATAGAAATTTAGACATTCTTTCTTATCCATCCTTCATTTTTTATTGTGAAAAAATTAAATTCCTCAAATTTATTTCTTTATATGAAACTAAATTCAACGGAATCGTTCAAATGATGGTTTTTGACTTTTGAAGTCGGTTAGGTTTTTTAAAAACTCAAATTTCTTGCAAATGTTCTGACTGAGGGAGGCTTCATCACTCAGCTGATGATCTAATCAACCATACTCAATCACATAAATACTACATGACGGCACACAAAAAGGCTAATAATTGACAAAAATTAAGCCCGGCCTTTATAACAACAATTGAGAAATAAATATCATTGAAATGGACGAGGGGAGCCTAAACTTTGGTCAAAACACGAAAAAAGACTATTTTAAGTGAATTAATTCATCATTTTGTTCGTCGAATAATTTGTCCCCACTTTTGCTGCTCTCTCTCTTTTGTTGTTGTTGTTGCTCATTCACTCCACTTTCTTGGACTGCTCCGCCGCATTCTTTCCGCGACCGCCGAGCACCTTTTTCCGCTGGACGAACATATACCTGGGAAAGACAAAATATAAATTCTGTTCGTAAAGCCTTTTTGCTGTGCAAATTGGGGTCCAAAATTGGAGGAATTCGACGCGCATTTTCGTTTTAGGGGAGAAGAATTTACGGGCAAAAATTTAGCCTTTAATTGGATGGGGCGAGAGAGAGGGGGGGGGGGGGGGAAATCCTTCAATTTTTGGCGTAAATTCGCTTATGATTAAATTGGAGATCAATTGCCCCCCCCCCTAAAATGGCGCTTTTTCAAAATTCGATCACATTAATGCCATCAATTTTTATGACACATAAAAACTTCGGTTCTTTTTTATTGTTATTTATTACCCGTAAAGCTTCGGAAATCCGGGCAAATAAATCAAACACAGCGCAATGACAACGTAATAGAAGTTGAAGCTCATGTTCCACGAGTTGGGCTGACAAAATGAATCGATTAAAAATCGCCAAAAACATTGCCATTTTTTTAATTGTAAAAAGGTCGTAGTAAATAAGTCATCGAAATTTTAATGCAACATTTTCGATACATTCATTTTTTTGTGCCAAAAATGCTTTAAAAATGTTTGAACCATTTCAATGGTGAAGTGTTTGCGACGCGCAATTTCGTCCAACGCTGCGATCATTAGTGAGCACTTCGCCACCAGCGCCCATCGGATAGAGCGCAATGAAAAAGGTGTACCTAAAAATGATTTTTTTTATTTAGCAATATTTTAAAAAATGTATAAAAAGGAAAACAGTAACGGGAGTATGTACTTATTTGTTCTACGTTTAGTAGCGTAACTGAAATTGGAAAAAGCAAATTTGTAAAAAAAAAAGATCCGATTCTGGCATCCATTTCAACCAATACCGAACCCGAATTCGAACAATTTTCAAAAATCGATTTTGTTATTGTAACTAGTCCGGGGTTTGAAATCGGTCGAAAAGGATGTCAAATTCGGAATCTGCGTCCTTGAATACCCCTAGATCTTTTTACCGACTTTAAAAAACATTTGAATTTGGGCCCCAAAACCGAAAAGTACCAAAAAAAAAGTTAAGCGCAATGAATTTGGAATTTATAATCAAACATTTGACTAAATTTTTTTGAAGAGAAAATTAAACAAAGACAAAAATCATCAAACCTCGCCTAGGCTAGGGAATTTTTGAAAAAATTGTTAAATCGCATCCCAAAACTTAAAATCTAAAAGAAAAAGGAAGTAGGTGTCCTTTTTAAATCACATGTTTAGATTCCAAAAATTTTTAATTTTATTTTTATTACGCCAATTCCAAAACCCAATTTTTTGCAAAATTTCCACCCGCCTCATCCATGTCAATGCGTAGGGCACTGAGTTCAGCAAATTGAGCGCGTAGAACGAGTAGCGAATCACCTCAGTGATAGACCAGGCGAGCAGCAGCATTGGCACGCCCACACTGACACGCGACTGAAAATTTGTGGGGCTTCAAAAAACCCCAGTACAACAACTTGGACCGGGCCAGGCCCGGGTTCTAGGCTACAGCCCCTTCCCCTCCCCCTCTTCTCAAAATCAAAATTAGAGAAAGATTCAATCTTCGGTCCCTACTTTCAAAAATTTCACTAAAAAAACTGCAATAAAAACCAACCAAAAACACACCACTAAAAAATCGATGATCGACTTTGTTCAATTACCCCCCCCCCATTTTTTAAAAAAAACATAAAACTCTGTACCGTTTCAATTGTGTCCAAAATCAGCCAAAGAACAGTGACACGAGAGAACACCTAAACAAACATGGGCATAGTTAGAACGAAATGAACACCAAAATTACCACGAGCTCGAAGAGTATTATGTCATCTTAAGCATTAAAAACGAAACCGAGAGCAGAATTTTAGTCGAAATTTTTCCTCCTATGACTCCCCTTAAGCGCTCGCCGCTTTAACCAAAACAAAACAAAAACCTGGACAACGGTGGTGAACACTGGTGAACGAACCAACCCGACGAGGCTGTGCACAATCTAGAAATATTGAAAAAAAAATTTTCCAAAAAAATTATAAAAAAATCCCACTCTTCATATCTACAGTTCGTTGATTTTTTGGACCCCAATTTATAAATCGAATTTGAGTTTGCGTTTGGTCGAAACGATTCAAATTTGGTTTCTCAAACAACAAAAGCACCAAAATGGAGGACAATTCCCGACATTTCCTGTTTTAAACAATTAAAAATGGACCCATTTTTGTAAAAGCCACACACTCACACCTCTAGGATGGCAGCGGTCTGAAAAATTTTCAGTTGCAGCTCAACATTTTTGTACAGCTCCGGAAACGGGCGTCCATTTGCCAGTCCAAGCGCGGTAGACACCAGAATGTAGCCCCAACTTGAAAATAATTTTGAGCAATTACAAACATTTAAATGACGGAACTCGGTTAAAAAACCCTACATGGTGACAAAATATCTAACACAAGAGAAGACAAAATATTCATTGACAAATTTGGACAGTTTGTCCTTCAACCCCATAATTTAAAAAAAGAGGCATACATTAACAAATAAAAAGCTTACCCAAAGTATTGGACAGTATTGTAGCCCAACAAATACAAGTCTCCGGATTTCATTGCACAAACGTAATTTTTTGTTGACTGAAAAAATGTTTTTAGCTAGCATTCCTCCGCGGAATACGGAATCCCATCTCTAATATGTACCAGGGATTTAAACGGATGCAAAAAAAATGTCCGGAACCGGAATCTCGGCTCCCAAAAATGAATTAGTTTAGTTTTATTACAAGCAGCAGCATTTAGCTTTCTGGTCCGCTAATTCCGGTTCGATAAAAGTAGGATTGTCGTTTGAAGCCGGCCGAAGTAAAGAATAAAGAAGCAAGAAATTTTGCAATTTTTTAAAAAAGTTTGCAAATATTCGCTACGGAAGAAACAAATGGAGGGGGGGGGGGGGAATCAGCCCATCAAAATGAATGAATGGTGTGGTGAGTTTGCCTGCTGCAAGCAAATGCTCTCCCATTTTCTTTAAAACTAAGATTGGTTATCGCCTGACCTCCCCCCCCCCCTCTCCCCCCCCCATTCCGCAACACAAACCATCAGCAAAATTGACGGAAAGAGCAACCCACCAACCAACCAACCCACCCCCCCACCCACCCACTTACCCACCCTACATCATCACACCAAAAACAATTTTCAATTGTTATCGAATTGATTTGGTGGGCAAACGGCGGGGTTTCGATTTTTTGAAGTCGTCGGCTGCCCTCTTTCTGGTGTGTTATTGAATGTGAAAATTTTATTTTGTTACGGAATTTGGGATAAAAATGACCAAAAACAACAGAATTTGGAATTTTTTCGGTATTTCTACTTACCAATCGACTCCTCTCACTCTCTAATGCAGAATCTGCAAAAAAATTTCCGCAGAACTACTTTACAGAAAGTTATGGCTTGACTGGCCGATTCTGTCTGCTGGTCCCGATCATTTTCGAAACTTTAAGCACCATTTTTAAAGTTGCCCCATTAGGACACTAATTGGTTTTTGGTAAATATGGATCTGATTTGTGAGGGCCCAGACTCGAAATCACTCAAAACCACTTTTATAGGGTTTCGTAGGTGCTGAAACCGATAGAACGATCAAAATTATCCAAATGGCGATCGGGTCCCGTTACATCTAGATCGATCTGTCTCGTCGAGAGCTGTCGAATGATACTAAATTTGTTGCAATTGGTCCACAGGAAGATATTCAAAAATATCCATTTGTGGCAATTTTTAAACCGTTCAAAACCCGGCTTAGAAGCGGAGCGACAAAAAAATTTTGATCGTTCTATCGGTTTCAGCACCTAAGAAAACCTATTAAAGTGGTTTTGAGTGATTTCGAGTCTGGGCCCTCAGATCCATATTTTCCTGGTTTTTAATTGTTTCTTTTTAATTTTATATATTTATGCAATTTTCGTCTTTTTGGGTCTTTTAAATTGATCTGGAACATTGCCTTATTGTTACTCGATTATCATAATTATTCTAAGCTTTTTATCCTTGGAATTTTCTCCTTTTGGCATTTGCCCTTTTAGCATTTTGCCCGTTTGGCCCATTGCCAATTGGTATTATAAATAGAATTTGTGTTTTTCCAATGCACCCAAAATTACTGCTCCTGCTTCGTCCATTCGCCCATTGTTACATTCCATTCTTCGCAGGCTTCCCCCCCCCCCCCCCCTCTCCCCCCTCTCTATGCACTCGCTCGCACTCATTGGATTGGCAACTTCGATTGGATCAATGCATCGATTGTCCGTCCCATCCGTTGCGCCATTGACTTCGTCGTCGTATTGGGCCCACCGCGCTCTGCTGGCGGCGAATGTCGTCGATGGAATCAATTCGGCGGCAGAAGCAGTCGAAGCACAATCGATGTATCGAACGGATGGATTGGCGGAATTTGAGGGCAAGGCGAAGGCAACCGCCGGGCCCTCCCCTCCCCTCCCTTGAGGCGAAAAGTGAAAATGCGGCGGGTGGGGCACATAATTCATTGATTGTTCATCGACGAAAAGCAAAAATTGAAGGGGAGGGGGGGGGGGGGGGGGGGGGGGGGGAACAAATACCCGCTTAATATGTAAGTGAAGGGGCCAGCTCCTCCTATGAAATTGAAACAGGCCGAAGTTTAGACATATTCTATCGGAACCTTAAGAGCGAAAAACTAAGATTTTTTGGGTATTTTCGATATCGCCTCGTTGATTTGAATACAAAATCTATACCCAACAAAAAGGTTTCGATTAATACCAAATTTGTTTAGTTTGGATGATTCCGAGTTGAGTTATTGCACTTCAAAGTCCCTGGCGCCGATTAGGGTAAAAAATAAAACTATCAACAAGCAAAAGCTAAGCGATTGGACAACTCTACTAAAAATGATATGGCCAGAGAACTCAAAATGGGTTTTTTAACGATTTCATCTTTCAATTGTCGTCCCCGTCCATTCGTTTCCATTTGGTTTGGTTGCTGCTGCTGCTTCTGGTACTCCTCCATATTTAAAAGCTTTTCCTGCAAGGCGTTGAGCGCACTGTTTTTACGGAATATGCAAACAAATAAACTGTTAGGGTGTAGCAGAAGATTGTTTGATTTCACGAGTGTTTTAAGAAAATTGCTTTTTACTATTTGTTTTCATAAAAAAAGAGCCATTTTTAGTGAGAAAGAAGCCGGGCTGAAGTCTCCATTTCAACGGCAAGAGAAGCTAATTACCGTTTATGATCGTAATTACTTTTCAGAGACTTGCCCAAATCAATTTTGTAAATCTTGTGGTGGGTTTTTTCAGCGTTGAAATTAATTTCACAAGCACTTTATCATCGTTATGACCTAAAATTGCAGACATTTATTTCTAATTGCGCTAAAACTGAATATTTATTTGCAAAATATAGTGCCATTTCTTCAATTTCAGCGCTCCAAAGAAAGCATTATCAAACATAAAAAATTGAATGTTGCCAAAACGTAACGGAGGCAAAGCGAAGATTTTTGCTGGGGTGGCAAAATGTAAGGTGGCAAAACGTAGTGTTACCATTCTTGAACTAAAAGATCATTGATTTTTATTCCTATTGAAAGTCATTGTTAAAAATGCTAAATTAATTATAAATTTCAAGGTTAGGTAGTATACATTTAGAAACCCGGCACGGATCCTTAAAACTCGGCAAATGCCCGGCTTTTCAGGGCAAAATTGCCATCCCTGATCGGCCTGAGTGTTTCATTGTTGGAATCAATTAAATTCATTAAATCACATTTTGAAAGAAAGAGAAATAAAACAAATAATATTTAAAACTTCTTTTAAGAATAAATTAAGTTTTCTGGCGCCCAATTCTCCCCCCCCCCCCCCGGCGCTCAATTTTCCTAGATTCCTTTGCATACAACAGGAGTGGACGAACTTTAATCGTTTTCGTGGCTTTTTGGGTTTCGTCAGAGATTTGAATTTTTTAAAATTCAGTGAATTTCTATGACAAAACTGAAAATTCGAAGAAGTTTATAAATTGCCATTTCCGGCCCGTTACGAGAGCATTTGGCCTCAAAATCATTGAATGAATTTCGAGTAGGATTTTTATGTTTTAACATATTTTTTTCGTGGATTCCTTACCATGAGAGAAGCCCAAAAATGGTATTTGTTTTGAAAAATTTTTGAATTAGGGCTACTTTTTAGCACATATTAAAACATATTTTGGGGGTTTTTTTAGCACATACATATTTACTGAGTGCCTTTAATTTTCAAAAGCCTTTGTTTGGCGTCGGTGACGTCGTGTTGATTAAATTTTTGAAAATTTTATGCATAAACTGACTAGATTTTGGCCATTTTTGGCACTTTTGGGTTTTTAATACATTAGCATTTTTAAGCACATAAAAACATACTTTGGGTTTTTAGCACATATAAATCCTATCCCTAATCATAACATTACGAACGGAGGACGATTCGTTTTTGGCCAATTCGTTTTTTACCCTATTCGTTTTTGACCCGATTCGTTTTTTTTGGGACGATTCGTTTTTTTTGGGACGATTCGTTTTTTTAGGGACGATTCGTTTTTCTAGTAACAAAAAGCATTTATGAGCGGAATTTTAATGTTTTATGCAATTCTGAGAAGTGCTCGGGGGTTATTAAGACCGCTGATCACGAATATGACATCAGATTTATCATATGGTATCATCTAATCTATGATTTCGACATCTATATTTTTTGTAAAAAAATTTAAATTTTTTTTCCAAAGTACCTAAAAAAGTGTTTCCAGGGGTATTCGGAGGCGCAGAATCCGAATCCGACCTCCGTTTGGATCAATTTCTAACCGGAACCCAAATTGAAACTTTTTTTAGAAATCTTAAAAATTTCAAAAATCGATTTATGGTAATGGAACAAAACCGGGTAATTCATATACCAATCGATTCCTCACATTAAGCTGAGCATGAATCTACAAAAAAATTTCCGCGGAAACAACTTTGAACTATGTTAGAAGCAAATAAACTTAGTTAAAAATGATTTTTGAAAATTTGTTCGAATCCGGGTCAGGGGTTCGGAAATGATTCAAATGGAGGTCGGATTCGGATTCTGCGCCTCTGAATACCCCTGGAAACACTTTTTTAGGTACTTTGGAAAAAAATGTTAAAATTTTTACAAAAAATATAGATGTCGAAATCATAGATTAGATGATACCATATGATAAATCTGATGTCATATTCGTGATCAGCGGTCTTAATAACCCCCGAGCACTTCTCAGAATTGCATAAAACATTAAAATTCCGCTCATAAATGCTTTTTGTTACTAGAAAAACGAATCGTCCCAAAAAAAACGAATCGTCCCAAAAAAAACGAATCGGGTCAAAAACGAATTGGCCAAAAACGAATCGGGTATTTACCTAACATTACAACTTCGGGAATTAAAATCCAACCTCGGGTTTCGGGGGGCCGATTCAGAAAGTCAATTTTTATGGATTGAGTTTAATGAATGGATTATTTTGGGTGAGCATTTTGATTGGAATCTTCAAAAAATTTGATATTTCTACAAAAGTGTCTGAATATGTTATTTGATGAACTGATTAGAATTCGTCAATAGAAAATAAAAATTGAGAATTAAATCGGTTTTTGAATATGCAACTTTTCCGAGGCCGGTGGTTAGCAAAAAAGAAAAAGAACTTTCGCTATTCAGCAAATTTTGGCACTATGCACCTAAATTACGACAATTTAAATATTTAAAAATGCACTAAAATCATTTCTACTAATTTCCCCTAAATGACTTTTCTCTTTTTAAAAACAAAATTCAGATTTTATTTTGACCATTAAATCTACACACTTTTGACACTAAAATTCAAACTTTTTTTCCATTTCTCACTCCAGCAGTTAATGACTGTTTCGCATAGTTTAATAAATAAATGATCAGAGTTTTGGTTTGGATTATTTGGAGAGTTTTGGTTCAACCAAAAGTTGCCCAATTTTTTATCTCCAATAATTGATGTTTCCAAACACCGTCCCGTCCGTTCGCTTATACGGGGCCTTCTTTGGGTTGAATAATCGGGCGAATCACGGGACCTCCTCATATTAACATTCATTAACATTCATTAACTTCTTAAATGATTATTGATTGATTGATTGTTAAGGTGGCCCTCTCGAAATTGAAACGGAACAATTGCCACACGTTCTTTTTAAACATTTTCTTTATTTGAAGACCAAAATAATTTTTTTTTGAAAATATTTGTACTGACGACGAAAAGGAGAGAAAGAAGGGAAAAAGAAATGATGTTTGAAAAAATAGCGTTGAATATTAATAAAATATTAATTATTTCCATTCTTTATTTGATGAGCTTTAGGAGCTGTTGCTTATGCTAATTCAAATGAATGTTTTTACGCGCCTAAGCCGATTATCGAAACGGCAATTTATAAAAAACGACTATCTTTAAACTCAGCCGATTCAGTCCAGCAGAAAGCTAACATTGACTAAATGGAACAAACTCTAAAAAGTAACCGGTGTAGAAAGCCCAAAAATTGGTCTTATTTTTTGGTGCTTCCCTATTTTCGCTTTTTTGTTTTTTTTGCGCTCTTCTGTTAATTTTTGTCTTTTGTTCACGTGAATAAAATGCATTCATTTTGTCTGCAAAATAGTCGCCTTATTGGCCTTTTATTTATTTTCTTTCGTTGCACGACGCAACCCGACCACCGACCGATCGACCGGCGGACTAATCACTTTTTGTCCATTAATTGTTGCTGCGGCCACTTTTTGTACAATAAATGTGTTCCAGTCGCTTAATCACTGCCAGAAAAAGTTTCAATGAAATATAATTTAATAACATTTTAATTTAAATCCACTTTGTATTTATAAATTTTTTTTATAATTTAATACTTTTAATTTTTTGTTTAAAAACTTTTTAATACTTTTTTACGTTTTTTCTTGATAATATTAAATTTGGTGGCATAAATTCCGTACCGTGCCATTCAATAGACAACCAGTACGCAGACACGGGTTGGTAACACTACGTTTTGCCGACTGTACATTTTGCCAACCCAGCGAAAATGGTACGTTTTGCCAACTCAGCAAAAATATTACGTTTTGCCAACTTTACATTTCTGGATGATTTTGAGCATTTTGAGGCTGCAAGATTCCGAAAAAAATTTAAAATCAAAAAACTTCGAATTCGGGTCCGGGGTTCGAAAACATTTTTGCTGGGTTGGCAAAACGTAACATTTTTGCTGGGTTGGCAAAATGTACAGTTGGCAAAACCTACCGTTTGCAAAACCATGGCTTTTTTTGAAAAGCCGTGGCAAAATTTAGGAGCATTTGACGATTTATTTGACACAAAATGTTGGAAATGGTCGATCGTCCGGTCCGTTCACCCCCTTCAATTACTCTAACCAACCCCGACCCCCCCCCCCCCCGGACCTCCCAGCCCCGCCCCCGCCTCCTTGCTTATAATTTATGCAATGAGAAAACCATTGTCAGCCGATTCCTACGTGTTTAGCGGGTCAAAAACGGCGGTTTGGCAATTTAATTTAAATTTTGAGTGGAGGGGCGAGTTTATATGCTCTAAAAATCACAAATATGCGCATATAAAAATACAAAGGCCAAAATATGCATATTGTACTAAAATACGTGCAAAAAACTGACCAAATCCAGTAAATTTATGCATAAAAACTTTCAAAATTAGTAATCTTTATTAGTTTCCCTCTCACAATTTTAATGAACAATTTACTAAAAAAATCAAAGTACTCATTTTTTAGAGAATATCGATCTTTAGTGGTGCATTTTTAGTTCAAGAATTTTTTTATGATCTTTATGGACGCACTTTTCGCCGTTCATTTCATCCCCTAACGGAGTTCGAAAATGTCCCCTCGCCCATCACTAACAAATAAGAACATGGCGTCCGTCCACTTGTTCCACTTTCATTACTAAAATACTAAACAAAGCATTTACACGTGGGCAAGGGGACATTTTGTCCGGGGACTTATTGGTAGCGTGCCCACCATAAAACATGCGAATCCGTTCTAAACATTGATTAGATTTATTATTTATTTAAAATTTAAAAAAATTTTATAATATTTGAATATTAGGATTATTTGAAATATTCAACTAATACGGGGAGTTAGTATTATTTGATTTAAAAATGGTTTTAAACTCATAGTCAGTAAAATTCGAAAACTAAAATTCAATTTTGTGAAGGCATTCAAATAATATTAACTCCCCGTATTATTTGAATATTTTCAAATAATAGTACTAGGATTATTCGAATAATCCTAATATTCAAACAAATAATACGCCGACATATACATACAAAAGGGCCAATAAATACCAATCAACCAATTAACCAACCACCAACTCATTAGTATCACTATCATTTTGCTCCCCACAAAAAAACCAACTTTCACGCTTCTTTTGTGCTTTGCTCCCCTAGCCGAAAGTCAGTCAGTTGCCGCTGGCAACATTTTTGTGTTTGCAAAAGGAAGTGAAAAGAAACGAAAGAAATGAGGCAAAAGTCATTTGAAAGAGAGAGAGTGAGAGAGTGAGAGAGCGAGAGAGAGAGACAGAAGAGAGAAGGGAGGGAGGGAGGGAGGGAGGGAGGGAGGGAGGGAGGGAGGGGGGGGGGGGGGGAATTAAATAAACGGAAATTCTTTGGCCTTTTTTCTACACTTCTCAAGATAACTTTTTACTTAGAAAAAAAAGAATTGAAGCGAGAGCGATACAAACTAAAGAAAAGAAAAGCAGAGAGAGATAGAGAGAGGGAGCGAAAGAGAGAGAGAGAATAGAGACCGTAGATAGAGAGAGAGGGAGAGAAAGAGAGAGAGGGCGAGAAAGAGAGAGAGAGGGAGAGAAAGACAGAGAGGGAGAGAAAGAGAGAGAGAGGGAGAGAAATAGAAATCAACGAAAAATGTGTTTGAAAAAGAAAGGTTTGGAGAAAGAAAACACACAGCAAGCAGACACAGCAGAGTGCGTGCGGTGTTCACACGCACGCGCGCACACACACACACACACACACACACACACACACACACACACACACACACACGTGCTGACAGCCGGCGGCGGCTGGCAACACAAAGGGCAGAGAGCAGAGAACACATCGCTGCGCCTGCGTCTATTGTGAATTTGTTTTGTGTGTGTGTGTGTGTGTTGTTTCGAGTGTTTTGTGTTTGTTTTGCCTTTCCTTTTTCTCTGCGTGTTTTCTTCCCGTCCTTTTGTTGTGCCTACCCTCACGCACGCACGCCTCCGTCGTTGTTCTGTGTGTGTCTGTTGCCTTCCGCACACACTCCACTCTCTCTCTCTCTCTCACTATTCATTTCGAAACAAAAGCGTGCGTGCGCATTTAAATAAATTCCTCCTCCCTCCCCCCCGAGGGGGTTGAACGAAGAACGAACAAATATAAAACGGGGACCGGCGGCTGGCAATAAGCACCCCCCGGCGGCTGGCAGGAATTTGTCGTTTTCGCTGTCGTCCGTCCGTCCGCACCGCCGCCGCCGCCGCCGCCGCCGTTGCTTCGTTCCCGACCGAATAATCGACGAGCGGCGGCGTTCCAATTCCAACAAAAAAAGAATTTTTTTTTTCTCCGTTCGTTCCTTCGTCGACGTTCTCTTTTTACACTCGTCGAACACAAAATCCTTCCCTCCTCCATCCATTCCTCCCCCCCCCCCCAACAATCCCTCAAAAAGTCGGAACTGCTCAAATTTTTGGCTAAAAATTTGGGGCTGGATGGTGTGAAATTTTGGCCTTCAATTTAAAATTGAAGCACAAAATCAAAATATATATGACAATTGCTGAAAGTGAGAGAGATCAGTCGGTGTAATCAATTTGGGCTTTTATAGGGTTGGATATGATCGGGTTTAAACCGGGATTTTGGGGCCCGCTTTACGATTTCGTGGTACCCGGCCAACCGGATTTTTTGGTAAGAATTTTGAATGGCTTATTTAAAGAATATGAATTAAAATTTAGAAAACCAGGTGTTAAAGTATTGCTCCCGGTTAATTATTTTATGGCTTTCTTATTGGACCCAATTCTAATTTCACACTCTATTTAAAAGAAATACCTAATAACAATTTCTGATTGTTCTTGACCAAAATCGGCCGCCTGGTGCATTACACATACAGTAATACAATCAAGGATACCGATACCGTACACACACACCGACAACAACGATAAAGGTGAGCATTTTCAACAGGGCGAGGGGAGGGGGGACAAGGCCGGTTCGTGGCATCGTATTCGTGCGTTTAAAAATTAGTTAAAATAAAATAATCGAGTACATTTGGGGTGTTTTGGAGCTATCCGGTATAATTAGCCTTGTCCGATTAATTAATAATAGCACACATATTAAATTGTTTTTTATTTTTGTTTCGGTTTTATGTCTTTTTCAAAGCGAAACAAAAGGCGCCACTTTTGCCATTCAAAAACGAATTCTTAAAACAATGTTTTTTTTCTTTTTTTTTTAAATTTTTTTTCTTTCTTCTTTTGTCTATGGACCGAGCAAATTCAAGAAATTGCCTTTTTGTTCATTTCAACACTTCCGGCCTCATTTAACATAGAGCGAGCGATGAATGGATTCAATTTCCCGAAAATCAAACATTCGAGACACTTTTTTATGCTTAATCCTTTGTTTGTTTATTATTTATATGATAAGGGCTTTGACATAACAAAATATAAAGAATACCTATCTCTTTTTCCTTTATTTATTTAAATTAATTATATTCAAATATTGGACTAATTATAATTGTTTTTAATCCGTAAAACGCATCAACAAAAACTTTGCCGAACCTCCCGGTGTTCTGACGCTATCGCTGTCTGTATCCCTGATTAAATTATTACTTAAAAAGTTATTTTTGTTGATGAATATGCCCATTTAGAAGCAAATGTCATGCCACCCCCTTCTATCAATTTTGGATTCCAGAATGACATTTATTTATGCCATTAATACATTTTCTAAACACAATTTTTCGTCCCAGACGTTCTTTTTATTTGTCAGCTCGTCACGATTGCCATCTTTTTTCATGGCTTGTGATTTCGTGGCACAGGCAGACGCCCTTTCTCAAATTTCCATTAGCTTAAATAGACACTACCCTCTACCTTGAGCTTGAAGACCAGTTTTGCTAATACGCTGTCAAGATCAGCAAAATTCGTTAGTTAATAGTTATGTGTGTGGGCAGCCAATTTGCGAGTCCCGAGATTAAAAGTGGCCGATCAGTGCCTAAATTCGAGATTTCTATGCAAAATGATTTGACCGGGGCCGCTCTCCCTGATCTAACTGGGGACCAGCAGTAAATTGTGTCATTTGTTTGGTTCAAAGTTGAACTTGATTAGAGCACGAACGATCGAGATTCTCGTCGAGATTTGAGATTCTCGATTGAATCGGTCCTCAAGTCTGGGCTCTAGGCTTGATTAACTGAAAGCATGAAATTGATTGCATTTTATACACCCATTTTATTAATATTTGTTTAGAATGAAATTAAATTGGTCCCTCATTCTTTTTAAAAACAATATTTGCTTTATTAATTTGCAAAAATGGAAAGACTCAATTCTTCGGTTTGTTTATTAACACAAAACTCAGAATGGCGATTACAAAAAAGAGAGCGAATCAAACCGGCAACACTTAGCGTCGTGTCCGTGTCCAGTGATTGGTTAAACGTTTATGTTCCATCGCCAACAAAAAGTCCTTTTACTTCGCGCCCATTGAGCATTCGTTAGGGATGCTCAAGATCCTGAATTTGACCCCAAGATTCGAGACCCAAAAACCTAAGTTTCCTGAGACGTGACCGAGACTCTCGAGCATCCCTACTGAGCATTAGCTTTACGACTAAAGGCCAAAATGCTATTTAAACTTGTCGATTCTGTGCACTCCCGAATATGCCAGCAGTTTTGTTTTAGCGTGTTCAATAGATGTTGTTGGTAGCGCCCAAAACCCCTTGCACAACGAGGAGCGCCTAACCGTACTCGCGTCCAACCGTGAACGACACCCAACCGTAACCGGCGCCCACCGTAAACGGACCCAACCGTACTCGGGTGAACGACACCCAACCGTAACCGGCGCCCACCGTAAACGGACCCAACCGTACTCGGGTGAACGACACCCAACCGTAACCGGCGCCCACCGTAAACGGACCCAACCGTACTCGGGTGAACGGCACCCAACCGTAACCGGCGCCCACCGTAAACGGACCCAACCGTACTCGGCTGAACGACACCCAACCGTAACCGGCGCCCACCGTAAACGGACCCAACCGTACTCGGGTGAACGACACCCAACCGTAACCGGCGCCCACCGTAAAAACGACACCCAACCAACCGTAACCGGCGCCCACCGTAAACGGACCCAACCGTACTCGGGTGAACGGCACCCAACTGCACCCGGCGCCCAACTGGTAAAATACCAACTCGTTCTCTTTTCCAAAGTTTTGTTGTTAAACTTTTAAATCTAACCAAACAAACATTTTCGTCGATAACATTCAAAAACGTGCAATGAGTAAAAGCCCAAACATAAAAGCTAAGCTATTAGACAATTCACACCAGAAACGCTTTTTGGCCACAATTGGCCATAACTTTTTAGTGAATTGTCCAATAGCTTAGCTTTTTGTTGTTTGAAGACTTCTACTCGTTGCACGCTTTTGAATGGTATCAAAAAAGTTTGCTTTCGTTAGATTTAAAAGAAGTTTAACAACAAAAACTTTTGAAAAGGGGAACGAGTTAGTGGGGAACGAGTCGATACCCGTCCCGCCCAACCGTGAAGGCCCTATGAACAATTCCCCGGCTCCGTTGTCTCAATCCGTTTGGCATTTGAAAGTGTAGCGGACGTAATGGCCACAAATTTATTAAGAACGGTCATAATCCTCTTTATAATACGCGCAATGCACACACAGCGGAAATGCGAGGAATAATTTAAATAAATAAATTTATTTTTTGTAAAGAAAGCCTCTTGGACATACATATATTGCTAGATGAACTTCTTCAAATAATTGTTGGTTGAAGAGAAAGTAAATTGAAAAAGTTTTGATTTTTTAAAATTTAAGCGGATTTATTTAAAAAGTGTAAAAATTCAAAAAACAAATTGTGCTTTTTTTTCATGGAAATTTCGAAATCTGTAAGCGCTAAAATAGGAAATATTCAACAGATGGATGGTCAATGAAATGGCCGGATAGTGACTTAAAAAACGAACATTTTCAATTAAGTAATAAAATTTAAAAAAATGATTTTGTGCCCAAACTTTGTCCAAAGCACGACGAAAGCAATTTTAAATGACATTTTCCCAACATTGATCGACTTTTTCCCCTTTTACATCATCTGAAATCAGTTTTCAATAATTGTAAATTTTAATTAATTAATGCATTTCCTTTCCAAATGTTTGATATTTTTTCTTTCATCGGCATAATATTTTGGCAGTTTTTAAATTCAATTTTTCATTTTTTAATCGATTCTTTTGCCCTTTTCATTTTTTGCATTCATTCAACAACGACGACGACGACATATGTCAAAGTCTCGGCCCTCTTTCCCGCAAAAAATGAATACATTCATTCATATTCATTCCTTCAATTATTTATTTTCATTACATTAAATGTAACTAACACCCACCCACCCACCGTCCAATTCCAATTCTGAGACCAAAGATTGCCTTAGGCCATCCATTTGGCTGATGAAATGAATGAAAATGTATAAATAATACACAAATGCCTTCGGGGGAGGGAGAGATCAACTTCTTTTATGTATCATTAATGATTCTTTCTTTCCTTCTTTCTTTGTGTTGCCTCCCTCCACCATTTTGACGCCTTTGCCCCCCCCCTCCCCCTCCCCCCCCCCCCCCTATCCCCCAAAATCGAGTTTTACATCAAAAGTGGCGAGTTTTGTCGCTGGAGGCAAAAATTGACGGAATTTTGTGTCGCCGCCGGCAACGGGGACAAAATTTCGTGGGGACCCACGACAGATTTTGGACCGGCGAACCATTAAAAATCCTCCGATTTTGAAAAGTCGGGGACAAAAATTCGTCCACAAAAGTTTTTGTGATCATTTCAAATATTGGGAATGAATGTTAACTTCCAACTAATCCCCGATTTGGTCGGGGATTCCCCGTTCGCTTTTTTAGTCGAAAATTTGCAAAACGATTTTCTCCAATAATTTTAAGGGGGTAAAAGGGGCCTGCCTGCCTGTTAATCGGGCGCCAAAAACGCGGTGGCGGCGGCAAAGTGCTATCACAAAATGGGCTAATTGGCACTTTTTGTACAAAACCAACCAACCAAAAACCTATTTTTAAATGGAGTGTACGGTCGGCGGATAAAGTGGGGGCGGCCAATTCAACTAGATGGAACTGAGAAAGAGAGAGAGAGAGGGAGGTGAGAGAGAGAGAAAGAGAGGGAGGTGAGAGGGAGGTGAGAGAGAGAGAGAGAGAGAGAGAGAGAGAGAGAGAGAGAGAGAGAGAGAGAGAGAGAGAGAGAGAGAGAGAGGGAGGTG
Source organism: Globodera pallida (assembly GCA_020449905.1). Taxonomy (NCBI): domain Eukaryota; kingdom Metazoa; phylum Nematoda; class Chromadorea; order Rhabditida; family Heteroderidae; genus Globodera; species Globodera pallida. The sequence goes on from JAIXHY010000014.1 coordinate 991,647, forward strand.
ATAAGGCGGAAAAGGATAATGAAGAAAGAGAGAGAGAGAGGGAGGTAACAGAGAGAGAGAGCGAGAGAGAGAGAGATTGACATAAAAGAAAAAAAACAGAGAGAGAAAGAAAGTAAGTAACACCGATAGAATGTGTTAACTTAAAATTATGTGTTCAAAACACAAAAAACAAATTTTTTTTTTTAAACTTTTAGACTTTTTAAAATTTTTTTCTCATAGCAAACGATTCAATTTTACACAAAATGTGTGCGCTTTTCAATTTTGTGTAAGAAATAATGAATGTTTAAATGAAATTTTCACATTTTCTCCGCCACAGAAACAGAGCAATTAGGGGTATTATTGTTTTTCACACGCGAAGCGGACGGAAATAATAAAAAATTAAATGATTTTATTATTTTTCCTTATTTTCCCATGCGTAAATCCAATCCCCCCCCCCCCCCCCCCCCCTCAGCTGCTATTAGCAAAAAGATGGACGGAGAAGGAATGGCTATCGAATCCAATCCAATTCAAAACACTGTTGGAGAAAACACTTCAAAATCCAATATCTTTAAATTTGAAAAAATGAGGCAATTAAAAATGCATTCCTTTTTATGTTTTGCTTATTAAATGTCGTTAAATTAATTTTTCATTCAAATCCCTTACACACAAAGGCGCAAAGGGCAAAAACGCAGAATTAAATCCTTTCCCCGCCCCCCCGGGGGGGGGGGGGGGGGAGGGAGCGGAAACTTCCATCCATTAGCTTTCGTGTGCCGCGCACGTCCGGACAAGGACAAGTGCACCTGATTTGTTTTATTTAGGGCACACATTTTGCGCTACAAATGAGCGTCCACTGACGTTCAAAGACTCGAGCGCGCAAAGCGTTCCCTGAGGACAAATGGTTAGAGAGAGAGAGAGTGAGAAGAGAGAGAGAGCAAGGAGAGGGAGAGAGAGAGAAGAGAGAGAGTAACGACAGGAAAGAAGGGCAGGAGAGAGAGGGAGAGAGAGAGAGTTAGAAAGAGAGAGAGAGAGTGAAGCGAGGAGGAGAGAGGTAAGGAGAGGGAGAGAGAGAGAAGAGAGAGAGTAACGACAGGAAAGAAGGGCAGGAGAGAGAGGGAGAGAGAGAGAGTTAGAAAGAGAGAGAGAGAGTGAAGCGAGGAGGAGAGAGGTAAGGAGAGAAAAAATAATGAAAAAGAAGAAAATAGCAAAAAAGAAAAAGGGACAGAATGGGAAGGAAGGAACACATTGGAATCACAGACATGAGAAGAGAGAAAAAAAGAGGTTGAAGAGACCAGTGAAAACGAAAATAGAGAAAAAGAGAAATGAGACACAATCTGTGGTCCGGCCAGACAAAAAAAGTCACGCGCCGCCGCATTACGCACGCACGCACGCGCGCGCGCGACGCGGGCGGACGGAATTGGCCCTTAGGGGGGCGCCACCTCACACGCAAAGAGCAAAGAGCGGCGGGCGCGGCCCTTTTGCCCACGGCAACAATTGACAACTTTTCTTTTTCTAACAATTTCATCACTTTTTTTAGAAAACGCATTTCAAAAGTTTGCCTGAATTATTTATTTTTCGGTATTTTGCCGAAATATGGTATTTTTCGGTAACGGTAATTTACCGAATTACCGCATTTGCCGAACACTAATTTGGTTGCATTTTTAAGCTCCGCATCTTTTAAGATTTCTCGACCATTTTTTTCTGAAAATTCCACGCACTTTTTAAGATTTATTTAGAAAAATGAAACTTAAAAAACGATTTGCATATATATATATATATCTTTGTGCCAATAAAATGCTAAATATTTTAAGAGTGCCGAATAAAAAGCATTCGAATTACATAAAAAGCCTTAAAACGAAAGAATTTGGACGTCTTACGTGATTGGCGGATTAATGGCACAGATTTGAATGCAAAAGCCATCGAAGCGAATTGGTGGCATTTAATCCGGCCTTTTTTTGTGACAAAATTTGTAACAAAAAAAACTAATGCATTGTGAAGGCAAAAATTTCGTTTTTATGACTTTTTTAAACCTTTGAAATCAAAGAAGCATTTATAGGCATTTTTTGAGATTTTTAAAGTTTTCAAACAAAAATTGTTGGCTTTTCAATATTTTGGTAAAATTATTGTTCGCTGTTTTTGTTCCCCGTTCAGTGCACAAACGAATGCATCTAACCAGCAGAGTGGCGGGCGGGGATGCTGTAAATGCATAAATAATTAAAAGAAAATATACGAAAAGCGAACGCCGCCCCCCCCCTCCCCCAACTCTCCCCCCCCCCCCCCCTCCCCCCCCCCTCCCCCCCCCCTCCCTCCCCCCTCCCCCCCCCCCCCCCCCCCCTCCTCCCCTCCCCCCCCCCCCTCCCCCCCCCCCCTCCCTCCCCCCCCCCCTCCCCCAACTCTCCCCCCCCCCCCCAATTCTCTCGGGAATTTCTCACAAGAAATGGGCGTTTGTTGCCTTCATTTCGACTGCGAAAAAATAAATTGAGGAACCATTCATGGTACTTATCCGTTATACGACCCCCTCGCCAAATTTGCTAAAAACATCATAAATATGGAGACGAAGCTGACAATATTTTAATTTAAGATCTGACAACATCAACTTTTTTTTGTTCATTTTTGATGCAAACAATATTTTTTTTTGAACTTTTTTTTTAGCAATTTACGTACTTCTTTCGCTTTTGTGACACTTTCAGTGCATTTTGCCTACGGCACTCTCTTCGCAATCCCCCGAGGCGCCATATTCATTCATAAACCGGCAATTGCCTTTGCTTATATGAGCATCAGCTTTTGCTGGAATGCCAAAATAACTTCTAAGGCATTTCGCGTCTCATCGCCGCAAAATCCGTCCCAAACTAAAGAACGGTTTAACACGCGTCCCCCCCCCCCCCTCCCCTCTTCAGTGCACCCAAATTCCGGATAATCCCCGGAGGCTCTGTCCGCAGTCTGTGTAATTCATCTCTTAAAAACGTAATCGTAATTTGTTCTGTCACTTTGTCCAACCAACACTTTTGGAGGGTCGGTCACGCGCAATGGCACTTTTTGCGCGCAGTGTCTTGTGCCAGCCAAAATTTGTTGCAAATAATTTGCACGCCCAAAAAACTAAAATTTGTCGTCATTTTCTATTTTTGCTTGTAAGCGCCCCCAATAATTAATTAAAAATGTGCCAATTTGAGACAAGAAACATTTTTTCTTGCAGACAATCTGCCGCGCGCGCGCGCGCGTGGGTCGTCGGTCGGTCGGTCGGCGGGCCGTCACACGACCCAATTTCTCGCGCATTATTGCACTCCGTCTCCGTGGCAGGGGGCGGGGGGGGGGGGGCCCGCCGGCACAATTTGCCAATTTTGTATGCGCGCATATATTAAAAAATGCTAATGAAAAAGCAGACAAACGATTGAAAGTGAGTGACATCATTGCGCTTAATGAAAAATGTCTTTAAAAAATCAGAAAAAAAATTAAAATGCAATTCAACTTATTTTTTTAAAATTGAATTGACCCAATTTGCACAATTGTTATTGCAGTTAAAATGCAAGCCAAAATTCAAATTCACTCTTTTGGCGTTCCGTCCGATGTGCAAATATTTTCAAAATTTAATAAAATTGTTTTTCCAACATTTTCATGTAAAAATCAACCTTTTGCCTTTGCAACTGATGAACAAAACAAACAATAAATTCTTCTTCTTTTTTTTTCAGACAAAAATATATTTTTGGTCTCTCGCAGTGAAAATATATTCTTTGATTTTAGGCCCCCGCGGGCAAAATGAAAAGCAAACAAAATTGGCCTCACTTAGCCGGGGGGCGGGGGGGGGGCTCAGTTGGGTTGGTTCGTCGCGCTTTTCGAAAATACTCCAAAGGCCGAAGAACAAACAAAATTCGCAAAAAAAAGAAAAGAATTATTTCCAGGGAGGGCCAAAGCTTTTTTGTCAGCGAGAAAAATACACAAAAATTTGTTTTTGCATTTTTATTTTTTTCTAAATCATTTAATTTTGGAAGTTTTTAAATGTTTTTTATTTATGATAATGAATTTGGGGCAAGTTTCATTTACAGAGTTTTTCTTTTTAAATTATATTTTATGAATCCATAAGCATACTATATATATTATATATATATATATATATTTAAATTCGATCTCTTTTTTGGCCAGCAGTGCAAACAAAACGCCAAAATTTAAAGCACGTTTTTAAATTTTCGAAACATTGGCCAATGTTTATTTAGGATTGAAGCCATTTAGGAAAAAATTTGAAAATATTTCAAATACATTTCCGTTGATTTTTTAATTGTTTCAAAAAGGCTTTGCAAATTAGGTATTTAGAATTTAGCAAATACCAAAACTTAATTTTATGAATTTCAATCCTTTAATTTGCAATCACGTTTTTTACTTTTGCTTTCTTTCGTTAGAGGGCATCCGGATTTGGGGAGGAAAACGTGACCACATTTTGAGTCTCAAATTAAATTTCAGTACCAATTGCGGTCCCGACTAACTCTTTTGCTTTTGCGTCATATTCTTGGCATTACGTTTTCCCCCAATTTGGCGTTCCGTACCGTAGTCCCCTGGGGCGCCAAATTTCAAAGTTGCCTTTTTGCCTGAGGGGGGCAATTAGCGTTGTTTGAGCATCCAATTTGCTGTGCCCTCCGTCCGCTGTTGGGCAGACGGCACATGACTTCAATTTTAGCTTTAGGCCAAAGATTTTTGTTTTTCCACATTAATTCTTGCCCAATAAGAGAGGCAAAGTCCAAATGCTTTTAATTGCCAAAAAGACGACAGAGATGCTATTTAAGGAAAGACACTTTTGACATTTTGCCAATTAGAAAAATTTAACCTAACGATTTTAAATTTTTTGTCACTTTGAATGAAAGTTTCCACCAGTATCATTTGCAAATAGCTTTTACTTTCATTTAGCCCAACACCTTTGGATTAAAAAAAGCTGTAAATCTAGTTGAATTTACGGATTATTTTTCACCAGAATGCCAAAACTGTCGTCATCAATTAGTGATAGCTTAATAACGTGTTCTTATTTGTTTTCATATAGAATAATTCTTTGTAATGACCACTTTTTTGCCACTTACCACCCACACATATACACAATGGACGCTTAATTTAAGTGTCTGGGACAGTTCAGCCTGGCCTATTCAGTACCGCCAAATTTTGCAGAATTTAAATTCTCCGCAATTGATGTTAATTTGGGTAAACGAAGGTTGTCGTGTAGGGTACACATCAGTTCAACTTAACCAAATCAAAACAAGATGAAATTCGAAGGCTCTAAGCTTTTAAAAGCTATAGTTAGACCAAAGCTAAACAATAGAATTTGTGAAAAAGTTGTTTGAATAAAACTTTTTGAAGAACCCCGGGTTTTCTCACATTAACTTTTTAAAAACGAATTTTGTTTCAAATGATTCATTAATAAAGTATCATTTTATTTATTCTTTCCATCAAAAACAATTTAAATAATTCGTTCACAAAATGTAGCCTGGCCGTAGCCGCCGCCTTCCCACGTGTTCGCACAATTTGATTTGCTGCTTTAACTTACACAAAAATTGCGTGCCCAATAAATAGGGCAAAATAAGAAAAACATCGAGCAAAAATCCGAACATTTCTTAGAAATAAAAGAACAAATGTCATTTCTGAAGGTCTATTTGGGGTTTTAACACCTATTTTGAGGGGTTTTAGCACCTTATTTTCATAGATAGGTAGGTGGTGTATGTACTTAAACCCGAGCTTTTTAGAAAATCCGTTCCCTAATAATTAACTCATCTATTCTATCTTTTTTTATTTTAATAATTATTTAAATTAATGTCGCGTTAATTTTTTGTATGTATATTTTGATTGTTTTTTAGTTTTTTTTGTGCTTTGGTGTTGTTTTACATATCATTCAATTCCATTCACCGCCCTTAAATGTTATATTATTTTCCATCCTCGTGTGTCACGCGAAAAATTTGGGGGAGAAGCGGTGCGAGGGGGGGGAGGGGGGTCAACAACAAAACACGTTTTTGTTATTTGACGCCCTAAGGGATAAATAAAATGAAAATGATTTTGGAGTCTCAACGAGCGAGAGAGAGAGAGAGAGAGTGAGAGAGTGCAGGGAGGGATTTAACAAAATGAGAGGGTTAGACGGACAGAGAGATCTTAGAGAGACGGCTAAAAGCGTGAGGGCAAGACGAACAGAGAGACAGACAATGGCGCAGAGAATAGGCGCCAAAACACACACACCCCGTCGGGAGCAAATAATTGGACGGGAATTTTATTCACATCCATTGCCCTTCGGGGGGCAGCCGCTCTCGACGAGTCTCGCGTCGGCAGACGTGTTTTGCGAGCCGTCGAGACAAAAAGTGCGTAAACAAGTTCCCCCCCCCCCCCCCCCCCCTCCCCCACCCGCTTCCATCTTCCACCGGCTGATTGAAAAACAGGGCACGCCCGGGGGGGAGGGCATGGGAAAACGATGAAAAGGTCAATTTTTCTTTCCCGGAAAATTAATTTTGTTGTTTTAGTCACCGACAATTGTCTGATTATTACAAAAAATAAATAAAGTATTTTTCAATATTTTAGGCTTATGTTTCTCTTATTGAAATATATATTTTTTAATTGTAATTAGTTTCGGAGTTCCGAGTTAATAATTTTGGGATTTCCGAGCTTTTTTTAGAATTTTAATGACTTATTTTGGGATTCGAGTTAATACTTATTCCATTAATTTCCGTGTCCCTTAGGCGCAATGATTGTGTTTACTTACACAACAATAATTGTCGAGTTGTCGCGTGTTTAACGCTCCAGGCAATTTTTTAGACAAAATGCAAATAAAATAACCAAACAATACGCTTTTTGACATTTGTGCAATGCATCCCCTCGGGCAAAATGGATTTATTGCTAAAGGCAAAATCACTTACCCCCCCCCCCCCCCCCCCCTCCTTTTGCTTTGTCTAAAATGACAAAATGATAACGACAAAACAAATAACAATATTATGTTTAAATAAAAAAATGACAAAATTTTGTTTTTGTGTTATTTAATTTAACCATTTGGCGGGTTTTTCAAAAAAAACAAATTTTGTGAGGGGGCTAAACATTGTGCTCAACAACTGACGGACAAATGACACTTTCAATTTACGAAAAAATGTCATTTCATTTCTTCCTCCCGACAGCTGCACATCAGCAGGCGAACAAAATCATTCAAAAAAAGAATTAAACATTTCTTAATCAAAATAACAAAAATATTTTTTTAAATTACAAAAACTAAAATGAAAAAAAACACCGCTCTTTTTCATTCGCTTTCGGCGCTTTAATGGTTAAACTTTGGGGGCTCAAATGTAAATCATTTCGTCTTTTTCTAATTCTTTCAAAAAATATTATTTATTGCCGTTTTACCCATCGTCCATTGTCCGTCCCCCCCCCCCGTCCATATGTCCACCCCCACCACCTCCAACCATTCCATTCCATTCCATTTCATTGGGTATTTATTTATTTATTTATTCTCTCAGAAAATATATGTACAACAAATCACACAGTCCGAGTTACTTTGTTTCTTCCCCGGAGAGCCGCAAAGAACAATATAATAATGGGGGGGGGGGGGAACAAAAAAGTTGGTTGGTTGTTGTGCTTTGCTTTGCTTTGCTTGTTTTTTTCTTCCCCCCCCCCGGCGATCCATTCACTCGGTGCTTTCTTTGCTCACTTTTGCACATTTGAGGGGAAAAAGCGATTTTTGACAGTCCCCCGAAAATGTTGGCAATTTTTTTTAGCAAAAATTGGATAATGGCAAAAACAAATTTGAATTTAAATGGAGACCGACTGAAAGTCCAGACGCACTTTGTAGGGAAGGCCCATAACTTTGTGCTAAATTCAAAATTCGTACAGTTGCCCCAAACAAAAATGTTTTATATATTTTCAATTACTTAACATAAATATATTTGTACAAGAAATTGGCAATTTTTGTGATAACATCAACCAACCCCCGACAACGGAACCTCCGTTTGTTGGCCCCCTCCCCCAACAATTTCTGGTCACGAGTTGTATTGTTCCGGCCAAATGTAAATGGAAAAATGTGTTCACTGAAACAATTTTTTGGCCTTTCCAATTTCAATGACACCCTCCAAATGTTCTGCTCCCTGCCGTTTGATCAGTTCACTTTTTTTCTTATCAAATCACACGAAAATTGTGCGGCCATTTAAATTGAATCACTGAAAGTGGCCGTCACAAGAAATTTTTGGGTCGTCGCAAAAATTTTTAGTGGGGCCCCCACCGCTCGTTGCCGCCTCTATTTTCGGTTTTTTTTTTGGTGCCCCATCAAATTCGTTAATGTTTCGGTACAATTGGGACCAAAAATTGATAAGGACGAAAGACATTTTTACTTATTTCTTTATTGGACTGAATGAATGATCGACTGATCGACGGACTGAACGCCGCGCCTGGGCGAGGCGGGGCGGGGCGGGGCGGGGCGGGGCGTGGAATATGTTCATCCGCCAAAGACACAAAAGTCGTCTTCGCACGCACAAAGAAACAGAACCAACAAATTTTAGCGATAAAAGCTTTGTAAAAATAGGTAATCATTTTCTTCAAAATGTTTCTCTTTTTGCTGCACGGACGGAGGACAATTTATTTTATTTTTTAATTTATTTTCGCTCATTTTTAATTCCCTTTATACTTTTTTTCAAAAAATATTTTTTTGTGGATATTCAAAGCATTTAAGGCAACAAATAACATCGAAACGAATTGCCTGCCAAATTATAGTTTTCTCGTTCTCTAAACTCGCGCGCACTCCCCAGGGCAAATTTAATATTCTCTCCTCTTACAGTACCCCTAAATGAGGGGAGGGGGGGGGGAGGGGGAGGGGGGGGGGGGGGGGGGGTAGGGGGAGGGGGAGAGACTTGTTCCAAATTCGCGCATGAATATAAAACAACTCTTTTTTGTTGCCATGTGAAATGCGACAATTTGCCCCGCCGCCCATAAGGTTTTGTGTTGCGCGAACAGAAAGAATGCCAATGGACGAATAATGCCAATTAAATGTTTGGCGGTGCCCAGACAAAAAGTTTTCCATTTACACTTTTCTTGTCGAGACCATTAACCAACCAACCAACCAATTCGTGTGACTTTCCGAGAACAATTTATGTCTGCTTTTATGCGGCTGCTGTCCACAGAATTGTGCACTTTTCTTCCCCCAAAAAATCATTCACAAAATGCCAATGGCCCAATTAAATTAACGGGGCGACACATTTTGCGCCAAAATTTTTGTTGAACGCCTCCAATTTTTACATTTTAAAATGCGGTAAAAAGTGCAAATTTATGTACTTACAAATTAGACTGAACTAAGCTTTTTAATTCCATTTTTTTAAAATAAAATCTGTAATTGTATAATATTTTACATTATTATTATATTATAATTTGGAATATGCAAATCCATGCTCAAATTCTGCTTTAGCCTCTAATCAATTTCACGTGGGCAAGTGCGCATTTTATTTATTTTTAGCAAAACAAAAATAATAATGTTGCGTGCTTGCGCCAACAAACATTGAATGAAATGAATGAATATGCATTATTATTATATGAATGTATATTATTTCTTTGTTTCTTTGATAATCAGAAAATCGAAAAAAATCAAAAAATTCTTTTTTTTATAAGCCTAAAAATACTTTTTATTAACATTTTTTAATGCCCACATAATCTGAAAAGATTTAATTTTGAAGAAAAGAATTTTCGATAAAATTTTCACGCCTTAATAATTTTTCATTAATAAAGATTCTCTAAACAAAGCCAAAATTTGACATTTGCCTAAACCAATTTTAATAAATACTTTTGTCCAAACGAAAAAAAAATCGTTTTTGAAATTTGCGCTTTGTTGGCCCATTTATGTCGACTCAATTAGCTAAATTATCGTTGCCTTTTCCCGACGCGTCTCTGTCACGTTTCTATGCTCTCTACACCTTCTGACTTCTCTACCTCCGCTTTCTCTCTCATTTTGCACTATATTCATCATGCCCTCACTGTCTGTCACGTTTCTATGCTCTCTAAACCTTCTGACTTCTCTACCTCCGCTTTCTCACGTTTCTATGCTCTCTAAACCTTCTGACTTCTCTACCTCCGCTTTCTCTCTTATTTTGCACTATATTCATCACCCTCATTATCTTCGGGTTGTAGCTGCTATCTCTGTTCAACGCACTCCCTCACATTATGCCCCGCAATTACAACATTTGTAACGCACACAGCCAGCGGCAAATTATTATTATTTTTGAATAATATTTGATATTTTATTGTCCTTATTATTGTCACATTTTCATCAGTCAGTCTCCTCCGAAAACGCGACGAACAAACACATTTATGAAAATATGCCCTCAGGCAATATGCACACGAAAATTGCCTGAGGGCAGAGGCACCAAAACCTTTCCTCCTTTTTATGTAATATTTTGAGACAAATTAATCTTTTTCTTTACATTTTCATAATGGAGGTCAGACGGCATGTCGAATTGGAGTTCCGACGCCAATTTGCTTGCTATATGTATATCATAATGATGATTTTAGCAAAAACTTTTGTATTTTTTAGGAAAAAATATTCATGAAAGTTTATGTTATAACTTTTAAAGTAGATATCACCAATTAATATGGCAAATCTGGGGTCGAAATCCAATTCGGGCATGTACGAAGCCCTTAGAATAACTGTCTTCTGTTATTAATTGTTTAGGGAACGGATTTATATGCATTTGCATATTTTTAGTCCAATTAAGTTTTGATGAAATTAGCTCAAAAATGGTGTTGTTACGTTTGGTCTTTTTCTTTTTTTGACCATTTTGAAAGTTGCATATTTTGGCAAAAAAAATTGTTAAGAATGCATATTTTGACCTATTTTTGGTGCATATAAATCCGATCCCCCCCCCCCTATTAATTGTATTTGTGGGACAGCGGATCTAATCCCACAAGCCGCTCGCTCATTATTTAATTACTTTATTTTTAAAATCTCAAAAAGTCTTTCTCACCCCCCCCCCCCCCCCTCCCCAACGTTTCAGAAAGTTTTTCAACAACCCTAGAGAGGTTCCAGAAAAGTAGGTCACGCCTGGGTTGCGTCGTCATTTTGACCGGTTATTTATCCCCGTGGGGGCGGACGACAACAAAGAGTTTGTGAGGGAGGGGGGGGAGGGGTGCGTTGTAAGGTCCTCCTCAAAAAACAATAGCTCCAGGGCTTTTCCTCGTGGGCAAAACGAACAATGAATGGGACGACGCGCGCCCTGACGGGAGAGGAGGCAAAAACAGCGCCGGCGGGGGGGGGGGGGGAGGGGGAGAGACAGTGTGGCGAGAACGCGGGCCAGACGAGCAGAGCGGAGAGAGCGGACAATGAGCCTCCCGAGTGGAATAAGGCAAAAACAGGGGCAAAACAGTGTGTGGTAGACAGCGTTAGGCAAGACGAGCAGAGCGCGGAACTAGGTCGCTACACCCCATAGAAAATTGGGGCACGAACAATGGAATGGGGCCAAAGGGGGGGGGGGAAGTTGGGAGTGGGCAACAAAACACAATGCAAACAATGCACAAAGACCGACCGACCGACTTCTGGTGCGACTTTGACACACTTTGGCCTAATTTTCGGCCGCTGGGGAAAGAAGCACTTCCCCTCAATCAACGGGCAGTAGGGGAGGGGGGGGGGGGGGAGGGGGGGGAACCGTGGGGGCAAAAATCGTTCAGGGCTCCGGAGTATGGAAAATGCCAAATTCATGAATTTGTTTTTGGTTGTCCAATTAGTGGCAAACAAATATGCCAAATATTAGAGAAGATTTGTTTGTCAAATTAGAGTCATTTAATTTACCCATTATAATGCGTTCTGTTGGGTAATAATTCAAAAAGGTAATATTATTCATTTTTGACATTTCATCATAAAATAAATATAATTTGATTGACGGGGGGGGGGGGGGCAAACAAATAAATTTCCATTGTCCACAAATTATTTAATCGTCTTCTATGAGGTAAAGACGACGGGGACGGCGTGCATTTATTTCTCCTCAAAGTTGGGGATTATTATTATTATTTTATATGCATAATTTGTTTATTAATGTTCCCCCATAAGCGCATCCATTTTTGAAAATGGTCTGATCCCATAGCCAAAAATTGATTGAATCAATCAAAATACTTTTCAAATCCTTTTTAATTGGTTCTGTTGTGACTGACTGACCATTGATCAAATTAGTAATTAATTATTCATTAACAATGTTAATTGTACCCTCATTAGTTGACAATTTATAGTTTTTAATTTTTCAGCAGATAATTCTGAACATCAGCGTACAGAATATAAAATTCGGCATTTATTAATTCCTGTGAAAATTCTCTCTTTATTCATCAGAGGCAAAAAAGTAAATAATGTTTTAATTTAATTCATGAAAACATAATTTAAATTATTAAAATAATAAATTCATTTCTAATCTTTTTGATTTGTGATCAGATTAATTGACAGCAAAGCAACAAATGGAATCGGCAGGCGAAACAATTCTGTCCGTCCCGCCATTACTTCATTTGTTGGCCATCCAGCAACAGCAACAAAAAGGGTAATGAATTCGCTTTAAAATATTTAAATTACAAAATTAACAAAAAAAAATGTTCAGAAATTCTGCTCAAAATAACGCCGAAGGCGAAGTGTCCTCTTCCTCATCATCTTCATCAAACGACGAAGTAAATAAACACATATTTTGATTTTGAAAATTCAGCCAACAAACCCCCCCCCCCGCCCCCCCCACCCATTTTTTTGTTAAAAAATATGTCAAAATTTTCTACTTTTTTTTGCAGATTTGCTCGCTTGACAGCGCCAATGTGAGCGCAATTGGACAACAACAACAGCAGCAGCAAATGCAAAATGTGGTGAAGCAGGAAGCCGACAACAACAAAAAGCCCAACAATAAAAGTGCCAATGCCGGATTGGCCTCGGACGAGGAGGACCGCCTGGAGCACAAGCATCAGCTTCTGTCGCAAGACGATGAGGACGACGATTTTGTGGGAAAGGTGGCATTTTTAATTTTTGTTTAGGGGGAGAAACATTTTTAATTTTAAAAACGGCACGGATCGCCGATGCAGCACCGAAAGCATTTCGTCAAATTACCTAATAGATTAAAGGCTTTTTCACGCAATATTTTAGTGTTTTGGAATAAATAACGTGTCAAGACGAAATGCCAACCGGTCAAAATGCCAACTAGACATTGGCATTTTAACCTATGCGAAAAAAGTTCAATTTTCAGGTCTTTTTTTTTCTAAAAATGACCACCAATCGTCAAAAAATGTATAAAGATCAATCTTTTGTTGTGCATTATTATCGAATTTTTATGAAAAAACAACAAAAATATGCAATTTTCTTTGGGGCTATTCCCCCAGCTTTGCCCCCCGAAGGGTCAGGAGCAACTCCAATTTTATTCCAATCATTTAAGCATAGCAGCGAATGCAAAAGCCTTAAAAATCTCAGGGCCCTAAAGAATTAATTGTGCAGCCCCACCATCCCCAAATATTTTGCAAAAATCCAATTATAGCTCTATTAAAATGGAATCAACAAATATTTCCAATAATTTATTGTTGCTTTCATTTTGTTATTCCCTCACGCTAAAAATTTGCAAGAATATTGCAAAATATTATTTGCAATTTGCGTTTTACGCCATTATTATTTGTTTCTAATTTGTTTAGTTTAAAATATTTTGTTTTATTTTTATTTAAACAAATTAATTTTATTTTGTTCAGCTCGAAATTGTGGAAGACTCCACGACGCCTCCCTCACTGTTTCGGCAACAACAACAACAACAAATTCTGCACCAACTCACCGAAGAAGAAATGCACATGAAAATTGACCCCCCAAAAGGTACACAAAAATAAAGTAAATATATTACCAAAAAATAACGAATTTACAGACAAAATGTTTTATTTTATTTTATTTTTAGATTTACAAATTCAAATTCCACCGGTAAGCGGCGCCGCATTCGTCGGGGGACGGCACCACCACCACACAGCGTCTTCGCTGCTGATCCCAACCGACGAGCCGTCCACGCCGACTGATCAGGGTCCGTAGCCATTTTGGGCCCATCTTTTCAGTGCTTAATTTGCAATGATTCCTTTTTAAGCATTAATATTTAATATATAATTTCTTATTTTTATTTTCTAGCATTAAAAGCGTTGCCGGTGATTCAAACCGCCGGGGGATGAGAAGGAGGAGCGTCCATCACTCAGCTACAAGGACCTGATCATCGAGGCCATCGAAAGCAGTCCCGAACGACGCCTCAAACTCAGCGAAATTTATCAGGTCGCCGAACAGTTTTCAAAATTAAAAACGGATTTTTAAAATGCCATTTTTTAAATTTATCAAAAAATGAATGAACCTTAAAATTTAATAAAAATGTCTCTGCAGGTGATCAAGTACCTGCACCCGTACTACCAGCGCAGATCCGATCAGTGGGGCTGGCAAAACTCAATCCGGCACAATCTGAGTCTTCACGACTGTTTTGTGAAGCTGCCACTGAAGCAAACCAGTGCAAACGGAGTCGTCGGTAAGCAAAAATAATTAAATTACTTTTAAGTTAAAATAATTTATTTATTGACATAATGTGGTGGCTGCCCCCACACTTAAAGTATAAAAACAATAATAATTTGCAGGACATTTTTGGACGGTGGTCACCCGGGGGCCGGACGAGAAGCCGTTGGGGCCGACCCGTCGCCGAACCCGTGGCACCGGCAAGGCCAAAAAAGGCGGCGCGTCAATGGCACACAACGGGGGACGACAAAATGGTAAAACAAACAAATAAACAATAACAATAATATTTCAATGTTTTTAATTTTAAATTTCAATTTTTTTTATTTAAGCCGCTCCAAATATTGTCGTCTGGCACAAAACATGGGACCATCAAAGGCTTGAAGGGACGTCAAAGTGTCAGGTGGCATTTTGTATGATAATTGAATTCATGTTATATTTTGATTAAACGATTTTAATTTGTAAAAGATCCGAATAAATCAAAACACCTTCAAAAAATCTTTTAATTTTTGAATGTTATATTAAATTAATTCAGTTCTGACAGCGGGGTTATGAGCGACGAAGGGGGCGCGTGCAGTCACTCCAACTCGCCAACCGAGTTGGGGACGCGCAGTGTGCCGTTGTTGCATGCGCACACGGAGTCGGTTGCGGCATCGGCACGTCCACAATTTTCAGCAAATGTAAGAAGAGAATTCTTTTTGCATTATTTTTTTGTTTTAAAGCTTTTTAAAACAAATACTTAATTTTATTAATTTTACCTTATAAAATTATATGATATTTTTGAATGATTTGTTTTATCAGAGCCTTTTTAAATTTTGACTTTTTAGGGTTTGTTTAATTTATCGTTTTTTAGCTTTTCCAATTTTCGCATCCGACCAGCCAGACGCCGACCATTCAGCAGAATCAGCAGCACCATCATGTGCAAGCAGTGCATTCGCCTCTTCCTGCAGCGAACTGCAGCAGTCTATCAACAACAACAACCGGTTCAACAACAGAACTCGGTCCCTCTCATTTATTTTTATTTATTTTTTAAATTGAAATATTTTACAGGCCATGACTCCGTTGGAGTTGGTACTGCAACTTCATCAGCAACAGACCCAACAACAGCTTCAAGCTGTACAGCATCAACCAGCTGGCACCTCTCCAACAATTTTCGCCCATTTCCAAAATGACTGCTGCTGAAGTGAGCGCGCCAGCGGCTTCAACACCGTCATTTTTGATGGTAAGCAAAAATTGAATTTAATAAATAAATTCTTTTAACACTCCATTAAATTTAAGCCAACTAATGCCATCGATGGTGCCAACGGAGCGTTTTCGCCATGTGACCTGCAACAGATGTTGGCGATTGCGGCCCTTACGCATCACCAACAGCAACAAGTTGGAGCTGTTTCTTCTGCAACACAACCACAACAGCTGCAACAGCAACATCCGGTGGTCGCCGTGTCGGCGGCTGCGAACACCAACACCAACAACGGCAACAACAACAACAACAACAGCAGCCATTCAATTCAGTCACCGCCGCCTCCGGACACAACGGCGGTTAGTGAAGGAGAATAAACAACGCAAATTTAATATATTTAAATAGTTAATTAATTCCTTTATTATAACAAAAATTTGCGTTCAGCTGCTTCCAACTGCTGAACCCGGCTGGCACAAGCAGTGGCGGCCCGGCGGACGGAGGGCTCGCGCTGTTGAGCCATCTGGCCGCGCAGCTGGCACCAACCCGCGGAAGTCCGGCGCCATTCACATCGCCGCAGGTCAGTGAAAAGAGCGAGAGAATGCTAATTAAATTAACTTTTATTTATATATAATATAATATTTAAAACATTATTAGCATCAGAATAACAACAGTCCGTTGGCATTGGCAGCCGCCGCCGCAACGGCGGAGCTGCAACGTCTGCACATGATCCAACTGTACGCTCAGCAACAACAACATCAGGTGGGGCGGCTTTCTTTGAATTTATTTTTATTTGTTTTTTATAAAATTGGGTTAAAAACAAACATTTTGGAGAGGAGGCGCCGGGAAGGAATTGAAAAATGGGATTTTTAGTAATTAGTAAAATTAAAAAAATATTCAATTTTAAAACAAAAAATAAAGGATAAAATTGTCTTTCAGCTTCAACAGCAATTGGCCGCTCTGTTGGAGCAACAACAGCAACAATTACAGTTTCGGCAGCAGGTGAGAAATATTTTTTTCTCTAAAAAAATTCCATGAAAATTCATAGCAAATTTAAGTGATCAGAAGACTCATGAAAGGAGCGGATTTAGATGCTAAAAACCCTTAAAAAAGGTGCTAAAAAATGTACTAAATATTTGTCAAATAATTAATTTCAGCTAAAAACTTCTCACAATTACGGATGCATTTTTCACGATTTTCTTAAGGCATTTTTCAGAAATGCCAAAATAGATGCTAAAAACAATGCTATTTTTGAGCTTTTGGTTAGCTTTACGGATTACAAATTGAGCCCCCGGGGGCGCTCTAATAAAGAGTGATGAACAAATTAATGAATTTAAAGGAAACGACCACCTCCAACCCCCATCCATCGTTGGCTGATGCTTTTGCGAATTGCCGGAGGCCATGATCAGTCGGCACTGGTCGCCCATTTTTTGCTGACAAAACTGATGCACAGTCCGACCGCAAGTTCGACCAGTAGCAGCACCAACAACAGCAGCAGCAGCAGCAGCAGCACTTTTGAACATCAACAGCAACAAATGGTGAAAATTATAAAGGAAATTAAATATTCCTAACACAAATTCGAATTAAATTCAATTTTTTGGGTTTCTGAATTAATTATGCAAAATATTTTTGCAGAATGTTCAAGTAAAAAGTTCGCCGCCTCCTCCGCCGCAAAACAACAACACATTGCAGCTGTTGGACTTGCAAACAGCCGCTTTTATCATGGAACAACGACAGTATCAACAAGCTCAAGCAGTACGTGCACGTTTAGCTAAATAAATTTTATTTTATTTCAAGACATTTTTATTATTTAAAAAAAATTATGATTCTCAAATTACTCTGTCTATCAGCAGCAACCGGTTGAACTCAGCAGCAGCAACAACAACAACGAAAACAGTAATAATAGACGAGAAGTTCAAGCCGTACAGCAACTGCAACAGCAGCAATCGATGGACACGGAGACCAAGCAGGAGCTGGACCAACAGCAAGAGTTGACTGTTGTCTGAGCAGAAACAAACGAAGAATATTCCTCAAACAGAGTTTTGTGGCGCTGAAATTGACTGCTGCGATGGTCCCCAATTTATTTCTCAAAATCAAAGCAACCTTTTCGCGGGGTTCGGTGTTGTACAATTTTTGAAAAAGACCTCCTCTCTCACCCACTATTTTTTATGTTTTTTTTTAGAAATTTTTAGTTTTTTACAAGCTTGGCCTGAACGAACTTGCGAATTTGTTTTATTAAATCTTAGCTTGTGATAACTCGTAAAATGCCAAGCTCGGCCATAACATTACATTTATTTTTATTATCGTATTTCCCGTCTACAGTATAACCTCTCTCTCTCTCTCTATACCGTATACCTAAAAATGCGCGTACAATTTGTTTTGTCCATGACGGGATGTTTTTTTTATTCTTTTTGCTGAACTTTTTTAGTATAAACTTTTATTCCCTAAAGAGCCCCCTCCCGGTGTGTTCCTATGGCATTCCATACAATTAATTGTTAGTGTTAATGAGTTGGCCTAGCATTTTTTGGGAGGGGGTGGAACGCTTAATGAATTTTTTGAATAATTTAAAAACGAAAATTTCTGAGGGCTTCCGTTTCTCCCAAAAAAAATGTACACATTTATTTGGCTAGAAAAAACGACGAGTACATTTTGTTCATCTCATTTTATGTGTATTGTATTTAATAGAAAAAGCAAAACATATTTTATTATTTTAATGTTCCGTCGCCTCCTCCACCTCCTCCTTCCTCTGACCTCGTCCGTCTCGTCTGTAAATTGTCGAATTTTTGTTTCTTTTTATTTTAGGGAACCGAATATATTGTCTTCTGTTCGGGATGGTAATTTTAATGGAAGAAATTAATGTTTAGCACTCACACATAAATATGTTCCGCGTTATTATTATTATTATTATTAATTAATTTTTCATTATTTCTCAACAACACAAATATTCTGTGGAATAAATTTCGTTGAAACAAAAAATGTGCGAGCGATTTTTTTGATTTTAAATGTTTAATAAAAACAAATAGACAAAATTTATTAGTGTACAATAAAATTCCGCTTTATAAAGAAAATAAAAACGAATTGAATAAAATGGGACCCCGGGGCGCTGGCTTATTAATTAATAAAAAAGGCTTTTGCCAAAATTAAAAAATGGTCAAATTTTCTAATAAAAATTCATATGTTTTTCAATACTTTTTACTGATAGAAATTGAAACTAATTTTGTTTTTGCGCAAACACTTATAGCTTTCTTTAGTTTATGCCCATTTTCTACACTTAAAAGTCAATCATTTAATTGGCCGGATAATTATTTTGTTTTCAATGCGACGACGGAGGCGGCGCGGCGTTTAAACTGTCGGAATTTACGGGAAATTTCGAAAAAAACTGGTTTTACGCGGGGCTAAGGGTAATTAAGGCCCGATTTTATTGGTCCAACATAACGCCAATTTGTCACAGCCTTTTATTATTTGTTTTTATATTTCTTTTCACCTCCAAATGACTGCAATTCCGGTGAAACGCGATTTATGTAAGAAGTTTTTTAAAATAAAAAAGTATAATTTCAATTACCTATGCTTTCTTTACTCAATAATCCCATTTCAATTTATTTATTTTGTTATTATCAAATTAGCGGGTACATTTTGGCGTCTGTACAGTTACCTCCTCGTTGTTCTCGTCACCGAACAGCAAGCCGGAGTTCGAGGTGGAGCTGGACGTGCAGCAATTCGCGCCAAACGAAATTGATGTCAAAGTGTCCGGTGACGATGTGGTCGTCAACTGTCTGCACGAGTCCAAGGGTACGGTAATTGTCAGTGTACTGTGTGTTTTAACTAACATTAGGCAGTGTCATTCAAGAACCCTAATTCGTGTAGTGAAGTGAATGAAACTCATCTGAACATGAATTATCAGAGAAAATTCAGTTGGACAGAACACGGACAAGCGCGAGCTGCACCGCCAGTACCGTCTGCCGCTGGGCGTTGATCCCAGCACGGTGAAGGCCCAACTGAACGCATCCGGAAGCCGTCTGACGGTCACCGCGGCCGGCAGCCATTCGAGGCCAGCGCCGCCTCCGGCGTCCACCACATTCGCCTCCAGCATTATTCCGGTTAAACACGTGCCCATGAAGTCGTCATGTGAGTTTTGTGCATGCGCATGTTGCTTACACGGCTCGTTTAATATGAATATGTTTGGAGTGATTCGAAAAATATTTAAATGGCCTTAAGGGGAAAGAATGGACTTATTTATTACTCGGGCAGTGATTTTCAGGCACTAAAAACCTTGAAATAGGCACAAAAACGTGCCAAAAAAAGGAATCAAGGGCAAAAAATTACTTTCCTGGGCCAAAAAGAGCCCAAAAGACGCCCACTCTAATGAGGAGGAGTTAATGAGCAAATTAATTTTATTAAAAATTGTCCAATTTTTACAGTTCCGCCGCTTACACAAAAAAAGCAAAAATTTCAAGTGGAATTGGACGTGCACCAATTTGCTTCGCACGAAATTGACGTAACAAAAATGTTTTACAACAAAACAAAAAAGATTTCCAATTATTTGTAGGTCAAAGTTTCTGGCTTCGATGTGATCATTCATTGTCTGCACGATAAAGGTGATTTAATTGAATTTTAATTATTTAAAATTTGAATTTATGTAAGATGGTGTTAAACGTGAGGTGCGCCGTCAGTACCGTCTGCCGGACGGAGTGAGTGCGGCATCCGTCAAATCGAATTTGTCCAAGAACGGCATTCTGACCGTGGAAGCCGAGTGAAATATGACGAAATATAAAAGGCATAGCGGTAAAAAAATCGATAGAAATTATTACATACATATAAAGCCATGAGCTTATTTGTTGATTCATAAGGCATAAAAAGCATGAACATACAAACAAACGCCTTCGGGGTTTCTAAAAAGGGCTACCGAGCGGAGTGTCGATTTTACCTCTTTCATAATTACATTTGGTCGAGACAACTCTTCTTAAGAAGTTGACGCTAATTAAGCTGAGCTTTACATTTGGACAAAGTAAAAAAAGTTACGGTTTCAAAAAAGTGGAACCAATTGACGTGCTGTTGTCGATATAATTAGCTCAAGTGAAAAGAATAAAAATAAAGAGAGTTTCAGTAATTTTAAAGATAGTGAAAAAGAGTATTTGACGTTTTTTAGTCAATATAAATTTCTTCCCAAATCATCAAAATCCTCTTATTGTTAGCGTTGAAAAAGATTTAGAGAAGGCGCAACTTGTTGAATTTCGCTGAAAAAAGTCCCATTTCCTTCAGTAAATCACATAAAATTTGGCACCCTTTGTTTACCAAGACGCGCCTCCTCGGAAAAGGGGCGCAAAGCTTAACGTTTTGCTGGATTTTGTAGAGAATTTTGTTGGCTATCTGTCCCTCCAAATCGTTTTTTGCACAGGGATTTTCCCGTAAATTTACCCCGTTTTCAGTGCATTTTGGGGTTTTCGGATCTCCATGAAGGAGGTGTCTGATCAGGTTGGTGCAATTATCTTTTTTGATCAGTTTCAAATGTTGTGCTTACATGAATTTTTTCGGAATTTTGAAATGCCTATAAAAAAAGTTCTAGTCTTTACAAAATCTGACCCTATACTTTTGGTACACCCTGTTTTTCTAAAAAATTCTAAAAATTTTTTTTCTTGAACATTTTACAATTTTCCTGCGTGGATCTTAATATTTATGTAAAAGCCACCAGTGGTACAAATTTCAGCTCGATGGGTTCATTCTTAGCTCTCGAGACGAGATTCTCGAAAAATCTGGGATCTCGAAATATCTCGTTGCGGAGAATCTTGGCAACCGGCTCCAAAAGTATGGCATTGAGAGGTCAAAAATGTGGAAATATGGCAAAATATTGCAAATTTCCAAAATATTTGCTATCAAAAGAGGGCAAAATGGCCTCTCTGGAGACGATTGCCAAACTCAAATGATTGTCAATCAGCAGGTAAGGGAAGATAAAAGTAAAATAAAAAAAATTATTTTGTTCAATTTACCTATTGGCTTTGATTTAAAATAGTTCAAGAATGCTGCTCTCTTCTCTCTGTTTCGCAATTCCTTCATTTTTTCCTCAATTTCAATTTCTCCATTCATTCCACCACCCCCACCCCCCCCCCCACTTCTCCTCTTTCACTCACCGCCCCCCCCCCACTTTAACTCTGATTCCTCTCACTCTCTCTCCCCGTTATCTTTTTCCCTCACCTTCACCGTTTTCATTGCTAACCAACCCAACAAATCAATAACGCGAACATTTTGCCCGCCCATTACACACACAAATATGTAACGTTTCTTTGTTGGTGGGTGGGTGGTGAAATGCGAGAATTTGTGTGTCACCGCCACCATCACACATTTCACCACCATTCTCTCCGTTTCATACAAAGTTAGTGTACCTAAATTCTTTTTGTCTGGGACATTTTATCTGTGGGACATTTTGTCTGTGGGACATTTTGATTTGGGACAATTGGTTTGTGGGACATTTTGTCTGTGGGACATTTTGTCTGTGGGACATTTTGTCTGTGGGACATTTTGATTTGGGACATTTGGTTTGTGGGACATTTTATCTGTCCAACGGCTGCCTAAACCCCATTTTTAGCTCCTTTTTCAATCAACATCTTTTCAAGACGCAGTAAAAACAATTAATTTGCATTCAACGCGTAATGAGTCATCAGCCAAACGCGCCTCCCGCTTATGGTCGGCGCTTTTCAAAGCTTTAAAAAAGAAGCAGCAATTAATCATCAATTTCAGACGACGCTCAAAAGTACGCAGCCTATCCCGACCCGAATGCGCCTAACCACGGAGGCAAGAAATAATTTTACTCAACAAAATGAAGATTACATTTGGCTGCCGATTTTTTTTCTATGGAATGAATTTTCTGAAACTTTTCCATTCAAAAAGATGGCAAAAATTGTATTGATTATTTGAATGTTCAGCAGGCGCTCATCAGTACCAGCCCAACATGAGCAACCCGCAGCACCCACCGCCCGGGGCGCCTGGCAATGCCGGAGGCAACACCACCACTTATGTGTACGTGGCTGAGGGAGGACAAACGCAGTTGGGGCCGCGACCTCAAAACGTAATTTTGAATATAATTTACTAAATTTTTGTGCTTTTATCCGCCGCCTATCCCTGGCAAGCGCTGTCGGGGTCGGCTAGACGGGTTTCAATTTCTCTTACAAATTCGTTAAAAACCGGAGCCGACAAGTTCGAAACGTCATAACTCTTTTTGGTACCGTTCGAAAGCAATTACAGTATATGTTCTTCAGATGTTATTATACAAAAAGCTTTGCGATTAAATTTAATTTTGAGTGGTATAAATTTACATTTTCTAAATTTTAGAATTAACCGACCCCTTCCCTTCTCTCCCCCTTCCCAACTATAATAATGTTTGGCAAATGGTTAAATGGGCTTTTTCTCGATTGATAGTATCTCGTTAATTATCCCGGACTTATCGTGTCGTGCCCCGAATCCGATCCGACCAGGCGCTGTGGCTGCCATTCATAATTATTATTACATTGTTAGAATTTCCTTCGTTACATTTTATTTTACAGACATTTTGCTCGAATTGTCGTCAGCAAGTGCTGACCAAGGTCAAGTACTCGGCCGGTCTGCTCACTTGGCTGCTGTTCGGAGGCTGTCTGCTGTTTGGGTCGGTCCCCCCCCCCAATTTTATTGAATTTTTAATAATTTGTCTCCCATTCTTCAGCTGTTGGTTGGGCTGTTGTCTGATTCCGTTCTGCATGGACGACTGTCAGGACTGTGAGCATTACTGCACCAACTGCAAGGCGTTCATGGGCCAGTACAAGCGTATCTGAGCCCCTTTTTTAAAAATCGGATGACTTTGAAAGACACATTTTGCAATTTTGAAGTTTATAAGGCGTATATATCCATTCCACGTTGACAATTTGGTCACCTTACATATATTTTGTATATCGAATTTTAAGTTTCGAATTATAAAATTTGCTTATTTTTATTTATGTTTTCAATATAAATAATTTATTTTAAAGCGTCTAGCCTTTTTTTAGCTTACATTTTTAAGGTAGCGGCAATTTTATTGTATTTGAGTTTTTTCCTAAAGTGCATTTTTTGTCTTAGGGCGTTTTTCATCGTTAAATCTAAAATTCCCTCGGGCCATTGACACAACAACTGTTCCCCGCAGGCGAAATTGCCTGGGGAACAGCGAGAGGGTCGGGAGGGAATGAAGCGGGGCTATTAAATCTTGAAAGAAACCGCTAATTGCCTGCCCCTGAGGTGCCGTGCACACATTTTTGTCTGCCCCCCACAAAGCGTGTTCTGATTTAACAAAAAGCCGATTCTGGTGTCAAAATCAGAAAATGGAAGAAATCTTATTTTTTATAGTGCTCGATTAATTCGCCTCTCAAATTTTTTTTGTCAATGGTTAAAATAAAAATATTTTTTTAAATTTTTTTTATTTGAATTCGTCTGATTTAATTATCACAACCTTTTGACTTTTTTTATTTCAAAAATGTGGGAGAGGGAGGGGGGGGGGGGGGGGGGGCAAATCGAACTATTCCACTCTTGTCACTCAATCACCGATCGATTGATCGGAGAGGGGGCCATCCGCTGGAGGGGTGTCCGCCGGATATCCCCTTGGGGGGTCCGCCCCGATCATATGTTGGAATGTTCCCCCCCCCCCCCCCCCTCGCAGGTGGTTGGTTGTTTACAGCCAAAGTTTTTTTCTTTAAATATTTTTTTATTTAATTTTTTTTAATATTTATATTTTTTGAACATTTTGTTTTGCAATTGCCGACCGCTGATTTGTGAAGTCCAATGCAATTCCTTCATTTTTTCCTCAATTTCAATTTCTCCATTCATTCCACCACCCCCACCCCCCCCCCCACTTCTCCTCTTTCACTCACCGCCCCCCCCCCACTTTAACTCTGATTCCTCTCACTCTCTCTCCCCGTTATCTTTTTCCCTCACCTTCACCGTTTTCATTGCTAACCAACCCAACAAATCAATAACGCGAACATTTTGCCCGCCCATTACACACACAAATATGTAACGTTTCTTTGTTGGTGGGTGGGTGGTGAAATGCGAGAATTTGTGTGTCACCGCCACCATCACACATTTCACCACCATTCTCTCCGTTTCATACAAAGTTAGTGTACCTAAATTCTTTTTGTCTGGGACATTTTATCTGTGGGACATTTTGTCTGTGGGACATTTTGATTTGGGACAATTGGTTTGTGGGACATTTTGTCTGTGGGACATTTTGTCTGTGGGACATTTTGTCTGTGGGACATTTTGATTTGGGACATTTGGTTTGTGGGACATTTTATCTGTCCAACGGCTGCCTAAACCCCATTTTTAGCTCCTTTTTCAATCAACATCTTTTCAAGACGCAGTAAAAACAATTAATTTGCATTCAACGCGTAATGAGTCATCAGCCAAACGCGCCTCCCGCTTATGGTCGGCGCTTTTCAAAGCTTTAAAAAAGAAGCAGCAATTAATCATCAATTTCAGACGACGCTCAAAAGTACGCAGCCTATCCCGACCCGAATGCGCCTAACCACGGAGGCAAGAAATAATTTTACTCAACAAAATGAAGATTACATTTGGCTGCCGATTTTTTTTCTATGGAATGAATTTTCTGAAACTTTTCCATTCAAAAAGATGGCAAAAATTGTATTGATTATTTGAATGTTCAGCAGGCGCTCATCAGTACCAGCCCAACATGAGCAACCCGCAGCACCCACCGCCCGGGGCGCCTGGCAATGCCGGAGGCAACACCACCACTTATGTGTACGTGGCTGAGGGAGGACAAACGCAGTTGGGGCCGCGACCTCAAAACGTAATTTTGAATATAATTTACTAAATTTTTGTGCTTTTATCCGCCGCCTATCCCTGGCAAGCGCTGTCGGGGTCGGCTAGACGGGTTTCAATTTCTCTTACAAATTCGTTAAAAACCGGAGCCGACAAGTTCGAAACGTCATAACTCTTTTTGGTACCGTTCGAAAGCAATTACAGTATATGTTCTTCAGATGTTATTATACAAAAAGCTTTGCGATTAAATTTAATTTTGAGTGGTATAAATTTACATTTTCTAAATTTTAGAATTAACCGACCCCTTCCCCTTCTCTCCCCCTTCCCAACTATAATAATGTTTGGCAAATGGTTAAATGGGCTTTTTCTCGATTGATAGTATCTCGTTAATTATCCCGGACTTATCGTGTCGTGCCCCGAATCCGATCCGACCAGGCGCTGTGGCTGCCATTCATAATTATTATTACATTGTTAGAATTTCCTTCGTTACATTTTATTTTACAGACATTTTGCTCGAATTGTCGTCAGCAAGTGCTGACCAAGGTCAAGTACTCGGCCGGTCTGCTCACTTGGCTGCTGTTCGGAGGCTGTCTGCTGTTTGGGTCGGTCCCCCCCCCCCAATTTTATTGAATTTTTAATAATTTGTCTCCCATTCTTCAGCTGTTGGTTGGGCTGTTGTCTGATTCCGTTCTGCATGGACGACTGTCAGGACTGTGAGCATTACTGCACCAACTGCAAGGCGTTCATGGGCCAGTACAAGCGTATCTGAGCCCCTTTTTTAAAAATCGGATGACTTTGAAAGACACATTTTGCAATTTTGAAGTTTATAAGGCGTATATATCCATTCCACGTTGACAATTTGGTCACCTTACATATATTTTGTATATCGAATTTTAAGTTTCGAATTATAAAATTTGCTTATTTTTATTTATGTTTTCAATATAAATAATTTATTTTAAAGCGTCTAGCCTTTTTTTAGCTTACATTTTTAAGGTAGCGGCAATTTTATTGTATTTGAGTTTTTTTCCTAAAGTGCATTTTTTGTCTTAGGGCGTTTTTCATCGTTAAATCTAAAATTCCCTCGGGCCATTGACACAACAACTGTTCCCCGCAGGCGAAATTGCCTGGGGAACAGCGAGAGGGTCGGGAGGGAATGAAGCGGGGCTATTAAATCTTGAAAGAAACCGCTAATTGCCTGCCCCTGAGGTGCCGTGCACACATTTTTGTCTGCCCCCCACAAAGCGTGTTCTGATTTAACAAAAAGCCGATTCTGGTGTCAAAATCAGAAAATGGAAGAAATCTTATTTTTTATAGTGCTCGATTAATTCGCCTCTCAAATTTTTTTTTGTCAATGGTTAAAATAAAAATATATTTTTTAAATTTTTTTTATTTGAATTCGTCTGATTTAATTATCACAACCTTTTGACTTTTTTTATTTCAAAAATGTGGGAGAGGGAGGGGGGGGGGGGGGGGGCAAATCGAACTATTCCACTCTTGTCACTCAATCACCGATCGATTGATCGGAGAGGGGGCCATCCGCCTGGAGGGGTGTCCGCCGGATATCCCCTTGGGGGGTCCGCCCCGATCATATGTTGGAATGTTCCCCCCCTTCCCCCCCCTCGCAGGTGGTTGGTTGTTTACAGCCAAAGTTTTTTTCTTTAAATATTTTTTTATTTAATTTTTTTTAATATTTATATTTTTTGAACATTTTGTTTTGCAATTGCCGACCGCTGATTTGTGAAGTCCAATGAAAACAGGCACTAAATGACGACGGTAAATATGCAAGAATCAATTCTCTGAAACGGTACTTTTCCCTTTTGTCACTCCCTCTCTTAAAAATAAAATTGTAGATTTTGAAAATCAACATTTAAATCTTAGATTAGTAATGTGTCATATTTGTGATTAACCGTTTCAAATAAATAACTAGGGTTGGGTTGGCAAGCCGAGATTGAGATTTTTGGATTTTTAAAAATAAAAACCCCGACCAAAAATGCCGGGGGTCGCGGGGGGACCACTAGAAATGCTTTTGAGTAAATTGGGTGGGAGTGGCGCTGGGGTGGTCGGGTTCTGGAACTTCCTCGCTTAACCGAACCAAAACCCAAATTCTCGGTTTTTTGGTTCAGTTTGAAAGCCGATAACCTTAGTCGGGACAGATCGGAAACGTACCGCCGAAACAAAACAAAAATCAAAGAAGCGTTAGCGCGTTCCAAATTTTAGTTTTTTAATTAAATGTGTAATTTATTTATTTAGCATGCATTATCGTTCGATTTGCATCAATCAGCGGAGGCGGACGAAGATGAATGGACATATGAATATTTGACAGACAGCGGGGATGAGGGGAATTGGGAGGAATATGAAGAAGATGGAGTTGATGAAATGAAGAAAGTGGAAGACAAAAAGGAAGTGAAGAAGAAAGAAGAAAAGAAAACGGAGGAAAAGAAGAAAGAGGAAAGAACAACGGAAGATAAGAGAAAAGAGGAAAAGAGAGTGGAAGACAAAAAGGAAGAGAAGAAGAAAGAAGAAAAGAAAATGGAGGAAAAGATGAAAGAGGAAAGAACAACGGAAGATAAGAGAAAAGAGGAAAAGAGAGTGGAAGACAAAAAGGAAGGAAAGGAGAAAAAAGAAAAGAAAACGGAAAATAAGAAGAAAGAGGAAAGAACAACGGAAGATAAGAGAAAAGAGGAAAAGAGAGTGGAAGACAAAAAGGAAGAGAAGAAAAAGGAAGAGAAGAAAAAGGAAGAAAAGAAGATTGAGGAAAAGAAGAAAGTGGGAGAGAAAATGGTGAAAAGCCTGGAAGAGAAGAAGAAAGAAAAAAGTAAAGAAAACGAGAAAGTAGAGAAGAAGCAAAGCGACGAAAAGAGTGTAAAAAGAATTGTTAAAAATATTTAAATTTACAAATTATTTGTTATACAATTAATTTTTATTGACTAAATAATTTTAGACGGCTAAAAATCCGCCAAAAGTACCGGCAAAACCCGCTTCAAAGGGTACAAATTTATATTAAAATTAATACTACAATAATCGTTTAAAAAGTAAAGTGCGAAAGTACTGGAAAAAAAAACCGAAAGCAAAATTACTTATGTATATATTTTAATTATGTATTAATTAATATTTTTAACTTTTTAAAGTAGGGAAATGGATTAAATTTAAATAAAATATTTTAAAATAATTTATTTTTGATATTTAAGAAACGCCCCGAAGGGAAAGAGAGAGTGCGTCGCCTGTTAAGAAAACATTGCCCGAGTCCTTCGTCAAAATCAGATAAAGCCGGTAGAAGTGCAAAATATTTAATTGCTGCAAATAAATTTAATTTCATAATTAAATCAAATTTAATATAATAAATGTAATAAATTGATAAGCCGACGAACGCATCAGTCGTTTGGAAGAAGCGAAACGCCGTACAACCGTTGAACAAATGGCCAAGGAAACAGAAAAGGCGAAAATTATTTTTATTTAATTGCCAGAGCTTTCTAATGGTGCCTAATTTTTTTTGATTTGATTGAGAATTTGAAATAAGTTATAATCAACGAGTGCCGGACCGAAAATATTTTAATTAAAGCTAACTGAATGAGAATATCTTTTTGTAAAATTAAAAGATTTTGCAATTTATATAAAATGCTTCATTTAGAGCAAAAATGGCTCCATGCCGCCCCCAACTGCAAAGCAAAATGCCCCCAAATCCTTGTCAACACCCAAAAAAACAGCAGCACCAACTCGCTCAAAATCTTCAGTATTCAAAAATTTTTGTGAAAACAAATTTCTCGTCATTTTCCGATTGGCGACTCGCGCAACAAATCAGCAAATCCGCCGGAAACAGACGGCACTTTGGCCAAGCCAAAATCGGACGCAAAAACGGCATTGGAGAGGGCACGGTCGGTGTCACCATCGAAAGCCGTGCTGGAGAGGCGCAAGGCGTTCATTAACCCGGAGGCACCCCCTCTGGCGAGATTTTTTTTTTGAAAAGAAAGATTGGGAAGAAGCGTTAATATTAAACCCAATCCAGACAAATCAATTCTTTTAGCTTATTGACAATGTGCCCCGTGGCAATTTGCTTGCCCGATTCCTGCCCCCCGAGCGTTTGCCAAAACCGCCTCCGGCGCCGCCGAAAAAGGAGTTCAAATGGCAACTTCCGACCACGTCAAAGGCCCAAGAGAGCACATATTGGCGACCTCCGCCAAAACCACAGCCCT
Source organism: Globodera pallida (assembly GCA_020449905.1). NCBI lineage: Eukaryota > Metazoa > Nematoda > Chromadorea > Rhabditida > Heteroderidae > Globodera > Globodera pallida. Next base: position 1,021,213 of record JAIXHY010000014.1, read on the forward strand.
ACAAATCATCGGGTGAGAAAAGAAACACGGAAAATGGGGAAAGTGAATTTTTTTATAAATTTAGCACCCGAATTCCGCGAAAATCCGCTGATCATTGAGCCCATCCTCATGCCGGAGGAGCAAGAGGCTTACGAGGAGGAAAAGAAAGAACGAGAACGTGGCGAAGACACACAAGAGAAGGATGGAGAGAAAAAGAAAGAAAAAAGTGCACCAGTTAGCAAGAAAACGGCCGAGAAAAAGGATATGAAGAAAGAGAGTGGAGTAGGGAAGAAAGAGGAAGAGAAAAAGCAGCAAACAAAGAAAGAGAGTGGAGTAGGGAAGAGAGTGGCAGAGAAGAAGACAGGCGAGGACAAAAAGAAAGAAGCAGAAGAGAAACTGGCCAAGGAAAAGAAAGTGGCAGAGAAAAAGGAAGAGAAGAGGTGAAAAAAGTGGCGGAGAAGCAGACAGAAGCAAAGAAAAAGTCAGCTGAAGTGAAGAAGGGAGAAGAGAAAAAGGAACAGAGTAGTGATCAGGTAATCGGAAAAATGGAAAAAATGGCTTATGTATCCCAGACCCAACTCCAAATTTGCACAAAGCCCACTACATATTGTTTTAACCGAAGCGGGCAACTGCGTCTCAGGAACGTTTAGCAGCTCATAACTTTTTTCAAGCCTGACCAATCTTCATAATCTTTATATCATTCAAAAGCTCTAAATGATTAGAAGATATATATTAGCAACATCGAGCCGGTTCGTTGCTCTATTAAAAAGTTATAAAAGAAAAAAGTGTAAAAATCGGACTTTTTCATTGTTTTCTGGTCATAACTTTATTCAATTTTATTCATGCTTTTTCGAATGCTTACAAATAGCTTCTTCTTATAAGACCTTTCGAATAATATAAAGATTATGAAGATTGGTCAGTCTTGAAAAAAGATATGAGCTGCTAAACGTTCCTGAGACGCAGTTGGCCCCCACGCGTTTTAACAATTCTCTGTGAGTAAGGCTGTCGGTTAACCGAAATCTTTCGGTTAACCGGACCGAACCGAAAAAATTCCGGTTTTCGGTCTCGGTTCGGTTTGAAACCGACAGCCTTATCTGTGAGAACATATTTACCGAGAAATAGAAACAAAAAATTATTTAAAAAATTAAGGTAAGAAATGTGGAGGAAGAAAAAGAAGCGGAAGAAGGAGAAGACGAAAAGGAAGAAGGAGAAAATGAAGAGGAAGAAGGAGAAGACGAAGAGGAAGAAGGAGAAGACAAAGAGGAAGAAGGAGAAGACAAAGAGGAAGAAGGAGAAGATGAAGAGGAAGAAGGAGAAGATGAAGAGGAAGAAGGAGAAGATGAAGAGGAAGAAGGAGAAGATGAAGAGGAAGAAACGGTGAGCAAAAAAGTGGGACTAAAAAAATAAGACTTTGCTTAGCCAACAATAACAAATTTCGAACCTTTTCAATTTTTTTTGCTGGGGTGAATTTGGGTCATTTATTCGAGAGTGGGTGATTTTAGCTTAACAATAATAAAATTGCTGAATTAAAATTAGATGGAGGATGAGGAGGACAAAGAAAATCTGGAGGATGAAGCTGAAGACGAAGAGGATGAGCCTAGCAAAAAACGACGCCGGAAGGGTCGAAGGAAGAAAAAAGTAACATAAAGTGGCAAATAATTACAAAAAAAAGTCTAATTAAAATACTTTTTTTGGGTGCGATTTTTTGAATTTTAGTTTAGAAATTTAATATATTTATATTTTTTGCCGGAAGTTAATTAAAGCTTTAAACCATTGAAAGATGAAGCAGTTCGAGCGCCGCCGTTGGGTGCCTCCGCCGCGTCCTCCACCGGAGGTTATTGAAATGCCGCCGGAGGAGCGTCATTTGTAAAAGATTTCTAATTTATTTATTAAATTATTTATATATTTTAATTTTATATGGGACATCGGACGTGAGGCGGTGCGGCACGGAGCGCGGCCCGTCAAAATGTACGCGCGTAGGCGTGCGTCCGCCGATTTGGTCGAGTTGCCTAATGTGCTCCCATGGGAGGCGTGCCCTCTGCTGCAATCGCAGGTCGAATTTTTAATTGTTTCAACAATAAAATTGGGACAATTGGTCGACAAAAGTCAATTATTATAATATATGTACGATAATTTGATAATTTATCGTACCCTTTTTTTAGGCCGGAATGGTGCCATTTGGGAGCGCGCGCGATCCGAACATTCGAGTGGACGAAGGCCGCAGTCCGCTGGTGCAGGGCGCGCTGCACTCGGACACTGTGCTGCCGCTGTTTCGTGCAGTGCGAGCGCCAGTGCACGTCACAGGCTCGTGACGGACTCGCAGCATTTGGCGCTCACCGACGCAACGTGCAGCGAGTGCAGGACTCGCACGAGTGAGAAATTTAAACAAATAAAATTAATTAATAATTATTACATTATCAACTATGAGCAATTTATACTTATATTTTAACATTTTACGAATTTTAATCGGCGATCCAATAAAAAAAATTAGTAAAAAAACATTAATTTTTTAATAGGATTAAAATTGAACCTAAAAGAATTCAAATTTAAACCTAAAATATTTTTTAAGGTACAAAAAACAGTTGAAATTGAACTATAAATAAATGAATGAAATTTAATATTTTTAAGGTATGAGACAGACGACAAACTTTACTATGTCTGAAGGAATAATACCGCGTCAAATGCTTGGCAGTATTCAACCCGCCGAACTCAATCATTTGTGGGGGAAACCACGATCACAGGCAAACATTTCAAAAATTAAGTGATTAATTCAGAAAAATTCCGGTGCCCCCTTTTTATGGCATCAGTAAGCGATAGGCAAAATGCTAGCGCCTGGGCGCGAATCGACTAACCCACGACTTTCGGCCCGACGACCGGCTTACACCCAAGCCAATTATGAAGCTCTTACCGTCTGAAACTACCGGGGCGTCCAATTAGCCTTTTCTTTTTCCTTAAAAACTTTTTTAGACAACTAAAGTGACTCTGAAGGAGGGAATTGCGCGAGGGCTGTGAGCCGGAGTCTAACTGCATCATCGGCCGTCAGTTCAGCTCCAACCCGGAGGCGAACAATGCCGGAACAAATGTGATTGATCGACGACGGAATGTTGTACAAAAAGTGGCGGTAAATTGGCTTTTTCGTGTCTTAAAATGAAACAAAATGCCCTTTAGAATAATTTATATCTAATTTTATATGTTCAGGGCATTGGCGAGTTGAAACCGTCGCGTCTCTCCGATGGCATTGTGCCACGCATTTTTTCCACTGACGAAATTTATACGCGAAGCGGTGCCGAATTCGGCGCCTTCCGACCGATGGTCAGCGAATCGACGGGCGGCTATCGAATGAGTTTTGAGGAAGAAGTGAAGTGCAAAATGGTCATCCCTTACCAGGTCCCACGGCAAATGCAATTAATTTTAAAAATTCCTAAATTCCGAAAGAAAAACTTTAAATCTTTCATAATTTTATGGAGATTAGGCCATTTAAAATTTTAATATTCTAAGTTTAAAAAATTGCAAATCTTTGAGGACAAATATCTTTTTAAATTAAAATCTTAACAAAAAAATATTTAATTTAAAATCGTCGGATCTTTTTTTTATGAATTTAATTTGCTCTTGCCAAACATTTTTAAAAAAAACTTATTCCCATCATTTATTTCAGACGGCCCCTTCGCTTAGTTACCCAAAACATAAACAAAAGGCCGAACGACCGTCTCTACGCCAATTCCTCTAATAAACAAAAACAAAGTCAGTCGACAATTATGAGTTAGCCTGATTCATTGCATAAATTGTAATAATATTGTGTAAATTGAATAAAACTGAGCGGAGGAATCGCCAACATGGCACTAGTAATCTTGGCGCTATGCTCGGAAATTGCGAATATTCTTCAAAAATAAAAATAAAATAGCATTGTGAATTAGGCCTGTTGGATGTGGGAGGCCTCCCGCGGTGGGTGGGGCAAGAAATTAGCCCAATTTTGCTTTATCGCAGCTATGATCTTTTTGATGTTCTCCAAATCACCATTGATGAGATGAACGAGTAATTCTTAATTTGGCAATATGTATTTATTGATTTTGAAGCAGGGAGAGCTGAATATCAAATTTATACGTGAAATCAAAGTTATGCGTAAAATCAATGTTAAGCATCAAATCAAATGATGCCTGCAATCAAATTTTACGCGTCAAATCATATACGTGAAATTAAAGTTTATGCCTGCAATCTAAGTTTTACGCGCCAAATCATATACGTGAAATTAAAGTTTATGGTCAATCAAAGTTTTACGCGTCAAATGAACAAAGTTTATGCATAAAATCAAATACGCGTGCAATTAAGTTTTGCGCGTCAAATCATATACGTGAAATTAAAGTTTATGCCTGCAATCAAAGTTTTACGCGTCAAATGAACAAAGTTTATGCATAAAATCAAATACGCGTGCAATCAAAGTTTTACGTCAAATCATATACGTGAAATTAAAGTTTATGCCTGCAATCAAAGTTTTACGCGCCAAATCATATACGTGAAATTAAAGTTTATGCCTGCAATCTAAGTTTTACGCGCCAAATCATATACGTGAAATCAAAGTTTATGCCTGCAATCAAAGTTTTACGCGCCAAATCATATACGTGAAATCAAAGTTTATGCCTGCAATCTAAGTTTTACGCTCCAAATCATATACGTGAAATTAAAGTTTATGGTCAATCAAAGTTTTACGCGTCAAATGAACAAAGTTTATGCATAAAATCAAATACGCGTGCAATCAAAGTTTTACGTCAAATCATATACGTGAAATTAAAGTTTATGCCTGCAATCAAAGTTTTACGCGCCAAATCATATACGTGAAATTAAAGTTTATGCCTGCAATCTAAGTTTTACGCGCCAAATCATATACGTGAAATTAAAGTTTATGGTCAATCAAAGTTTTACGCGTCAAATGAACAAAGTTTATGCATAAAATCAAATACGCGTGCAATTAAGTTTTGCGCGTCAAATCATATACGTGAAATTAAAGTTTATGCCTGCAATCAAAGTTTTACGCGTCAAATGAACAAAGTTTATGCATAAAATCAAATACGCGTGCAATCAAAGTTTTACGTCAAATCATATACGTGAAATTAAAGTTTATGCCTGCAATCAAAGTTTTACGCGCCAAATCATATACGTGAAATTAAAGTTTATGCCTGCAATCTAAGTTTTACGCGCCAAATCATATACGTGAAATCAAAGTTTATGCCTGCAATCAAAGTTTTACGCGCCAAATCATATACGTGAAATCAAAGTTTATGCCTGCAATCTAAGTTTTACGCTCCAAATCATATACGTGAAATTAAAGTTTATGGTCAATCAAAGTTTTACGCGTCAAATGAACAAAGTTTATGCATAAAATCAAATACGCGTGCAATCAAAGTTTTACGTCAAATCATATACGTGAAATTAAAGTTTATGCCTGCAATCAAAGTTTTACGCGCCAAATCATATACGTGAAATTAAAGTTTATGCCTGCAATCTAAGTTTTACGCGCCAAATCATATACGTGAAATTAAAGTTTATGCCTGCAATCTAAGTTTTACGCGTCAAATGAACAAAGTTTATGCATAAAATCAAATACGCGTGCAATCAAAGTTTTACGCGTCAAATCATATACGTGAAATTAAAGTTTATGCCTGCAATCAAAGTTTTACGCGCCAAATCATATACGTGAAATCAAACTTTATGCCTGCAATCTAAGTTTTGCGCGTCAAATCAACAAAGTTTATGCCTAAAATCAAATACGCGTGCATCAAATGAACAAAGTTTATGCATAAAATCAAAATGGGAGTTTTTTAGAAAATATCAAATAAAAAATTTTGATCTTTGTATGTGCATTTTTGGTCCAAGAAAAAGTCCTTTTTTAGGGGGTGCATTTTCGATTGGGGTCAACTGGGCGCTCACGACTGGGCGCTCACAACTGGGCGCTCACGACTGGGCGCCGGGTACGACTGGGCGCTCACAACTGGGCGCCCATTATAAAAGGGTCATCTGGGCGCCAATATTTCCTTTTTTAAATATTTTTTTCAAAAATTTTTAAATTTTTTCCAGATAATTTTATGCTGAAATCTTCATCAAAAAACAAAAATACAATCAAATTGACGTCAATCTTTAAGGATTGCGGTCCCGATAATTTAAAAAAAAAATTTTTTAGGCTTAGACCTAAGCCACCCTGGCTTAGGGGTTCGTTAGGCTTAGGCCTAAGCCACCCTGGCTTAGATTTTTTGAAGATTAACCTTTTTGGGTTTATGCATAAATTATTTTGCACTTTTCTGAAATTTCGAAAATTGCTAGAATTCGGTGTTCGAAACCGATTCTACGACCCCAACAACCCCCGGAACCACCTTTCTGTCAAAATTTTTGGTTGTCACATAACACCGAGTACCCCTTATAGCTCATTGATTTTCAAAATTTTGAAAAATTAAAAAAAAATTCAACGGGCGCCCAGATGACCCTTTTATACTGGGCGCCCAGTTGTGAGCGCCCAGTCGTGAGCGCCCAGTTGTACCCGGCGCCCAGTCGTGAGCGCCCAGTTGTGAGCGCCCAGTCGTGAGCGCCCAGTTGTGAGCGCCCAGTCGTGAGCGCCCAGTTGTGAGCGCCCAGTCGTGAGCGCCCAGTCGTGAGCGCCCAGTTGTGAGCGCCCAGTCGTGAGCGCCCAGTTGTGAGCGCCCAGTTGAACGACTCCCTGCATTTTTGCATTTTTAGTTTGAAAATTTGATTTTTAAGGGTACATTTTTTGTTTTTAGTGCTTTTTTCTTAAGGAATTTTTACAAAAATCCGAATTTTTTTTTGAATTTTTGATCAAAAAGGCCAAAATATTGATTTATTACGGAAAAATGGCGAAATATTGGATAATAGTTAGTTTATAGCCAGCCCCCTTTTGTAAAAATACAATTTTTTTTCAAAGTTTATAAAAAGTGTTTCCAGGGCTATTCGGGGGCGTAGAATCCGAATATAACCTCTGCTCCAACCCCGGACCCGAACTCGAACCATTAAAAATTCAAATTTTTTCAAAAATCAATTTTGGTCTAAAACCAGGGCTCGCAAATCTGAGGTTTTAGCTTTATTTTGTCCGATGAGGCTAAATTTTTAAAATGAGGTTTAGCCTCATTTTGTGGCTTTTTTTTTTTGGGAGTTTGATGAGGTTTTATAGGCTTTTTGCGAATTTCCCTAATAAAATCGAAAATTTCTATTAATTTTGAATATTTGGCGTAATGTTTTTCTATTTTTTTTGTGTATTTTTTTTTGAAAAAGCGTGTTTCCGGTTTGAAATAATTGTGAATTTTCTTAATAAAAAACGCCATTTTCAATTTTTTTTAAAGCAAAAAAGCATCACATCTTCTGCAAATTTAGCTGCAATCTCTTAACAAATCGAGTAAAAAATGCGAAAATTTTCTCGGCGGCGCCTATCGGCACCGTCGACCCCCCCCCCTTCCACTAAAAAAAGTATTTGAAAAACCGCGCGCAAAAAAAAACATGATTTTAGCAAAATGAGGTTTTTTGGTCCCAAATGAGGTTTTTTTGCCTGCCAAATGAGGCTTTTGAAAATTTTCATCTGCGAGCCCTGCCTAAAACTCATTCACAAAACATGAATTATCATTACTTGCCTTTTTGTTGTAAGTTTGTGTTCCGATTTGTTTGTGATTATTTTATTCTCTTTCACACACAAAACTCACTTTATTCCGTTGCATTTAACCTCGGGTCCGACGCCAGAAAGTGATTTTTGAAAACCGCATGTTTGTTTGGTTCACTCATAGCGGTTTACAACGTTTTGTTTAATCCCTGTATTCTGGATAAAAGAAGAGTAATTTCTAAAGATTGTAATGGCGTCTGGCCCTTGTTGAATAGAAATTCCTCTCCCCCCCTCTCCCTCCCTCTACACCCAACTCAACCAATTTACCTATTTATATTTGTCTTTCACCCCGAACATATTTTCTTGCGTCCCGTTGCGATTCAAACATATTCAGAAAGTGTCTTTGGCTTAAAGAGAATTTTACTATATTCGCTGACAAAAAAAACATTTTGTCGATCTTTCAATCTTTGTTTTGAAAATTGTGCGGTTATTAATAACGCTTTTTACCTTGTTCTTGGTTTTTGTTTATTCAAATTTGTGTGTTTAAGCTATCAACGTTACACAATCAAATTCAAGCGGCTCGGAAGATCGGAATACACATTCATCGGCGTTCTTTCGTGCGAAAAATATGCGAGCAAAGGTTGTCCATTTGATTAATAAAATTGCGCATTTATGACACAACGAATTAGAAGCATTTCCTTCATGCTTTCATTTACAGTTGGCTGACAGTAATCTATAAGAATTTTTTGGAGTTTAACCGTAGGGGCCTGTCAAGGCGTATCCAGGGGGAGGGGTGGTGCTACAGCCCCCCCCCCCTCCCTAAATCCAAGTTGAGAAACAAAACCATAGGGGACTCTTTGCCTGGATCCTGCATTTACCAAGTTAATGGGGGGGGGGGGTGGTGTCCGGGTTTGCGACTGCCACATCCCCCTCCCCCCTCCCATTCCACCTCTTTTGGCATACTCCGGCCCTCCCTCCAAGTTTTACGAAAAATGAAGCACTTTTAAATTTGTTTTATTTAATGAATAAATTCAGTGGCGTAAGAAGCGAATGCGTCGTCTAAAGCGTAAGCGTAGACAGGCCAAGAAGTGAGCACATTCCGTTGTCGTCTTCGTCCTGAGAAGGAAGTGATGGAGCGCTTGGCCGGCCGACGATTGCATTGGATTCAGTGTTCTGTTGTTGTTTTCATTCTTTTTTGTCACCATTATGTTATTACCCACTCAGAAAAGTTCGGCTCCATCCGTTGACCGTCCCAAAAAACGACGGAAGAACATTTTTTGGTTTTGTTTCCCATCAAAATTTTTGTTGTTGTCGTTTTTTAATATTGTCAGCGGGAAAATGCCGAATAAAATTTGTTGCAAAAATGCTTTAGCGGACAATGCGTAGGCAGTCAAGGAAAATTAAACTTTCTGTCCTCGGGTCTCGAACTCTGGTTCTCCCCCTGGAGGGCAGCGTTTTTTTGGAAACTTGCTTGGCCACAAGGCTAATAACCCTCCCCTCGGTAATAGCATAGCTGGCCCCCCCCCGCAAGTAATGATCGAATTCATGCCTTTTGAATGATTTTGAGGCCAAAATTGATTTTGGCGGGTCCGGGGTTCGAAATTAGTATATATAAATGTCAGATTCAGAATCCACGCCCCCTAAAACCCCTAGTAACTCCTTTTTCCCGACTAAAAATATTTTTATTTTTTCAAAAAAGGGGGTGGGGGGGGACCAGCTATACTATTACCCTTCCCTCCTCCCGCGAGTTTGGGACGTTTAAACGGTATAGGAAATGTAAAATTAGGTTGAAACCTTTTAAGCATGCCGGTTGTCGAACAATTTTAGTCCCGGCGGGGCCAAAAAACCGGGGCCGGGACTATTCAAACATTTTCTTTAAAACCATTGTGATAAATAGAGCTGGGAAAAAAGATTTAAAAAAATGTGAAAATGCAAACGTCGGTTTTATTATTCATACGAGACAAAATCAAAAATAAAGAGGGAAAAACAAAAGAAACAAAAAACTCGTTTTTATCAATCATCCAAAAGATTCGTTCCGCCTTCAACAAAACAGAATTCCCTGCGTAACTGCCAGTGCCGACTCGCCCTCTCTCACTTCTCCAGCGGGTGGTAGTTCAGCAACTTCTCAATCAAATCGACGTGCGACAAAAGCATTCGCCTGCAGCAGTAGCGCCGGAGTCCCAATTGGTCCAACGCGTCGCCCTCCGTGTTGCCGGCCTAAAACATTGAATTTGCGCGGGATATTTTTCAGACAGATATTTGTTTATTATTATTTCAAAGGATTTTGAGTCGCTCTCCATTTTAAGCTAAGGTATAAGCCAATTAAGTTGACCAAAAAGATATTTCTCAAAAAGGTCTCCCCCCCTCATTGTTTAGTCAACTTTAAGAAGTGTATCTCGGCTCAAATGGTTCACCGAACAAAATTTGATACCATTCGATTTCTCTCGATAAGGGGAGTTGATGGAGAACGACTCAAAATTTGTGCGGTTTTGTATTCGGCTCGACGAGAACTTTTTTGTTTTAAAAAAAAACCTGTAAACTTTGTAGATACGCGTCCCATCGATTGCCGATCACTTTACCGCACGTAAAACAGCGAACGGGAATAATCATTTTGGAATGTAAAAAGAAAAATTGGATTGGTCTCGGTAAAAAATTAAAATTTTTTATTGCGGTTTCTAAAATGTGTCTGTTTAATGAACAATTAATGTAACATTTAATATTAAAAAGAATATGTTAGAATTGAAATTAAACCAAAAACTGTTTTCTATTCTTTAACAGACATAAAAAGGTGAATATTTATTCAAAGTCAACAAGCGGCAGAATAAAAATAAATCGAAAAAAACAAAACAAAAATTTTATCATCAAAAATATTCGCCCTATCAGCATCGAATTCCCTGCGCGACTGTCATAAAAACGCCGAACGATCCGCCCATTTGCGCCGCCACTTTGCCAATTTGCCGGAAAAGCTCGCGACCGCGCAGACCCATCCTGAAAATTTGAAAAAAAAAAGTGTTACGAATCTCCAAACTTCTTTTCCGTTTGCCAAATTAGCATCCAAAACAAAAACGAAAATAAAAATATTTCTGAACAAATTTATTTGAAAACCAAAAAAAAAGATAATTTTGAGCAAACATTTTCTTGGGAGGCCAGGAAATCAGCCCACATTTTAAGAACAAAATATTTTCAGATTAAAATTTGCACCCTGAAAGCTTGGCAATCCAGAACTTGAGATTGGATCAGAATTTTAGAATAGCCGGATGCAACTTATTTTAAATCTAGCATTTGTTAGGAAAAAGAACCAAAAATTAACCAATTTATAAAATCACAAAATCAAAACCAACAAGAAGTTACCCCATTTTAAACTTTAGCCATTGGCCTCACAAAAAACTTAAGCGCTCAGATTTAATCTGTTGAAATCACTGGCTGCACTTGCTAAATTTTTTGGATTTTTTTAATGATTTTGACAAAAAAAATACAAAATTGGCTATTTTTGGGGGGCGGGGGAGGGGGGTCCCCGTCCAACCGGTAACCGCACATTCAAAATCCATAAAAAACCTCAGAGATGTGAAAAGAGCCGATGAGGAAGCCGGTGGAACCGCCAATCACACAGCCCATGGCGAAGCCGAGCTTCAACTTGTCAAAACAGGAAGGCCCTTTGCGGCCTTGTTGCACTACTTGGTAGCCGGGAGGGACGGCGGGCATAGAATTGGCAACAAAAAAATATTTTAGCGGAACCTGAAAGCAAGCAAAAATATTAGAAAAAAAAATCCTATTTGTATCAATCGGTAATACGAGGCTGCAGCTGGTCTCTGTCTCTCCCCCCCCCCCTTCGGAATTGGTAAAATGAAGGTCAGATTCGAATCCTACGACCCCAAAAGCCAACTAGAAACAATCCCATTTTGCAAAATCTTTTTTTGTTCAAATTTAAGGAATGGACCCGTAATGGTAAAATTTATTTCGCAGATTTTTGCGGGAATTCCGCTCACAAACGGCACATAAAAAGAGGAAAAGAACGGGGCGGAATAGTAATTCATTGGTGCCAAAACAGAACCAATCGGTTTTGAAATGATAAACAGACGACTCCTAGTGATGCGGCAGACAGAGAAGTGTTAGACATTACCGGTAATCCCCATAATTACGCGGGTTCTTCCCTAAGAATTGTTTTGCATTTTTTCTCGGTTTAAGGGATGGAATTTATGTTCTAAAAAGTTGAGTCATTAATCATGCTTACAACTTGATCAAATTAGATATGGCTAATTTTTCATCAAAATTTTTTTAACGACTCAAAAAACAAACCAAATGTTTTCCTGTTCTACATATTTAAAAGAAATAACAAAACAAAATATCAATCAAATCAATTATCCGTCCGTTTATTGTTTTTTAGCCTTTCTCCTCCTCTCCAGTTCAGCTGCCTGTCCTGCGTGCCCAATTTGAGTATTTTGTTTGCTCTTCGGTTGGACAATTCTTCGCGCCTTTCCCATCAAAAAGTCGACGAGCATTTTTGTCTGCGATAGAAAAAGAAAGTGAATCGGCGGCATTTCCATTCAAGGCATTTAAAAGCCTCGGAAAAAAAGAGCAAAATTCCCAATGCCCACCTTTGTTTGGTTCAAAAACGCAATTGTGATCAGAATGGTCAGGGCAAGTCCAATGTAATTGGCATTGTGCACTTCGACGTCAACGGCCCGATGTTGGGGTTTGGAGATGAGTCTAAAAAAATTAAATTAATGAAACAATTTTAAATCAGGATGCCAATTCGTAATTTTTTTAAAGAAATGTACCGCTTTTAAGAGTCACAGATTTTTGGGGTTCAGAGGATTTTTCATAGATTCAAATTGAATATTTTTCAAAAACAAATTATTTTGAGCTGTTTTTTAAGAACATGTTCTTTTTTTGATTTAATATTTCAAAAAGAGGAATTTCAAATCGAATATTTAATATCTAAATTCAGTCCCCCCCCCCCCCCATATTAACAAGATAAAAATTACTCTCCATCCCCTTAATAGGCTAGCTGATTCTGCGTCGAATACAAAAAACCGCATACGAATCCGTCAACTCGTCGATTTTTTAAAACCGGAAACTGTTTTTGGCTTTTTTGAGCAAACCGGTTCGGGAATTTTTTTTCTCGGCGGTATGAAAGGCTACAGCGACAGATGACCTATCAAAGTGTTCTATCAGATAGGAGTATTACCTATAGAAAAATCAGAATTTTGAACCGCTTTAAAAAAACTTATGCGTATCCACATCAAAAAGCGACCTTTTTTATGCATTGACTTAGTAAGGACAGTTGACATCCCTAGAGTAAATGGACCCAACCTGACAAAGGTAAACGGAGAATTGGCGAAGAATTCCTCCGACAACGGCTCAATTTTCAGCCGTTTTGCCTCGCTCCGACCAATGCCAACAGAATAATGCTGAAAAAGAAATTGCAGCCGTTTTTTTGCACTTTTATTTCAGTAAAAATGCAAAAAATTTGTCGCGACGTTTTGAAACTGTCAAAATTGTTATATGGGGGGGGGGGGGAATTGATTCTTAATACGGTCACTAAAATTCAAAACTCAAACATTGCCACCCCCCCCCCCCAAAACTATCCCCTGCAGCGTTTTTTCCACCTTATTGTAGGCCGGCAACGTAAAGATGAACACGGTGCCGTGCACAACTTGCTCCTGCAAAGTTTTCCCTGCGGCACTTTCACTTAAAAGCACTCGAAAACTGCCGCCGGCAATGCTTGCATTTAAAGGCAACTCCAATTCGCCGACAACAGTCGCCTCGGGCAATTCAGTGGGCAACACAACAAAATTCACTTCACGCTTGTCCTCAGTGCCCGTCTTAATGTGTTTAAATTTTTAAAAAAAACGTTAATTAAAATATGGAATAAAGTAATTGCCCCTTGAAAAAAAAACCGGAGGCCGTATCAAAAGCAATGTAGTAACCAATTTTTAAACAAGCAAAAAAATTTGGAAAAAACTTTAAAGATGACAAAAAGGGGGTTTTAAAAGCATGCCATTAAAAGTATTGTAATTAAATAATTATATTTAAATCTAATGTTCAAACCGCGAATCCAAGGGCCGCCTATTCCGGAACTCCCGAAACCATTTTTTGTTATGGAATGATTTGGAATCAGAATGGATGAACCCGTGGTTTTCAGCAATTTCCAAAAGCCGTCTATCCCTATCGATCTTTTGAATGGCCAAATCGCACAATTCGCCCCCACCTGAACATCAAAGAGTGGCGGAAACGCTTTGATCCGCTCGCCGTTCTCGACCTTCAGAAAAACTTTGTATCGACACGATGGTTTGAGGCCTCGAACGCGAAACTGGCTTCGTGCGCGAATCCACCACATCCTCTTCCTTGAAAAGCATAAATTTAATTATTTATTCATTAAATTCCGTCTCTTAAAAATTCTAATAAAAATACTTAAATTTTATTGTTATCAATCACCTGATGGTTTTCACACTGATCGGAAAGCGCCTCAACGTAAATCGGGTTCTGAAGCAATTTGCTGCCAATGGTAGACACTTTGCCAAAAATGCTAAAAAAAAGAGGTGATTAGGTAACTAGGGAGGGGCGTTCTCGAGTCTCGCTAAAGTTTGAGCCTCGAACATTTTAATATAATGAGAAAAATTTGGTAAAATCAACCAACAGAAAATATTTTTAATTGGTTTTGAAATTTGGAAAACCCGAATGCTCGCAAACATAAGATGGACATTAAAACCAACAAAAAAAAACTCCGATTGCCCGAACCGCCCGCCCACCTGTAAGCGTATCGTTTTGCCTCCAACATCACAGTCTCCGTTTCTCCCTCTTTAATTTGCACGGAAAAGGAATTCGTATCGAATTTGTACTCCTTCAAAATAGGCCGGATGAAGTAAGTCCCGGGCGCCTGCAGAAAAACGGGGGTGCGGGGTGTCGAACACAATAAATCCAAAAATTAAAAATCGAACCAGTCCGACGATGCTCAGTGTACCCGTCTGGTCGGTGACCGTGTTGGAGCGGAAGTCGTCGGACGAGCTGACGGAGACGAGCACATCCGCCAACGGCGTCTTTGCAGCACAACTGTCCACGAAATGGACGATAAGTTGGGACAGTTTGGTGGCCGAGAACACGAAGGGGCTGCCACGATAAGCACCAGCACCATCGGCTGCAGTGTACGGCTTGAACTCGAAGCCGTCTTTGGCCAATGCAACCGCAAAGTCCTGCTCGTCCCTCACCGGGCCAATTCCTTTGAGGACATAATTTTAGAATTCGCTAAAATTGCCGGCATTATTTGTCTATTCGCCTACCGGAACTTTCCGCTGGCGTCCGTTTGCACGCGCAATTCCGCCGGCGTCGTCGACGCTTTTTCATCGCCGCTGCCGCGCCGTGGCCGTGGCGTTGCGGTGACAGTCACTTCCGGAATGGCCGGAATCACTTGGCCCTCAATGAATTTGGCCAAATGCGCCCGGAAAATAATTGGCACCGCCTCTTCACGACAATTTCCTGAAATTGTTAGGAATCAAAAACTTTTTAAACAAAAAACGAAACCATCAAATTTGAACGTTATGCTCTCCGGAGTGAATAAATGCAGTGGCGAACGGGCGGTGGCCACAAATTCTGTGCCAACTTTTTGCTGATCCAATCGGAAAACGAATGTTTTTGTGCCATCGGCCGCGTCGTCCTTCTGAACATTGACGGCCAAATGTTTTGCCTCTGATGAGAGACTGTCGCTAAACATTCGTTTTGTGTGTTTTTAAGTAAATTGTAAAGCACCCCTCAAACCCCGAGGGAATGTTACACAATGCCCTCCATCAATAGATTATATATATTGTACTACCTGAGGCGTCACCTCCACGTGCGTCTTGCTGTCCTTCCATCATTGGCATTGTCAGGTTCCATTGCCGTCAAATGCAATTCTGATCGGGACCAGCGTCGCTTTGGCGATCAATTCGATAGGTTTTTGTGCCGGGAACAGTGAAACATCAACATCGCTTCAGTTGCTTTTGTCCATCTTTTGGCCATCTGTCGCCGCCGGCGTCGCGTCGTCCTCAACAACAATTTCAAAATCGTGGCACGAGTCGAGCGATGAATTTAAATTGACGGCGTTGATTGCCCCCCTCCGCCGTCGGCGGCGGGAAGAACAGCGTGGTGATACCGGCAACCAAATCAGCAACTCGTGTCCCCGAATTGGCCGGTAGACGACGACGACGACACATTTTCTTGGGCGATCGGTGAATACTCCTGACACAAAATGGTGGAAATTGATTAACAAATTTGAATTTCAAAAAGTGCCAATAGTCGAAAAAATTTCCCTCACTCCCGTCAATTTGGGCAAGTTTTTCGCGAAAAAACGTTATTTCTAAAATTTATAAAAAAATTTTCGATCCGTTTATTAGTGCCATGGAACACTTTTCCCGTTTTTGCCCCAATCCCGTTCATTTTAACGACTAATATTATTCCACCATTTTTGCCGGATGGGTGCTTCGGATGTCCAGTATAAAGCCCTTTTGGGTGAAGCAAAGTCCGTCCACGTCGGCGTCCACTAATTCTACCGCTTTTTCATCAAAATCCCACCAAATGTATTTAGTGCTCACAACGCGAACTGAAAATAGTTTAAATGATTAAAAAGACAATTTAAATTTTTAAGTAATTTAAAAACAATTTTTGCGGCAAATTTTTTAAAAATGTCTTTTTTCAATTAGGCTTTTTTTCTTGTTGTTGTTATTTTTTAACTTTCTCTTCGAATCGCTAATTTTTTGGTAACAAAAAAGTAAAAAATTTGGGCTGGACCATTGTAAACGGACGGAGAAATTTGTGCAAATTCAAACGCCCCATCAATGCCCGTTAGGTTTGCCCTGGCAATGACTGAACGGTCACGGCACAATTCCACAAAAATGCCATCACAATTGCCTTAATTTATTTTACATCAAAGAATTAATTAGCAACTAATTACCCGTGCATTCAACGTGTCCAGCAATTTTACCCAAAAATTGTGTAAATTTTACGCCAATCAATGGCTTTTCTGTGAGGTCCACCAAAAGTTGTTGAGGCGTGTACGCCACAGAGGAGACGACCTGTAAATGGAATTGGAATTTGCCTGAAATATTTAAAAAAAAGCAATTAAGCAACAACGGAACTCGAGCAGTGTATTTGGCCGGACTGAACATTCCGCAAAAATGGCCATTTCCATCCGTTTTAATATTTTCTGCTAGAAGTCGGCGACGTCCATCGTTATTGTTGTTGTTGTCGTCTAAACAACGGTTTGACATCAATTGACAACACTTCGCCGCCGCCCGCTGCCAGGGCAGAAATTGTTCCACAAAAGGCAACTCTAAAAATTGTAAAAAATAAATGCTACGCTCGAGGGGAAATCCATCGGAACAAAAACCATTTTGTTCATTATAAGGTTAAATGGTCGATTAATTGACAATCCGGTCCGTTCAAGTGATTAGAGCAGCAGATTGAAACTCATACATATCCAAAACTCGCAAATTTTCTCAACTTTTGTGTCGTAAAAACAACCTCTCCCCCCCCAACCAAAAAAACACAAACTTTTCTGCGCGCAGTTCGATTGCCTCATCAAACTTTGTGGACGACAAATCAATCACAATTTGGCCAAATTCGTAGTGTTCCCTGGAGCCGCCGATGCGATGCTTTCCCCCGGTGACTCCGACCAGCTCAAATGTGCCAATGTCAGCAGCCGTTGTTCCTTTCGTCCACACCAGATGCTTTCGTCGTGGCAATCCGCGGGACGCCGTCCAATGAAATGGACACTTCGCCAACCATCGGCCGGTTTAGAGGGTCCAAAACGCGGCCGACCAGGCGAAAGTTGGAGACGGAAAGGGTCACCTGACCAAGGATTTTAAGACGTAATTAAGGCCCGTTTTCTGGTTTATTCCAAAAAGTTGGGCCCAACCACTGACTGAATTGAATGATAAAAAATTAAGGATAATTTATAGGACCCGGTCGCCCAAATCACTAAATTTTTGGACCATTCTTCGTGTTAAAACCGCACAACCAAACAAAACAACGCACGTCGACAGCGTTGGCGTCCAATTGGATTGTCTTGCGCTCAAATTGCACTTCCATTCGTCGTTGGCGTCGCGCGGTTGTCCACGGAGCAGCGCAGAGAATGTGTAGCGGCCAGAGGGCAGACAGGCGAACAGAGCGGTGCCCGTGCGCGTCTCCAACGCGTACGCCCATCCGCTGTCGCCGCCCGCGTTGGCGTTGGGCCCGCGTCGACTCGCGCGCGGTTTTTGCGCATTGACCGGCAAATGTTGGAACTGCGCAACAAAAAGCGTTTAAATTATTAAAAGTTGTTCTGCACCTTTAAGCTATTTAAATCCATCTTTTTTAAAACTTTATTTAATCCAATTCTTGGCACCCAATTTAAAACAATTTAAATCCGAATTGGCTCATTAAATTTCGAATGTTGAGACTTATTAAAAATACAAATTTTTGACAATTAAGAACGACTAAAGCAATGTCATATTTCTTAGAAAATTTTAGAACGACTAAAGCAATGTCATATTTCTTAGAAAATTTTAGAACGACTAAAGCAATGTCATATTTCTTAGAAAATTTTAATTTCTCACATCAATTTGAGCGTCCGACTGCAGTTCAACAACAATCACCGCCGCCTCCTTGCCGGTGTCGTTGTCCCCCGCGGGCATTGTCAATTTGTTGCCCCGCTCGTCCAACACTGTCACTTTCACATTGTGCCCGGCCATTGTGATGTCCGGCCGCACTTTCACCGGCCCGTCGCTGACCGTCACCGAAACAGTGCCCCGAGCGACGCACCGATCCGCGTCGGCCATCGTCGAAATGACGTAAACGCCTGAGGGGATATTAAATTAAAACGCATAAACTCCAAAGGCGATTAAAATTTAAACATTTTTCCGTTGGGGGCCAATTTTTAGAATTTACCCTCCCCCCCCCCACCCACGGAGAGGAAATTTTTATTTCTTTTTGGAAGGGCAATAAAAACCTGGTTTTGCGCCAATTTTGTACTGTCCGCGCCCGTCCGTCTCCGTCTTGGCGACCAAAGTGCCTCCGTCCTCCGTGTACAGCCCCAACGTCAGTTTCTTGCCGCCCTCATTCAACACATCGCCAACAATTTGGAAGCCGACCAATTCGATGATTATGTCGTCGGCACAGCCGGCGCCGTCGTCCGCAATTTCCACCTCTCGGCTTTCCGGATCTGTGAAAATTGGGCACTTTTATAAATTTCGGATCAAATTTGACCCTCGGGAACGGGAAAGGACTCGTTCCATTCATTTAGTCTAAACTTAAAATTAAAGGATTCGGAGAATTTTGTTTATTCTCTCAGTAAATCGTTAAAAAGCAAAATTAATGTTTGCGATGTGTAAAAAAAGAGAATTTTAAAAGCGTTTTTAATTGCAAACAACGGAAAAGTATTTACCCAGCATAGTGGAGGAAAAAATTCTACAAAAAATTCGTCATTTTTGGACAATTTTCTAAACAAAATTCATTTGCGACAACACCAAATAAACACATCTCAAAAAAGCTAAAATGGGAAATTTTTACCGATTTATAAAATTGAAAAATTGTTGGCACTAACCAAAAATCCATCCGTTCGGCCCGGACACTTTGACCACAAATTTTCCCTTGTTGTAAATTGGGATTAGAAAATGGCCGTTCTGCGCATTGCATTCCGTCTCATACTTCAAGTTGCCATGGCTGGTGAAGAGTTTGGCCTAAATTTGTAAATTCATTTAAACAAAATCATTCATTAGCACTGAGAAAATAAAATCTAAACATTTACATATGACGACGCTTTAAAGCAATTTCGAAACAAATTATTGGCAAAAAAACATACATTTTGTACCAATCTAAGTTTTTAAGGATTTTGCGGTCTTCGGGATCCACATCCGGGAAAAGCCAATCATTATGCCTCACTTCTAACAAATTGGTAACCTGCACTTTGGAGAGGTCAATGTCGGCAATTTGTGACTTCACAAAGCCTTCGCAACTCACAACCTTAGCGGAAGTTTCCGACGCGAACAATGTAATTAGAAAGGACGCATAAAAAAACAGCTCCTTCCACATTTTTTTAGCGTTCAGTTCTGTAAAAAAAGTATGTAATAATAAGCACAGAAAGAAAAGTGCCAAAAAGAAAATGCCAAGAAAAAAGTGGCAAAAGGAAAAATGGTGAAAATGCCAAGAGGAAAAAGCGTTTAAAAAATGCCAAAAAAGAAAATGGAAAAATGCCAAAAGGGTAAACATTTTAAGGATCAAAAGCTTCGAACTATTTAAATCAAAATCTGTTCATAAGCGGTTCTAGTTCTCAAACGTATCTTTTTAATATATCGAACAAAGAAATATTTCTTATTTTTTGCAGAGGGTTTAGAATAGGGTGTGAACGGGTACCTGAGTCGGCCGAGTGCGTATCCGATACGCAAATACCCGAGTCGGGGAAAAATGCACCCTACCGATGCTTGACCCTAATTAAATTTTCAATTTAACAAATTTTAAAGATTTGATAGTTTTTGGTAATTTTTGATGTCGTCGTCGGAGACCGCCGGTGCAAAGCCGAAAACGGAGCGCGAGTTGGCCAAGGAGCGCGCCAAGGCGGAAAAGTTGGCAAAATTTGCGGAGAAGCAGCGAAAGGCGGAGGCACAAAAGACGGCCAACTTGTTCAAGTCGGAGGACAACAAAAAGACCAAGGGGAAGGGAACAGCAACAGCAAACGTCATGTACCATTGGCAAACCAAAGCGGGCGAGAAAAAGGGTGTGTTTTTATGGCCAGTTATATTGACTAAAAACGCGAAATATTGACTTAAAATATTGATTAAAAAACCTCAAAATATTGATCAAAAACCCCAAAAAGTGCCAAAATATTGATCAAAAAATGTCAAAAACTGACCAAATCCAGTCAATTTTTGCGTAAAAACCTTCAAAATTCGTCTATCTTTATTAATTTTTCTCTCAGAATAGAAAATGTACTAGTTTTCACATGTTTTGGGAAATTTTATAAAAAATTCCAATAAAAAAATTTAGGGAAAATTTCGATCTTTGGGGCAGATTTTTGGTCAAAGAAAAAGTCATTTTTTAGGTATGAATTTTTGGTTTGAAAATTTTTTTTGGATTTTTAAGGGTACATTTTTTGTTTTTATTGCATTTTTCTTAAGAAATTTTGTGAAAAAGGGCATGGAAATATTGAATTTCGAAACGCCAAGAGGAAAAAGCGTTTAAAAAATGCTAAAAAAGAAAAAGGAAAAATGCCAAAAGGGTAAACATTTTAAGTAGGGTTGGACGGGACCGGGACTTTTGGGAAAAACCGGGACCGGGACTTGCCGGGACCAGAAAAACCGGGACCGGGACCGGTACCAAGGTTTTCAACCGGGACCGGTACCGGTACCGGGACCAACCGGGACTTTTCAAGGGAGAAATTTTTTTTTATCGAAACACTAAAAATAATTTTCCGGCAACACATATTGTTGATCTTATTGACCTTCGATGTCATTGTCATCATTATTCTTTTTTTTGAGATTCTGCTTTACTTTTAGGGAGGGTGGGGGTCGGCGGTGCCGATAGGCGCCGCCGAGAAAAATTTTTGAAATTTTGACTCAATTGTTAAAGAAATTTCATCAAAATTTTAGCAAAATTATGAATTTTGCTTTGGAATTTCAGGGAAAAAACTGATTTGCATGAGAGTGGAGGATGTCCGGCGGTGCCGTCAGGCGCCGCCGAAGAAATTTTTACAAAAATTGGCAATCTTTGTTAAGGAAATTGAAAGCAAAAATTTAGCAAGACGTGATGAATTTATTTCAAAAATTCTTGTACATATCTATTCTTTTTTTTGCGCACATTTTTAATTAAAAAATATTAGAATATTTATTTAAAATCTTATTAATGAGGGGATGCCAATTTGAGTAGAGGGGAAAACCAATAAATAAGTGCTTGCACTCCAGGGATGTGCTCTGGTCGCCTTTTTAAAAACCAGAAACCAGAAATCAGAATTCTGGTTGCATAAAAAAAAATCAGAAACCAGAAAACAGAATTCTGGTGCCCAAAATGACCAGAAATTCTGGTAAATCAGAAAATCAGAACAGAACAGAGCACATCCCTGTTGCACTCAAGCGGGTTCGAACCCAACACTAACATGAGACTCACCAGAAAGGTAAACCACCAGGCCATCGACTTACTCGGAAAACATAAGTAAAAAAGATTGAAATTGTCGCTCGATGATGCCATCTTTAGGGGGTGTAAATTTAGTCCCGGTCCCGGTCGGGACTCCCGACCGGGACCGGGACTTTTAGTTTTCAAAAAGTCCCGACCGGGACCGGGACCTGAAAAAACCGGGAAATCCCGTCCCGGTCCCGGTACCGGTCCCGTCCAACCCTAATTTTAAGGATAAGAAGCTTCGAACTATTTAATCAAAATCTGTTCATAAGCGGTTGGTGCGCCGTTAGGAG
Organism: Globodera pallida; assembly: GCA_020449905.1. NCBI lineage: Eukaryota > Metazoa > Nematoda > Chromadorea > Rhabditida > Heteroderidae > Globodera > Globodera pallida. The sequence goes on from JAIXHY010000014.1 coordinate 1,043,194, forward strand.
CACCCGACCGCTAGTTCTCAAACGTTGCCCCTCATAAAATCTTTTTATCAACTTAAAAAATTTTTTGTTTTTTTTTGACATTTCGTGGCTTTAACATTATATGTTGGCGCGCCGTTCCCGAAAAAGCGAATATTTGGAAAAATTTTTAGTTGTTCGCACTATCGAACAAAGAAATATTTCCTATTTTTTGCAGAGGGTTTAGAATAGGGTGTGAGCGGGTACCTGAGTCGGCCGGGTGCGTATCCGACACGCAAATACCCGAGTCGGGGAAAAATCACCCTTACCGATGCTTGACCCTAATTAAATTTTCAATTTAACAAATTTTAAAGATTTTTGATAGTTTTTGGTAATTTTTGATGTCGTCGTCGGAGACCGCCGGTGCAAAGCCAAAAACGGAGCGCGAGTTGGCCAAGGAGCGCGCCAAGGCGGAAAAGTTGGCAAAATTTGCGGAGAAGCAGCGAAAGGCGGAGGCACAAAAGACCGTCAACTTGTTCAAGTCGGAGGACAACAAAAAGACCAAGGGGAAGGGAACAGCAACAGCAAACGTCATGTACCATTGGCAAACCAAAGCGGGCGAGAAAAAGGGTGTGTATTTATGGCCAGGCTTTTTCGAATTTGAAATTTTTAGACGTGTCCGGCGACATGCCAGCCGCCTATTCGCCTCGCTACGTGGAGGCTGCTTGGTACGAGTGGTGGGAGCGCCAGGGCTTTTTCCGACCCGAATACGGCGAAAGGGACTGCAAGTTTGTTTAAAAAATAAAAATGAAAAAAATATTGCGTTACTCAAAAAATTTGAAACAAAATTTTAGCAAGCCCAACCCATCGGGCAAATTCGTCATTGTCATTCCGCCTCCAAATGTGACCGGCACTTTGCATCTGGGCCATGCATTGTCCACTGCGGTTGAGGACACCATCGCCAGATGGTTGGTTGGGAAGTCTTCGAAATTTAAAGAATGATGATTTAACACAATTTATGGTAGGGTTTGCTCCACTCTTTTGGGTGGAGAAAGTTGAGTGAATTTGACATAAGGGGAGTGGGCGCTTTCATATGGTATCGATATTTGGTGTTAGCATTTTGGGGGGGGGGAGGGAGGGAAAGTCCATTGGTATTGCCGAAACAAAAACAAAAAAATACGTAAATTTGGTTTGTTTTTTAAGGCATCGAATGTTGAAGCGGACGGTGCTGTTTGTGCCCGGCTGTGACCACGCCGGCATCGCCACCCAAGTGGTGGTGGAGAAGAAGCTGAAGCGTGAGCGGGGCCTCAACCGGCATGACCTGGGCCGTGCCGATTTTGTGAAGGAGGTGTGGAAGTGGAAGAACGAGTGAGTGTGGGGGGTCAGCTTGAACAAAATGTGATGGGCAGGGATACAGCTCCAATTCGTTCCTGTAGGAAGTAACAAAATTTATTCATAAAAATTAATTTAGTTTTCCAAATTTGGCCCAATTTTTTGTTTAAAACAAATAGTTTTTTGAACTTGTGAGGCTTAACAAACGGGCAACGCCTTCCTCCGAATCAAAGAGAAATGAAAATTTGTGGGCAAATCGCTTAACAAAGGCGTTAAGATTTCATTTTCAAAGCATCCTGAAAGCGCATTTATTGTCAGTTAAATTTTTACCCAAATTTTCTGTTATGAAAGTGTGGTGACTGATCAGCGATTTGTTCCCAAAATGTTTTTTATTTTATTTTTTAGAAAAGGGCACATTATTTACGACCAATTGAAAAAGATGGGCGCCGGTGTTGACTGGGACCGTGCGGTGTTTATGATGGACCCGGTAAGTGAAATAAAAATTCATTTATTTTAAATTAAAATATATTTTATTTGATAATGAAAAGAAAAAAACAATTTTAAGAAAATTATGCGCGCTGTCACCGAAGCGTTTGTTCGCATGCACGACAAAGGCGTCATTTACCGGAGCAAACGGCTCGTCAGTTGGTCGTGTGCGCTAAGTTCCGCCATTTCGGAAATTGAAGTTGACCGTTTTTTTTTAATTTAGACCAATTTTTATTTGGATGAATCCGTCCAAAATTTCCAACCCGGGTTATCTCTAAATTCGAAAAAAATCCCTTTTGAGGCCCTTTGGCATCTGCTTTTTGCCAGACGCTTTCCCATTAACCCCTACTTTTTTAAAAATTAAGGTGGAGAAGCATGAGATTGCCGGACGCACTCTGCTGACCGTACCGGGCCATGTCGAAAAGGTTGAGGTGGGCGTGCTGGTGCTGTTTGCTTACCCCCTGGAGGAGGAGGAGGAGAAAGCCTTTGCTTCTTCCACCAATGGTTCTGCTACTGTTTCTGCTGCTGCTGCGGATGGCTGCTGTCGTCGGGAGATTGTCGTGGCCACCACTCGGCTGGAGACGATGCTCGGCGACATGGCCATCGCTGTGCACCCGGAGGACGCGCGGTACAAACATCTGATCGGCAAGGTCTTTTCCCACGTTAAACATTACATTTTTAATGGCATTTTTCCTAATTTTATGTCGTTTTAAGAAATTTGACAAAAATTAATGTTTTTTCGAAATTTTCCGGTCTTTTTTAGAGGAGGGGATGGGGGTGGGGGAAGCATGTCTTTTGGGCTACCTGGACATACTCAAAACTGATTATTTCGGAAATTTTGTATACAAAGTCATTCGTTGATTCTTTTGAGACAGAACAGAAACAGCTCATGACAATTTTGTTATTTAATTTTTATTTTTTGGCATAATGCTGACTTAAATTTGTGCTTCAGCATTGTCGGCACCCGTTTTTCCCTGCCCGTCGGCTGCCAATTGTTGCTGATGCAGCGGTTCTGCCCGAATTCGGCACCGGCGCGGTGAAGATCACGCCGGCTCACGACCAGACGGACTACGAAATTGGCCAACGGCATGGCCTTCCGTTGCTGAACATCTTCACGGATGACGGTTGCTGTTTGCCTTGCTGCGGGCCCCCATTTGCGGGCATGCGCCGGTTTGACGCGCGACGGGCGGTTCGGCAACGGTTGGAGGAGTTGGGGCTGTACCGGGACACCAAGGACAACCCGATGCAATTGCGCATTTGCAGGTAATGAAAATGGAGGCGGGCGTGATGGCATCATAAAGAGAGAGTCGTATAAGACAAATAAAATGTTAAATATGTGTTTTTAAACATTTTAAATTTTGATTTGTTGGGGGTTTTCTTTGGGATTTGCGGCGCCGGATTTGGTTTTTGAATTTTTTTTAGCCGTTCCAAAGACATCATTGAGCCCATCATCAAATCGCAATGGTACGTGCGCACCTCGCAAATGGCCCAACGGGCCAAAGAAGCGGTTGCCAATGGACAATTACGGCTTGTCCCGGAGAACCACGTGAACACATGGAATGTCTGGATGAACGACCTCCGGTATGCAAAATGTTTGGTCTAAAATCATTGTTTTTTTACAGGGATTGGTGCATTTCTCGTCAACTTTGGTGGGGCCATCAAATCCCTGCATATTTTGTCACTGTCACCGGCGACCACCAGCCGTCGCTGCCGCCGCAATCGGACGTAAAACCCGACCGAAATGAGGACGGCGACGACGAATTTTGTTGGGTTTCCGGGCGAACGGAAGCGGAGGCCAAGGCAAAGGCAGCCAAACGGTTCAAAGTTCCAGAAGAGGCCATCACGCTGAAGAGGGGTGGGTAATGCCCCGGGGGGTGTCAAAAATGGTTGAAGATAAATTATGTTAATTAAACCCCTTATTATAGTAAAAATCTTTAATTTACTAAAAATATAATCCAGTCTAAATTTTGTGTATTTTTTAGACGAGGACGTGTTGGACACCTGGTTTTCCTGCCGGTATGTGGCCGTTCAGTGTGATGGGTTGGCCCGAGAAGACTGGGGACATGCACAACTTTTTTCCCTGGCAATTTGTTGGAGACGGGGCACGACATTCTGTTCTTTTGGGTGGCCCGCATGGTGTTCATGTCGCAGGAGCTGTGCGACGGTCAACTGCCGTTCCGTGAGGTGTAAATTATTTGTTAAGACCTTTTTCCTGGTTTATAAAAAATTACCCAAAATTGGACAGGTTTTCCTGCACGCCATGGTCCGGGATGCTCATGGGCGCAAAATGAGCAAATCGTTGGGTAATGTCATCGATCCGTTGGATGTGATCCACGGCATTACGCTCGAGCAGTTGAACAAAAAGTTGGAGGACGGAAATTTGGACCCAAAGTAAGCGGCGAAAATAAATAAATTACCGTCATTTTTTGCTTCAGGGAATTTGAGACGGCAAAACAGGGCCAGGCACGGGACTACCCCCAAGGCATTCCGGAGTGTGGCACGGACGCGCTGCGTTTTGCCTTGATGGCATACACTACGTAATGCAATGGCACATTTACATCTCATGTAGACAGATAAAGAACCGGGGGGGGGGGGGGTGGGAGAGGGTTTTGATTTTGATTTTAAAATGCTAATTTTTTGATTAAATTTTTGTCTAAGAATGGAGTCCAGGGCTTCAGAACTGGTCCGATCTCGGATTGAGACGACATTACCAAGAAATCTTGATAAAAATTTTGAAAACTTGAAAAGCGAGATTTCTGGGTTGAATTTTTTTTTGGAAAATCTCGGTAAGTAACACTTTTTGTTATTAAAATTCGACTTGTTTTGTCTCTTAGTCAGGGCCGAGATATCAATTTGGACGTGCTCCGTGTGCAGGGCTATCGCTTCTTCTGCAACAAACTGTGGCAGGGCACTCGCTTCGTACTGAGCCGTCTCGGCACCGAGTTCTGCCCAAGAGATATATTTGAGGTTAAAAAAAACGACAAATTATTTATTGTAGAGCTATAAATTAAAGAAGAAAAAAAGTGGGTTTTGACCGTGTGTACACGGGATTTTCAGTCCAACCAGGGCATGGACCGCGTCCCGTTTAGAAAACCCCGGGGTTTCGCCAAATACTTTTGTAAAGAAAGAGAAAATGTTGTCCCATTTCTGCTTACTCGGCTATTCGATGGGATGGCATTGAGTCTGGCGGACCGTTGGATTCTGTCCCGACTGTCCCATTGTATTGCCGAATGTGACGCCGGCTTCTGCGCGTACAACTTCCGGCAGCTGACCAGCGCCATCCATCACTTTTGGATTCACGAATTTTGCGACATTTATTTGGAGTCGGTGAAGGGCCTTTTCGTCGTCAGCGGCAGCCACGCAAAACCAACTGCACCAAAAGGGCGGGGACGGCACATGATTCAACAACAACTGCGGCGAAGGTAGTCTTTTTCAGGAAATTTTTAATTTTTTCCCATTCCAAAAAAATATCCATTTTTGCCAAGGCCGACGCGGCACGGCACGTGCTCCATTTGGCGGTGGACTGCACCCTGCGTTTGTTGGCACCCATAATGCCATTCATCGCCGAAGAGCTTTGGCAGCGGTTGCCCGCTCGGCCGTCCTGGGCGGTGAGCGTTTGCATTGTGAACTATCCACAGCCGGCCGAGGTTTTTTTTTATTATTATTTATCCAAATTTAAATATTTTAATTTTGTAAAAGAAAAATACTCTAAAATTGTCACCAGAATCGGACAGGATCCTTTATGTATATTTTCTGGATTTCCAAAAATTTTGAATATTGTAAATTGAGAAAAAAATCAAATCCATGCTTTTTGATAACGGGATGGGGAGAGGGGGAGTTGTCTTTAATCGTATTCTACAGTACTTTCTACGGTATTTTTTGTTTAACTCAGTTCTCATACCATGACAAAGAAGCGGAGGCCGACTATGAACAGCTGCGTGAATCAGTGATCGTTAAAGCAAAATTGGAAAATTAAACCATTTTGTTGTTGATTTATATGTATTGAAATTGGTATGAAACAGCACCAGGATTTTCTGTTAAAAAGAACCATGATTTGACATCATAATTTTTGAGGAATGCGCGCCGACATTGATTTCAATTTATCGACATTATCTATTGACTTTTTGTGTTAATTGGCTATTTTTGTTTAAATTTTGATGGACGTTCGGGAACGCTATGGCCAACTGATCGGGGCACTTGGCAACAAAAACATTTTGTTGGGTGGCCGACATTTTATGGACAAATCCGTCGACGACGCACAGAAAAGGGCGGCAGGACGCTGAGGACGCCGTCTTCGAAAAATTGGGCCAAATTCGCGAAGCGCTTAACGGCGTTAAAGTAAGGGCGAGGCGAGGGCCGAGGTAAATGCGACTTTTTTTTTGTTTTGGTTTTTATGCATTTAAATAATGCAAATTCAACAATTGTTTTGAGCAAAATTGGCATTTTTGCTCAAAATTGAAGCTCTCGTCGTGCCTTAGCGAGATTATAAATAATGGACGAAACGAATTTTATGAATGGGGAGGATGGCAATGGGAAAAAATGATATAAAATGCGAATTTTCCTTTCATTTCGGCGGAAACTGATTTTTTCAACAACAATTTTTAAGTGCCGTGTTAACGCCGTTTGCGCTCGGCATGGCACCAACCGATGGCACTCGTTCACTTCCTTCACCCATCCGTTGAAGGGACTGCCCGTTTGGATGGCCTCCAGGGGTGGGTAGAAAATGCCACTTTTTACAGTATTTTAAAGAAGAATAGAATCTTTTTTTTTCTGCTCATTTTTATTGTTTTAATATTTATTGGTTTCTTAACGCTTTTCAGTTCATGTGGGTGAAGAAGAACATTCGTTCTTTCTGAGTCTGCTGTACACTCAGGTCGGGTCGGTGAACTCTGGTCCATTGAAAGCTTTATGAGTTTTTTAGGCTTTCTGCAAGTTCGTTCAGCTGATTGATGCACATCCCGAATCGCTGTTGCCATTTCGACAATGCCAAACGCACCGATCACCGCGGTTTTCAATGAAAATGTTTACTGCAATTTCTAACCCATTATTTCATCAGTTCTTTGCACCTCTGTGAACTTCCTGGAGCTTTTTTGCTTGCCTTAATGGTGAACAATTAGTAAATCTTAACAAGAACATTTTTTCACAATTACAGCATTCGCTTGAGCCAGAACAAAGTCGAGCATTGCAGTGGTACATCAACGGGTTTGAATTTAGTATTAAATTGTGATTATATTCGTCTTTCTCCTCTCAATTCAGTCTCAACCCCCACTGGGAATGGGCTTCACCTCCTACCGCGTCTTCGAGCTGTTCAAACGGTGTGGTGGACGACATTCTGTTGGTGGCCAATGAGTACGCTGCCGCCTTCGGTTGGAGTGGTGCCGGCGATGTGCTGCTGGACAAAGAATGGGACGACGCGTATTTGGCCTATCGGTTCGGCATTGTTGTTGCCCAAGACGAGGAGGAAAATGCCAACGACAACAAGTTTGATCTGGTCACCGCTGACGGTGGCTTTGACTGTGCCGTAAGTGGGGGAGTGGAGATGTCTGAACTCCTTCAAATTCTTGAAATTTTGAGTGTTTTTTTCAATTATTTACTAATTTATATTCCATTAAAGAGAAGCATTTTTTAGAACAATCCATCTGGCCAAGAATTGTTGATGTTACCGCTGATAAAACGCCAAATTCAAATCGCTTGCAAATGCCTTCGTCGGGGCGGCACTTTACTTTTGAAGACATTCACTTTTTTTGATCGGGAAACTGTCGCACTGATCGCCACGCTTTGTGTCGCGTTTGGAGAGGTCAAAAGATGATTCATAAAATATAAGTCAAATTCTTAACAAAATAAATTAAATTTAAAAAAAAGGAAAATTGAAAATAACTCAGGTTCGATGTACAAAGCCTCCCAGCAGCAAACCCGGAAACTCTGAGGTTTAATTTTGCCATAATATGCAACAACAAAAAAATAGCATTTTTTTGTGCGTCGCCTTTTGAATAAAATTTTCCCACAAAACAAAAATTTTATTTACCTAATTAAGGTTTATTTGATTTGCTTGGACTTCAACAGAGCCAATGATGTCCAACCAGTCCATTTTGATCAATGTTTTTTGAAAGTATTTTTTCTTATTAAATAATTATTTTTCTTATTATTTTAGCGTATTTTGGAGGCCGTTCGAACGTTGGCCGGCCACCAAATTGGCTTCATCGAGTTCAATTTGGCCACATTTCGACGCCTTTCGCAGGACGAACGCGTAAAACAATTTGATAATAAAAAAAATTGGTATAATTTTTATTGAATTTGTGTTCATTTAGACAATTATTTCCATCGAAAAGTGTTCGGCGGTTGAACGTTGGGGCCAGCGAATGTTGGACAAAATTCGGCCTGCCAAGCGTCCACAGATGGCAATGGAATTGTCACCAATGCCGCCGTCCCGGTGGTGTTCATGGCACCAAATTTGGCATCCAAAAAATGTGGACAAAATTTGTCGGCTGATGGAACAACAACGACCGCAAAATGGAAAGGTGGAAACCGTGAAATGCCAAAATTTGACATTAAACGAAAAAATCGAACAAAATTTTTTATTGTTATTAAAACCATTTATTTGATTCATTGTTGTAGAAAATATTTAAAATGTTTAGATTTTCGAATTCCCTCCGCTCGTCTTTGAGCCAAACTGTGAGGAAATTTTTGCATGGCTGCAACAGCAGCACAGCAACACAACCGGTGCCGCTGCTGACGATGGCATCAACGACAACGAATGGAGTGCCGGTGCTGGCGTCGTTTTTGGCCGATTCGACGACCCTGGGCAAAGGGGCGGCACACTCCGAGTACGGCACTCTCTCTTCGCGCATCCAGATTGGCTGAAACATGCACAAAATGTACATATTTAAATGCCCAAAAACAAGAGTCCGGTATTGAGGATCGGTAGAGATTCGATTAAGATCACTGAAATCCGGAAAAATCTCGAATCTCGGTGAATTTAGCCGATTTAGATCTCGAAAGACTCGACGAGATCTCGATCGGTCCGGGCTCCACCAAAAACATTGTTTTGTTTACAACAACAAAGAAATTGTCGTTGGGATTCCATTTACAAATTTTAAGGTCCGAGATTTGTGTGCAAAGGGCCAAAGCCATGACGAAGACAACGACAGCAATGGCAAAAGCATTGCCCAACGCCGTCGTCTCTATCAAAATTGGAATGGCTCGAATTTCTCATTGCGGTAAAAGCAGAAAAACAAAACACAAAAATTTGTTTTTGGTTGCAATACTATTGAAGTTAGGAAATGGCGTTGTTAACAAAAATTTGTTGTTTTGGCACTTTTCGTTTGTTTCGAAAACATTTTTTTGAATGGTTCCATTTCAGCAATGCGAATTGGTGTCGTCGGCCAATGCTTCCATTTTGGAACTGAAATTGGGCCGATCGGAAGCCATTCTGGTATTTTTTTATCTTATTTTAAATAGTTATTCAAGAAATTTAATCAAATTTAATATGCTTTGCTTTTCCCCCATTTTTGTCTCGATTCTCGGCCTCCGTGCTCGTCGTACTCTGTTGCCTGTTTCGCCACGTTCAGCAGACATTTGGCCACGATGGCTGTGCCAAATTTAGCTTTTCGCAAGCAAATGTATCCAGAAAATTGAGAAATGTATTGTGTAAAAAAAATGCGGGTGGACTGACCTTCCGTCCATTAAAAACCATTCAAAAATGTGGTTTTTGGTTTGGCGATGAACCGCGCTTTTATCGCCGACACACTAAACCACAACAGCACACTAAGAAATAATATCGATTTTCTACGCAATTATTGTATATTTTCTATGCAATTATTGTATAATGATATTCCCCCCCCCCTTTTATAGACGCCTGACGTTTGCGCCGCGTTGTGCCGCTTTTTGGCCAAATTGTTTGCGGCGTTCAAAACGCGTGCAGCCGCCGACCACCGCTGGACCCTTCTCAAATTTGTGCCCCTCCGCTTCTTCGACATGCCAACAACAACAACAACAACAACATCGACGGGGGCAGAAGATTGGGAGGGGCATGGAAACGGAGGACGACGACCATTGGGCGAACAAATTGCGGAGTTCAACGCCCGTTCAATCGCTTTGTCGTCGGCCACTCTCTCTTCTTGCGCGCCTTCTGAACCATCGCCGCCGCTGATTTTGTTGCCAAATGACGGCTTTAAAAATGGACGGCCGCCGCCTCCGCCGTCGTCGTCAAAAGATGAGATGCAACCGAACGCCAGCAAAAGAACAAAATTCGCTGACTCCGAAACTTCTTGACCCCCAAAGCATTTCCATCACAACAACTTGTTCAAGCAGTCCCCTACTGATTGAATCCCTGCAGAGGATGCCAGAACAGCGGGGCCTATTGACCATTTATTTACGTTCCATAAAAATCAATTTCAAAAATCCCACGCAATTTTCAACCGCATTTTTGCATAAAAACCTTTTATACAAATGTATTAATAATAAAATGATAAGCCAATAATTTGTCGTCTAAAGATACGAAATTAACGAAAAACAAATAACAAAAATAAACACGCGGAAATGTCAGATGACGACTAATTTGTAAGGTGTTCTCGGAAGAGAATTTGGTGTCTTTTTTGGAAAATCCTTCGTTTTGTGCCGGAGACCAATAACGAATTAAACCATTGGACTAGAGAAAATGAACAAATGAAAATATTTTCTTGAAGTAAGTAATCAAAGAACAGAAATACACATTTTTGATGTTTTTTCCATTTTTTAATTCTTTCTAAAATTATTCCTCAAAAACCATAAAAAATGTGGGCGCTCTACAATTAAAAATGGGAAGAGTTTGAACAACATTTGTTTTCTGATCATCAAATTCAGTTGTTCGTCTTGAAGGAGAGGAAAATGTTCCAAAAAATAGAGAAGAATTGGACAAAAACGACGCGGAACTGAAGCGGAATTACCGTCAAATTGACCATTTGGACAAAGGGCCAAAACTGAAATCGGTTAGGATTAAATGACTTAATAAAGTCAATTCCAATTTGAATATCCGCGCGGTTGGAGGGCCAATAGAATGGCATGGAACAAATTCATTTAAGAGTAAAATTAAACGCCGAAAACATTCTGAGACTCCCCAATTCAGACTTCCCCAAGACAAATAGGGGAAAATTGAGTCGAAATTCCAATTTTTTAGAGTTGTCCTCTTATGTATTTGTTAGTTTAGGATTTCCTGTCTTTAATCTTCTTTTTTAAATGCCTTTAGTTTTCGATTTGTCCCCACCAAAAACAACGAATTAAAATGAATGCCTTGTAATTGTTGACCAACACATCAAAATAAATGCGTTTTGTCCGCTGCACCGCGCTTTGGGCGGAGAAAGAGTCCAAGAAGTTCACGGAAAACAAAAATGCGGCGGTCAGAGTGGGAGCTGAAAAATGTCAAAATATGCTAAAATATTGTAAAACGGTGGAGTAATTCATCGTCTGCAACAAACGAAAATTAAATAAATAGGCCCCTAAAATGGCCATTTTCCAAAAAGATTCCTAAAAATCGATCAATCAACCCCTCGGGGGGGGGGAGAAGCCTTTGTTTTTCACCGATAATGCTTTGGTCGGCCAACACGCGTTTAAGGCCCGTCCGAACGGACATTTTGTTGCCGGCCTGTCCCATGTTTTTGGAGCCGCCGATGCGTCGGTCCATGAAGCGAAACCAATGGAATTGGATGGGCGCCAAAAATTGGGAAAAAATTATACAAAAAAAGGAAAAATTTAATTATTTTGTCCAAACGCAAAGCATAAAAGTCAAATTTGCCAACAATTAGGCGGGCTTCCTCGTAAGCGAAAGATTTTGAAGGATTTAAACGACTTTTGCAAATAAAACCCCTCTGGGGGGATAAATTACAATGACAATGGCCGTCGTGAGGGCAAAACGCGATGTCCGAAAAGGGTCCCATTTGTCGCGCTTTTCAAACAATTTTTGGCACAAAATGTCGCCAACCGCCGCGAGGGCACCTAAAAAAGAGGGGTTTTAAAGAATGCCCCGCCCCCACCCCCCAAAAAAAGCATTTAACCTGCAGAAAATATTTGGATGAAGAATGGTTTGCCCGGAAAAATGCGACGGAAAAAGTGTTTATGCACATATATTGGTGGCATTGTAGCCGTTGTTGCCATTTACTTGCTGAATAAATTGAAAATGATTTTGCTGAGAGTTCAAAAAATGATTTGGGTAAAAAGTGCAAAAATATTTCATGCCCCACGGCGCGGTTATACCATTCGATTCCGGGGGCATTTACAATTATTCTCAAAACTATTAAATGGTAATATTATTGGAGCAAACTTTTCACGAAACGGAGGAATGCCGGCCGATTGATTACGATTTGGGAACCGAAATGCGCTCTAACTGCCTATTTTATATTCAATTGACTAAAGAAATGACGAGACGAAACGAAAGAAAATGAAAGAAAATGTAAACAAAACAAAACACGATCTTTGAACATCGAAATCGTAAGCGGGCAAAGTCAGCGAAAAATAAATAAAATTTCAAAACATTGCATTTTGTTGGGACTTCGAAATTTTAGTTAGCAAAAAACGGACCCGAGACGTTACGGAAGCGGTATCCGGACATTTCGCCCAATAACGAAAAAACGGACGTTTCGCCCATAAATTTCGCCCATATTTAATAAAAGCTTGTAAAGTATTTTAGATAGATGAACAAATTTGAAATTAAACTAAAGTTGCATAATATGGTTAAAATTGCACTCAAAAATTCATTAAGTTAACAAGCTCAAAAAACACAACGACACCATTCAATGGGCGATGGGCGAAATGTCCTATGGGCGAAACGTCCGTTTTTTCGTTACAGGGCGAAATGTCCAATGGGCGAAATGTCCAATGGGCGAAATGTCCAATGGGCGAAATGTCCATGGGCGAAACGTCCGTTTTTTCGTTACAGGGCGAATGTCCAATGGGCGAAATTTCCAATGGGCGAAATGTCCAATGGGCGAAATGTCCATGGGCGAAATGTCCATGGGCGAAACGTCCGTTTTTTCGTTACAGGGCGAATGTCCAATGGGCGAAATGTCCAATGGGCGAAATGTCCAATGGGCGATGTCCATGGGCGAAACGTCCGTTTTTTCGTTACAGGGCGAATGTCCAATGGGCGAAATGTCCAATGGGCGAAATGTCCAATGGGCGAAGATGTCCATGGGCGAAACGTCCGTTTTTTCGTTACAGGGCGAATGTCCAATGGGCGAAATTTCCAATGGGCGAAATGTCCGATAGGCTACGGAAGCACGGCCCAAAACCAATGTTTAATGCGAAAATAACGAAACGTCGTAACAAACCCCCACAGTTCACCGACATTCTAAACAAATAAGCCGACAATTGTTTCGACAGAAGAGAGCCAGTGTCCAAATTCGTTAAGGGCATTTTGATAGGCTGCCAAATTAGGTAATTGTAAATTGTTATTATTAAATTATTTATTAATCGTTCGGTTAGTCGAATATTTAAAATGCTTTACAATTTGCTTTAAATACAACAAACGCCGCTAATTTCCAGAAGGGGCGATATATTAGCACAGAGACAGAAACATGAAAGGCAACAGTTACAAGCATCGCGCGCCGACTCCTCTTTTTTGTCGTGTTCGGATTCAAAGCGACGCCATCCACCAAATAGGCAAAAGCAAATGATGCAAATGCTAAAAACAAACGAATTTTATTCCAATAAATCGGTGGATGTTGTGCTGTGTCTGTCGTTTGTTAAAATAATCAAAACTCGAATGATCAAAATTACGGTCGTGGGTCAGTTAGGCGCAGATTAAAACCTTATAAATTTTGATCATTTGACCAAATCAAATAATCTTGGGATCATTCGAATGCATTATGTCTGCAGATGCTATAATTAGAGTCCGGACCCAAAACCCAAAACCAAAATTTTTTTGGGTTTTTTGTACAAAAAATTGGACCAAAACATTTTTTGGTTTTGGGTCAGATTGGAGTAAAACCCAAAAGACCAAAAAATTTTTGGGTTTTGGGTCCAAGTTCCGGTCTCTAGCTATAATAGAAAATAGCTAAGCGAACCAACTTGATCTAAGGAAGTTATGACTTGGCACACTAAGTTGGCACGAAAAATTGTGCTTTCACAGATTTGAGCTATAGTTTTTAAAAAGAGACGAATCGGTTAGCTTCCGCTTGATCAACGGTTTAACAAACGGAGAGCTTCTAAACGATATCAATTTTGTTTGATTTACTTCCCTAATGACTACAATTTCCGCTATAATTAATAGTTAATTCTTTAAAGTTTAGTTACAACAAAAAAAACAATATTTAATATTTTATTTATCAAACGCCCATTTTATTCAACAAACGCACGTTATGCTGATTTTTTAACAAATAACCGGCACCATAACAATCAAATTGTACCCCAACATTATAAGAAGCATTCGAAAAACGATGGAAAAAGTGCCGTCATTTGCCCCCGCCGCAGCAGAAGTGGGGCAACATTCAATGCCGCAACATTGCGCAACGTTCTTTTTGCACGTCCAAACGATCTGATCAAAACAAAGTTTTATAAGCAAAAAAACAACTAAATTTGGTGTGGATTTCTCTGTTTACATGTTTTGGACGAGTTCCATTTGTCCATGTGGCCGGCCAAGTTCCATTTGTCACGGAGAGAGTTCCATTTGTCCATGTGGCCGGCCAAGTTCCATTTGTCACAGCGGACAAAGTTTCATTTGTCAATTTGCTTGAATTAGATAACGGAGCATTCAGATTGAAAAGCGTGTCCAGGGGCATTTTACACTGAAACAATTTGTTCGTTTCATTGAATTACGGCATTTCATAATGCCAAACTTGGATTTCTCCGGCATTCAATTTGCTTGCGCTATGTCCTCCCAAATAGTAATGGTTACCGTAGTAATAAAAAGGTTGGTTATGGTAGTGGGTGTTCGCTGAACAATTTTTAAAATCTTATTAAACAATTTGAATTTGCAAAATAATTATTTTCTTCTAATTTTCAATAATTATTTAAAATAATCTCAACATCCAACTCTTTTGTTTTAATTTTATTATTCAAATTAATGCTTTGAAATAAAATAATTTGAACAAAATAAATCTAATGACTGACCAGCCGAACTGCTCACGAACGATGTTTTAAAGGAATCCGCTCGGCTCGCTGAACCAAGCCCCGTGCCGCTTCCAAAGCTGAGAAATTTTAAAATCTTTTTGGCATAATTAACTAAAAATGCCCTCACTCACTGTCCAGGCCCGGTTCCGATGGAATGACCGATTGACGTGGAACCGCGGGAACCGCCGCTACCTGTACAATAGGGAGGATTTAAATATAGAAAATGGCAAAATGCCTCAAGGTACGGCACAGCTATTGATCGATCATCATTAACAAAACCTTAAAATCCTATTTTGGACTCAAAAAAATCTTTAAAAATTTCCAAGATTTGCATCGAGAGTTAGATTCTCGAGTAGAAGCACCAAGACTTGCCTCGAGCGGCGCTGGACCCTCTGCCACCGCTGCTGGATCCGCCGTGGCCTCCACCGCCGCCGTGGCCGCTACTCCTCCCAAGGCACGGAAAAATTAAACCGCTGATGAACAAAATGAATAAAATAAAACATTTTTCGTCGATGGCATTTGTGCGGCTTCATTCAGTGAATGGCAAATTGGCTGAGTGCGCAGATTTATAGACTTTACTTCCGAATGGTTAATGAAAAGTGAACATTTATTTGTTGCATTCGCCGCCATTAAAACCTTGTTATTTTTGGGGGAGGACAGAATCGATACAAAAAAAGAGAAAAATCATTCATTTTGTGACACTTTCGCGCCATTTATTTA
This sequence comes from Globodera pallida, assembly GCA_020449905.1. NCBI lineage: Eukaryota > Metazoa > Nematoda > Chromadorea > Rhabditida > Heteroderidae > Globodera > Globodera pallida. The sequence continues at coordinate 1,058,767 of JAIXHY010000014.1, forward strand.
TTACTAATCAATTCAATTTGAGAGAAAGCCCCCAAGTTGAACTTAAATTGGCCAAATTGTTTTGATCACCGATGTGACGCATTGAAAGGCGCTGATTATATTTCACCGAATTTGTTGATTTCTCTAATAATGGCGCCGAACGTTTCAAATTCTTTTCATTGTCGCAGCGCATTCCATCTCCAAATTTTGTCGTCACTTTGCCGGAGGGGCAATTTTTAGCATTTATTTAAAAAAAAATTTTCGAAAAATATATTTCACTAATATTTAATTAATCATTAAAATTGTATTATTTGGGTATAAGAAGGATTTCATATTATTTCATTTTTGAATATAACTTTTTAAAAGTTATTTGTGCATTCAAAATTCTATTGGTGAATTTTATTAATAAAGTTAAAATTTTAATTTACTTTTTTTTTGATTTTATTTTAATGACACTACCAAATCTATCCAATTCTGGGTTTGCCAAAATATTAAATATTTTACATAATTTGTTTTTTAAATAATTCTAATTCCATTTTGAAACAATAATTTTAGTTAAGTAAGGAACGGATTGGAATTCGGATTTTTAAAATAATATTATTAACTTTAACATTAAATTTTAAAAAAAAATTTATTTAACATTATTGTATTTTTAATGATTTTTTAAGGGACGTTTAAAAATTGTTGAAATTTAAAATTTATTGAACCTGAATAACTTCTGATTTAATTCTGAAGTGGTTAAATTTAATATAACTATATGATTTGGGTAACAGTAGTATTGTAAAACTTTTTGTAATTTAAATATTTTTAAGCATTAATAAATAATTTCATAAAAAAAAATTTGTTGCAATTAAATAATTTTATTGATTTTGCTTTCTCCATAATTTATATAAATTAAGTTTAGCCTCAATGGCATAAAATACTATTTGTTAAATTTTATATGATGTATCTTAGCAATACATTTTGATGTCTTTAAGGGCTCCCAGATTTGAGGTTTTAGCCTCATTTTGGTCGAGTGGTTACTCTCTTCGACGTGTCAAATTTGTGTGTGGGTTCGAACCCGCTTTCAAGTAATAATTTCCAAAATATTTTTAAATTAAAATGAGTGCAAACAAAGATTTTAGAAAAAAATTTATCACATCTTCCTGAATTTTTGCTTCAATTTTTTTAGTAAATATTGCCAATTTTTGTAAAAATTCTACCGGTGACGCCTGCCGGCAGTGCCGGACCCTTACCACTCCTAAAAGCTTCAAAAAAAAGTGCCATATTTTTACATTTTTTGGTTTCAAATCTTTTAACAAATTGAGTCAAAAGTTCAAAATTTTCTCGGCGGCGCCTATCGGCACCTCCGAACACCCCCCCCCCCAGAAAATCTTAACAAAAACCCCAAAGCTTTAATTGCTTTGATAGTTTATTTTCTTTTTCTGCCATTGATTTACAATCTTTTAAAGTATAACGTCATGATTAAATTTTGAAGCATTTTGGGAGGACTTTTGTTTTATTTTTTATTTTCACCATTTTAAAGCTATATTATTGGAAAGCAATTTTTAAATTTGTTTTAGTCTTTAAAATCCTAACTTTTTTAATATAATTTTTAAAATGAGTGATGTTTAAAATGCAATTAGAAAAGCTCTTTTTACCGAAGAATAAAATGACAGGAATAAAGCAATTTTAAGGAGGAACTTTTTACAATTAAAAAAAATGATAAAATGAAATCGGAAAAGCGAATAAAGGAAAAACTTTTACATAGATATTTATAAGTAAAAGGATATTTCAATTGCAGTTAATGGTAATGTCAAGTTTTTATAAAATTTAACAAAAAATTTAACCAAATTGAGATTTAAATTTGAGTTTACTTCTGCATGGTCTTATCGATTGTTGTCGGAAGAGGTCCCTATTTTTAAATAACCCCTAAATTTTAAAATAGAAAAATAGGTAGGAATTCTCAAATACACTAAAATTTGGTACAATGCTTTCAGAAGAACACTGAAACTTTCATTGATCGTTTTCCTGATTGGACTCTTCCATTTCCTTTCCATCTGACGCTCTTTTCACCTTAGCCATTAGCTGATCAACAAAATGATCTTTGGTCAGTGGCCGGGCGTTCGTTTTTGCTCCACTTGTGGCGAATCGTCGTCGCCGAACACCGCCCGTGGCGCCGCCGTTGGTCTCTGCTGTTGGCCGTGGTTCAGCACCGGAGGACGCCTCGGTGTTGAGGTGGTGGAAGCTCGTCCGCTCCGGGCTCCATGCCACCGGACGCGTTGGAGCCAGGCGCCGATAGGTGGAGGTTGATCCGGTGATCACCTTGCTGTTTGATCATAAGACGACTCGGAGGCGAATAAGCGGCTGCGTCTGCCGCCTGCGGGTTCGGCTCCAGTCGACGCGTTGGTGAAACTGTGATGCGAAAACGGCACGGCTGATGCTCTGCCGTTGGCGGACTGAGCTCCGTCTGCGCGAAAGACGGAGATTTTTTGTAAATAAAAAATATCTTTTTACTCAAACAAATAATTGAAAAGAGATTAAAATAATCGCACAGAATTATGAATTGGTTCTATCTTAATTTAATTGTTACCGAATGGACGGATTTGATCATTTTGGGTGGTGAGCGCGCCCGGTATGCCGGTGTGCCACGCTCGCGACCGATGGAAGTAGGCCGAAGCTGACGACGGATTTCGTTAGACGCTGGCCATGGCACAAATTGGTCCATCGTTTTGGCGGGCACTTTGTGACTGTTATAATTAATCAAATTACTGAAAAACAATCAATCAATTCTTCTAATTCCCCATTCACATTTTGGCGCCTGCCGACGAAGGCAATGACGGTTGTCGTTGGAGTAGTGATAATGGAGGTGGAGGCCTTCTGCTGCTGCCGCTGGTTGTACAGCTTGCCGTAGGCGACATGGATTTTCGTGCCGACGGCACCACCGCCGCTGGTGGCAGTCCAATGCGTCGCGGCTCCCGCGAGTACAGCGAAATGCGGTGTGGCGCCTCAACGGACGGCACGCCGGAGATAACGGACGCGTCCGCTGAACGACTCATTGAGGCGGGCGGCGGCACCGGCGGCGGCGAATGTTGTGACGTAATGTGCGTTGAACTGTGAGAGGTGTAAGGGCAGTTTAGGGTTTTGAACCGAAATGAAGCTGACAAATTCATAATTAATTGGGATTTCTTGTTTAAGTAACAACAATTGTGGTCCAAAAATGATTCCTTAACTCATCATGGAGTCAATGAAAATCAAATTTAAAAATTTGTAATCTTCAAAAGCCTTATGGACAAAAACTCATCACAGCACGTAAATTCTGACACACATTAGTCGTGGGGAGTGAATTAACTTTCGGCTCAGCGGTGCCAACGGACCAGTCCAATCTGTAGACTTTCGAGTAGTTTCGCTGTGAAGCGGGGGGACACCAAGTTGGCCTCGGCCTTGGGGTCAACTGCAGACAAATTGGTTAAATTTCAGTCCAAATTTTGCGAATTTATCAAACCGTTTCATTCAAAATAGAAACGATTTCAAATTAAAAGGATTAAAAAGGGTCAAAAAGCAATGTAAGCATTGATCAATAGCAAACAAAAATGTCACTCTGCTGCCGCTTTTGAGTGCCGTATGAGCCGTATCGGACTGTTTCTGCGGCTGCGGCTGCACAATATTTTTGTTGTCATCGCAAATGGCGTCAAAATCTGTTCTGGCAGAGTCGTCGATGAATTTGGGCGAGTTCAGCTCCTCATACAACGACTTGTCCTCATTGTTATTGTTGCCGTCGGACGTTGGTCGTCGACCCGACGCCGAGACGATGGACGACAACGGCGGCGTCGTGCCAAAAAGGACGCCCAACGAGACACTCGCTGAGCTCCAATCGCCGCGGGGGAAAGCCGCAAACGAAACGCCGGTGGTGGCGGATGACGTCATGCTTGTCGCCGCTGCGGGCACAAAAGACGGAGCCAACGGCGTCGGATGATGGAAGGGGCCCACCAGAGTTCTGCTGGGCGACGATCAGAGTTTGTATAGAGGGAATATGTTCGAGACTCTCGAAATCATATTCAAAAACCGAAAGTGTACGGTTAAAGAAAGTCGAAAAAGCAGTTATTCAACGGGTTAGGGGTAAGGTTAGATAAAAACAGCAGAGCAAACATAGGAAAATTCATTAATTCTAAAAAGGAAAATTCATAAATTTTAAAATATTTAAATTTGGTAAGCCCTCGGCCCTACCGAAGTTCGTCCGGTGTACTTCGTTTGCTTCCATATTCTTCTTTATGCCCTTCCAATGCGTGTGCACTTTCCGCTTCTTCCAAAGAGCTGAAGAAATCGAATTTTTTTTAAATCGAAAAATTTGTGGACCCAATTGATGGAAGACAAAAAGCCGATTTCACGCTTCGAGCAGACCAATCGGCAGAGATTGGTGGCATTGCATGAAGCGTATTTTCCCCGGTGATTTGCGTCTGCTAAAATATTTTTTTATTCGAATTCGAATTTAAATCCATTTTTTAAATCAAAAAAAATTTGGTACTTTTTGTGTTATGGGGAGGGTTAACGATTTCTGAAAACTCTTCGGTTAACCAATCGAAATTTCTCGGCTCGGTTCGTCTCAACCAACCGCCAACTCCAGTTATGAGCCCACCGCCCAACCAAATATAATAAATATACCAAAAAAAACTGCTATCATTTGAGTAAAAATGTCCAAATTAAAAAAGTGTTTTTTCAAAATTTTATGCCTTTAGGGGAAAAGCATCGGCGGCAGATATGCCGAATGGTTGTTCTTCCGTGCTTGGAGAGTTCATTATAGAGCTGGGCGGCTCATCGGATGGGCACAAAGATGACACATCGGTGCCTTTGCGCTGTGAAATATTATTTATCGATACATTTATTTTGTTTTTATTTGGTCCCCAATTTTCCGCACTTTTTTGGTCAAATTGTTGAAAAGGCGCCACGGCTCGCGCCTTTTCCGTTCCACCTCCGGCAAGTGCTGACCCTGCTCCAACTTGCGGCCACCGCTGGACAATGCCTTTTTCTGCTGCTGTTGTGCCCTTATGGATCCCTTTGTTTTGCTACGATTTGCACCTCCGGCCAACTCAAAAATTTTGCGCTTCTCTTCTGTCCGCTCCTAAAAATAAATTAATTCAAAATCATTTTGAATAATTTAATTTTAATTTAAGGTTGGCACCCCGACGTTCAGGGGACGAGGTTTATCGGGATTTAAAGTCGACGATCGGGTCGGGGTGGGACTGTCGGGGACGAGGTTTATCGGGGTTTAAAGTCGACGATCGGGGTCGGGGTGGGACTGTCGGGGACGAGGTTTATCGGGGTTTAAAGTCGACGATCGGGTCGGGGTGGGACTGTCGGGGACGAGGTTTATCGGGGTTTAAAGTCGACGATCGGGGTCGGGGTGGGACTGTCGGGGACGAGGTTTATCGGGGTTTAAAGTCGACGATCGGGGTCGGGGTGGGACTGTCGGGGACGAGGTTTATCGGGGTTTAAAGTCGACGATCGGGGTCGGGGTGGGACTGTCGGGGACGAGGTTTATCGGGGTTTAAAGTCGACGATCGGGGTCGGGGTGGGACTGTCGGGGACGAGGTTTATCGGGGTTTAAAGTCGACGATCGGGGTCGGGGTGGGACTGTCGGGGACGAGGTTTATCGGGGTTTAAAGTCGACGATCGGGGTCGGGGTGGGACTGTCGGGGACGAGGTTTATCGGGGTTTAAAGTCGACGATCGGGGTCGGGGTGGGACTGTCGGGGACGAGGTTTATCGGGGTTTAAAGTCGACGATCGGGGTCGGCGTGGGACTGTCGGGGACGAGGTTTATCGGGGTTTAAAGTCGACGATCGGGGTCGGGGTGGGACTGTCGGGGACGAGGTTTATCGGGGTTTAAAGTCGACGATCGGGGTCGGGGTGGGACTGTCGGGGACGAGGTTTATCGGGGTTTAAGTCGACGATCGGGGTCGGGGTGGGACTGTCGGGGACGAGGTTTATCGGGGTTTAAAGTCGACGATCGGGGTCGGGGTGGGACTGTCGGGGACGAGGTTTATCGGGGTTTAAAGTCGACGATCGGGGTCGGGGTGGGACTGTCGGGGACGAGGTTTATCGGGGTTTAAAGTCGACGATCGGGGTCGGGGTGAGACTGTCGGGGACGAGGTTTATCGGGGTTTAAAGTCGACGATCGGGGTCGGGTTGGGACTGTCGGGGACGAGGTTTATCGGGGTTTAAAGTCGACGATCGGGGTCGGGGTGAGACTGTCGGGGACGAGGTTTATCGGGGTTTAAAGTCGACGATCGGGGTCGGGTTGGGACTGTCGGGGACGAGGTTTATCGGGGTTTAAAGTCGACGATCGGGGTCGGGGTGGGACTGTCGGGGACGAGGTTTATCGGGGTTTAAAGTCGACGATCGGGGTCGGGGTGGGACTGTCGGGGACGAGGTTTATCGGGGTTTAAAGTCGACGATCGGGGTCGGGGTGGGACTGTCGGGGACGAGGTTTATCGGGGTTTAAAGTCGACGATCGGGGTCGGGGTGGGACTGTCGGGGACGAGGTTTATCGGGGTTTAAAGTCGACGATCGGGGTCGGGGTGGGACTGTCGGGGACGAGGTTTATCGGGGTTTAAAGTCGACGATCGGGGTCGGGGTGGGACTGTCGGGGACGAGGTTTATCGGGGTTTAAAGTCGACGATCGGGGTCGGGGTGGGACTGTCGGGGTTTTGGGGGTGCCAACCCTAATTTATTTCCCACATGAATTAGTTGTTTTTGGAGGTCGGTGTTTGCCTTACGAAGGCCTCGTACCAGTGAGATCAAGAAGAAAATGAACAAAATGAGGAGCTGAAAATAAATCAGGATAATTTAATGGCAGAATATATATACTGTAAATAATCAATTTTATTTGTTAAAATTTAAAATTGATAAAGCTAAACAAATTTGGGACCAAAATTATTGGGATGATCACTCCCGGAGACGCGACATATTTGAGCCAACGGAGCGCCTTTTTCGGCACATTTCCAATGATCAATTCGGTGACCACATCGTAGAATCGAATACGTTCACTGAATTTTATATATAAATTCCAAAAAACATTTCGTCGTAAAACTTCAAAATAGATTAACTAAACATTAAAATTAAATAAAATGAAATTGATGATTTAAAAATATATAATTTGTAAATGCTTTCAAAGAAAATCGAACGCAAATGGGCCACAAAGTGTGGACGGGCGTTTAGAAGGTGATCACATAGCCAACCGGAACAGTGCACAGGAGGAGGGCCGAGAGGAGAATGGCCAAGAAGAAGTTGGAGGACCTAATTTTTGTTGTACATTTTTTGAAAGCATTCATTAAAACTCTTTTTTTATTAAAATTTTTCCAGATAATTTTAGTTTTGTTGGTTATTGATAACAAATTTATACAAAACCTGAGAAATTGAAGCTGAATTTGAAGGAATATTAGCATTATTTTGATTTGAATAGCTTTCTTTTTAGTCTTAAGCATTGTCCAATCAGTTTTTTGTCTCAAGAGATAGGGGAAGAATGAAATGAACAACAAATTAAATTTCAAAAACTTTAAATATGCTGTTTAGTTAAATATATGCTTTAATAATTTTGTTATGAAAACAGCCTGTGAAAGTTTAGTAGCGTCTTCTGGGACCCTAAATTTCTTGCACAGCCCCCCCCCCCCGGGCCAATATTTTCAGTTGACTGATGATTGACCATTGGGCAAATTGCCGTGGGGGATTATTTAAAGCATTTGAATCATCCGCCAATTCACTTGGGGATTAACTCGTCCTGACCCGTGCATTTTGATGTGTGTTTTCGCCGAAAAATGCCCAGAGGCTCTAGATTAATGACCAGCACAGTTGTTCTCGGGAAGTTTGCCCCCGAGGGCTTTTGCTCGGTACAAATTTTAAGTTCAAAAAGCAACAAAAAAAGAAAGAAAAATCATTAAGTAAAAAATGTGTTGATAAATGAGCGAAACCGAAAGACCGGAATTTCAAAAACCGAAATTTATAAAGCAAAACCGGGATTTTCCCGGTGGCTTTAATCAGATCAAAAATTGCTAATTAAAAATTTGAAGATTTTATTTTGCTCACTTTGAAGCCCGAAAAATTTCCCGTGCCGGCACATTGCAAGTCACACATGCCCAACCGCGAATATACATTATAATAATCTAAAAGTGCGGCATAAATTTAAAGCCATAATAAACTACTCTCAATTACTTACCAATTTGACATTGTTAATCGCTGGAAGAAGAGGTGCAAAAAACAGACCAAGCCAAACCATTCCTTGGAAATTTTCAATAATTTTTCAAATTATTTTCGCAAAATTTTTCTTAAAAATAATTAGACTGAAGTTTCCTTATATTCAAGTATTTTTTTATTCAAATTAGTTTGTGCATTTTTCCCTCAAAATGCCATGTTTTTTTTTCGTAATTTCGAAAAAAAATTTGGTTTAAATAAAAGTGGAGGATGTCCGGCCGTCTTTTTTTGTGAAAAATACCGTTAATGGGAAATAGAATGTGAAGGCCGAAGAAAGGTAAAAACTTGCTCGACTCGAGACCAAGACTCTCGAGCATCCCTCCCTCCCTCCCCCCTCCCCCCCCCCCTCCTCCACCATCCTCAACCCCTTCAACCACCTTCAACCACCCTCAACCACCCTCAACCAACCACCTTGGTTGTTGCAAATGTGCAGCACATTTTCGGCTACTTTGAACTCGCCATATTCAGGCTAAACTTTTGAATATTCCACATAATTTCATAACCCTCCCCCCCCCCCCCCCCTCGTCTTACAAATGTCGTTTCGATGTCCCAGCACCACCAGGTGGAGCAGTAACGGATCCACAACCCCCGTACAAAGTCGATGATGAATATTGAAATGATCGTAATGTACAGGTCCTGAACGGAATGTGATCATTGTCACGGAAATTATCTAAATTATTCAACTCTATTTTTGTTTTTTGATAGCAAATCCGCTTTCAATTTTCTTAATCAAATTTTGATGGATTGTCCGTCCTATCTCTCACTCACCATGGTGACCAGCTTCACAATCTCCTGTCCGATCATCGTCTCCCAACAGATGTGGTCGTCGTACAGCGCCTCTTCTTCCTCCCCGTCGTCCTCCGCCGGCTTTGACGTTGTTGTTGTTGTTAAGGCAACTGTAGTGGAAGAAAGTCTTGCTGATGGCAGAAGCGCCTGTACTGCTCGAACTTGTTCTCCTCGTCGGTTTTGGCAAATCTTAACGTTTTTGAAAGATTTATTGTGTGAAATATCTGTATAAGGCTCACATGGTCTAGCTGTTGTTGACACCGGCAGTGGCTGTGGTGGAAGTGTCAAAGGCGCAGGGAATGTCTTGGTGGAACCGGCCTACATTCAGCAAAATACAGTACCACAGGAATAAGAAAAAGCGCTACCGTAACCGTTGTTGTTTGCGTTGGCCAACTCAACGGTAGCCCATCCGCCACCCGTTCCACCTGCGAAGAATTTGAACATTTGTTAATAAAGTGAAACACTTTGATATGGAAAGTATTAGAACTCGGAGGCTACTGTTTTTACCGTATATTTCTGGGGACAACAATTTTACCGTAATGTTTGGTGGCAACTTTCGTGCACGCGTCCGGTCACGGTCGCGCCCAATTTCGGCCCAGTCTGGGCCATAGGTCTGCAATGAATGCATATACCGTATTTCCTCTATTAGAGCCCCACTTTTTAGGGAGTTGAAAAATATAGCCCCCCGGGGGCTCTATTAGAGGAAATACGATATATTTATAGAGGAGGAAAACAGAACGGGCAGTTTAATTAATTGGCGCGCTTTTATAATATTAATTCTTCTCGTTAGCCGCCCTAAACAGTAAAATTTCAGGAAAATTCTTGTTTAAATTGCTGTAATTTAAATGTTCCATCAAACGGACCAGGCCTGTGAACGTCGTTAGCGCCGGTGTTGGCGGCCGCGGCGGCGGTGAGAACGTGGGCAGCGTGGTCGGTCCAACCCGACGGGTTTCGTACGGCGGACGACGGGACAGTGCCGTGGTCGAGTGGGACTGTGACGGGTCCAACGGTTTGACGGGCATTGTCGAGTTGCGCATCAACGCCGTTGGGTTGTTCACGCCGACAGGACCGAACTGGGCATGCACCGTGAAAGAAGAACCTGCAAGAATGAACCGAGACTCTCGAACATCCTTAGCAGCACCAACAACAACACGTACCGTCCACGGTGACTTTGTCATTTTCATCGGCATCTTGAACATCTGCAGCATTCTTTCTATGTCTTTGTTGTTGCTGCGATTGTTTACGTTGAATGACGTCATTCGAGTTGCCAATGACGTCATCCGAGTTGGTAATGACGTTATCCGAGTTGCTAATGACGTCATTCGAGTTGCTAATGACGTCATTCGAGTTGCTAATGACGTCATTCGAGTTGCTAATGACGTCATTCGAGTTGCTAATGACGTCATTCGAGTTGCCAGCTGCGAGCGCAGGCGTTGCCGTTGCGAAAAATTGTCGCAATTGACGCGGCGTACTGAAGTTGCGGCTTAGGAACGGTCGCTGCTGTTGCGGCGGTTGTTTCTTCTTTATAATTTCGTATATTTTTTATCCCAAATATTTTGGGAAAATTTAAAATGCCAAAAGCAATGAATGGCATTTGACCCACCCCCGACGGCGACTGTTGTCGCCGCCACTGCTGTCGCTGTCGCGGCTGAATGCCGCCCGCAACGACAGCACCACCACCAGCGAACATCAATGGCACATTTGGCGTCGTGCCCGCCGGCGCTGTCACCGCGCCGTCCATCGTGCGCGAAATGTTGCGAATGTTGTCCATCTTCTCGAATAGCGAATAGATCAGAGTTGCCTAAAAATTTGAGAATTATTTATAATAATAATCCAAAAAAACTAAATTTAAATTTATATTTTAATTTTAAATATTGGGAAATACGTAAAAATTCAAACGGGTTTTTGAAAAAAAATAATCAAAAATTAAATTTAAGATTTACATAATTGATGACGTAAAGAGCTGAGATCCTAAAATAAAAATGTTTAAATTTTTCAAAATAAAAATGTTTAAATTTTTCAAAATAAAATGTTCTCGCCTAATTAAGTGAAGTCGTAGCGATAGTTTTGCGTGATGCCTTTAAAAACATTTTATTATAAAATCAATCAAAATTTCTAACTTTTCTATGCGTCCGATAAGATCAAAAATCATCGGAAAAATGTGTGTAATTGTGGACAGCAATAGGGGAACCTGAAAAAAATTTTTAGAAATAAAAATTAATTCTTAATCTTTAATAGATTAGAACGGCGGGAAAGCGGGGGATTAAAAGACCGAGACAATAAGCAAAATCTCGGTCAAAAAACGGGACTAATTGACTAAAAGAAGATGATTACATAGGCGTACGGACCGAATCCAGAATGGTCCGAATACAGACCAAGCCAAAATCGGTCCGAATCCAGACCGGTCCGAATACAGACCGGGCAATAACTTGCTTTAACTTTGACATATTCAGACATTATTATAGTCATTCGAAAGCTCTTGAAAAGACGGAGCTATTATTAAGCAAAAGTTTTGTGATTGGACAAATTTCAAAAAAATTATGGCCAAAAAACCCAAAATTTTCAAAAATTTTTTTAAAAGTTTTTTGGCCATAATTTTTTTGAATTTGTCCAATCACAAAACTTATGCTTAACAATAGCTTCAGCTCTTAAAGAGCTTTCAAATGACTATAATAATGTCTGAATATGTCAAGGTTGAAGCAAGTTATTGCCCAATTTGTCCCGGTCTGCATTCGGACCGTTCTGGGTTCGGTTCGGTAGCCATTACAAAAGGGAGAATTCAGTCCCAAAAAAGGACATTTCAGTCTCAATCACTCCTCTAAATAAACACCTGATTTTTTGTGAAAATGCTGCCCGACGATTTTTCCACCGTTTCTGATGATTGGACAGCGGTGTGAATACAGAATATTGACAGTAATATCATTGCGATGATTACGGTATTGGTAACCTTTACCAATTAAACAAATTGTTTTTTAACAGAAATGTTTACAAAACAAACAATAACAACAAATTACCAGTCTGATAGCCCAAAGTGAAGGGCTTACATCGCCGCTGGGCATGAATTTGGCATTCATTAATGGCCTCCTAAATTATAAACATTCAAGACCGGTTAATTCAGGCCCAAAAAATTCTCTGAAAAAGCGGAAACTGTTTCAATTTTAGTACCTCTTTCTCGATTTAATGCCGAAGGTTCTCGAATTGAATTAATTAATTTAATGGCATCCCCTGACCCGGAGTTTAATGACGGCCGCCATTCGCCGTGTTTGTTGCCGTTCTCCGAATTTCCGATGGAGTAGTCCCATCCCGTGAACAGCTTCCAGTTGAACACGTACTGCTCCGCCTTGGTGCCGGAAAGTTTGCTGAGTCGGGCATTTAAAGAAATTCTGAAAAAAAAGCAAAAATCCCCAAAATCCCCAAAATTTGCATTAATTTTCATTTATTTTTGTACCTCCGTAAAATGATGAACAGACTGAAGCAAAAGACGAAAATGGCGGCAAGAAAATAAGCGAGCGGAAGCGGGTATTTGAACGCCTCCGAAATGTACGGGTCATTTGAGTAGAAGCCGTAGAACAGCGGGGACACGCGCAAATAGCCCTAAAAACATTGAATTTTTATCATTTAAATTTACACCAAATATTTGATAACGGCTAAAAACTATATTTTTTGTCGAAATTCAAAAGCGAGACTCTCGACAAGATCAATCTTATTTTTGGAAATGTAATGAATGGCACAAACATCGAAATGCCACACAACCGCCCATTCGTTTGAATGCGAATGCTCCTCAGGCGGAATGCGCTTGCGACTTGCCGTCCTGTTGTGGCGGCCAGCATCTGCGGTGGCAGTCTGCTGCACATTCCGGTACAACGACGAGGGCAACAATTATAGCCTAAGGCAATTTTATTTTATTTTTAATTCAATTTAAAACATTTTGTGCTTTTTACAGTGATGATAAAGTTTATGAAGATCACCCAGCGAAGAAATGTAAAATAACTTGACACAACGGAACCAAATTGACCTAAAAACATGGAGGATTTCATAAAAACAATTAAATTACTCATAAAAACAATTAAATTATTCAATTATTTTACTTTCAATTCGTTTTATTCCGCGACTCCCATGGGACCTAAATGAAAAATGATCTAAAAAATAATAAAAATACGGCATAATTCTTTACGAAATAAATGCCAATGTTGCTAAGCCATCGGAGGAACCATCGCCATCGCTTAACCAACTCTTCCTTATACAAATGCGTTTTGGACACTTTGGACTCATTCTGCTCCAAGTACTTTTGGGCAAGCCTCAAATTTTGAAAATTTTAATTTAACATTTAAAGAAACGGTAAATTGAAGAAACAAATTCAAATACCGTAGTTAGTACTAGAGCACGGACCGATCGAGATTCTCGATCGAAATCTCGGAAAATCTCGACGAGATTTTTTTCGAGATTCTCGATCGAAATCTCGGAATCTCGATCGTCCTCAAGTCCGGGCTTCCGTGCTTTAGTAAGTACCTCAATGTGCGTCGCTTTCTGTTCATATTCCATGCCTGACATCGCAATTTGTTAATCACTTCCTTCTTCTCGCGGATTTTGTTCAGCAAATGTTGCCGTGTCAGCGGCTTCCCGACCGTCTCCTCCTCGTCATCTTTGTCCCCTCGATCGGCCTCACTGAAATTTAATTCAATTTTGTTTAAAAGAAAAAAATTTAAAATATTTTTTTGAAGCAAAAAGGTATTATTTTAGATGGTTACTTCATTTCTTTTGTTTAGAATTTAAATGTAATCCGTTTGTATTATTTCTCAAAGTTTAATTACTATACATATTTAAACTAAATGTGTAAGTTTTTTCAGTTATTGCATTTTTCAGTTTTCCATCACAAAATTTTAGGTTTCCCGCAGCATTCCAACAGTTTTATTTGTTTTGTTTTTACTGGAGACTGTCTCTGCGCGTAAATAGTCCAATCTCCGCATTTTTGGCACTTCTGGGATGGCTCCGTGCCGTGTTCGGCACCGGCGCGTGGTAAATGGAACGGCGCCGTGAACTGAGTGCGGTTGTGGCGGTACTTTTTCGCCGGAAAACGGTCAAAAGGTCGGCAAAAGCGGACGGACGGCGCGGGGGGGCGAACAAAGAAATGGGCGAGCCGGGCGTTGAGGCGACGGACGAGGACATTTGGCCGACGGCAAAATTAGGACAAATGCCAAAAACGCGGATGAAAAATGGCAGCAATTTGCCAAATTTAAGTGACAAAATGGCAATAACATGCCAAAGACATTTGTTCTGTGGGTAGAATTGATCAATCGATGGAAAGAAAGGGATTAAGTGACTGATCAATTAAGAAGGGCCAAGACTATGGCCAATTGGGGAGGCACAATGCTTGGTCGGCTGGCAGGAAACGGTGACGGCTGGCTCTAATTGAGCTGTCAGGTGAAAAAATTTGCCCGTCGAATGTCCGTGGCCAAAAATCCCCTGAGGCCTGGCTCTTTCAGATGAATGGCCCCTGAGGGGAGGGATCAACCAAAGTGCGTCGGGGAAGGGCAATTGTTTGGTCAGAGTGGTGGTGGTGGTGGTCATTTTTCCGGTGAAGGTTTTTTGGATGGATATTTGGCGATTAATTGTAAAACCGGATGATGGATGGACTTGGAGGCAAATTATGAGACTTCTAAAATTCGGAAATAATTCAAAATTAAATTTTCAGAAACTGAAAAGCCCTTCCTTAATTAAAAATTCACAAAAATAATAAAATCGGTAAACAGTTCTATCTTTGCCCAAAGCATTCAAAAAATCATTTGAATTTTGGATGGAATCTCCAATAAACAAACACAAAAAAAGGGTAACCTGCAAAATTGGAAATTCCCCTGGGGGGGGGGGGGTTGGCTGCAGCAAAAAGAATTGCTTCCAGCACACACACATTTATTTAATGCGGGAAATTGATGACTCTTTCGGAGGGATTAACAAGCAAACGGCCAAAGGGGAGAAGAAGCATTGGAATTGAAGGGGGCAAAAAACAGCAAAAATATATTGAATAAAGTGAGTTCAGGGTGACTTTTCTTCTAAAGCTGGAGCGAATTTTTAAGTTTCTACAAAATTTGAAATTTGTGCCAAATGTTGAAAATGATTATCTAATTCAATTTTAATTTTTCTTGGTATGAAAAATTTCTATAAAATTATTAAAATATTTAAAGCTTCATTCGGATATTCATACTGTAACTCAACTGTACCCGAGCATATACTGTGTGCCATTGTCTTACCGGCTCAGATAAGCGAGAAGGTCATTGGCACCCCTTGAGGAGGCACTTTCCCGAGATTTATCGCCCAATGAATGGCGCGGACGGTCGTAAAGAATGCTCAAACGATGAGACATCACCCGCACGTACTGCTTGAACAGGTCGTTACCGCGTTTTGGGTGTGCGTGGCCAAATTACGATACAAATATGAACAAGGTTTGGAAGTTATAGACTCATCTGAGCCATCAGCAAGTACTGCTTGAACAGCCGTGATTCATTGTTTTGTTGGCATAATAATCAAATGATTAAGCGAAAAAATGCGGGAATAAATTGGAAAATATTAAATTTACAAAATTGTCGCTAAGAAATTATTGGCACAGGCCTAAAAAGGTTGAAATCGCCAGAGGGAATGTAAAAAAAGAGAATTGGGATCGATGTGGACGATAGAATTATTCTAAAGATGACGGATGACGACGGACGGATGGGCAAGGCTCGCCTGATCACTGATCAACGCTCAGAGGGGGCAATACCCTCCCCCCCCCCCCCAAAAAAAAAAGCCCCCCCCCCCCCACAAAATCGAGTTTAGAGGCCGACAATTGACAGCCGGATGAAGAAGGGGTAAGGCTGGAAGAAGGACTTCTTCGGCTAATATTCGATTTCCTCTGAGAAAAATCATAACCTGGAGGGGGGGGGGGATTCGGCTTTAGGGGTTGTTCGAGGATTCAATACAAAAAATAAAATTTTAAAAAAATTACTAAAATTTTGATCAAATAACATCTAAATAACTAAAAAATATTTTGAGTCTCTTCTGCTGAGGACACAAATTGCTGTCAGAAATCGACGGAATTTCGTCTCCATGCGGTCAAGAGGCATAATTACTCAAGAAAATAGCGCCTCGGGGGATGTGCACATTTTGTCCAAATATTTTTTATTTTGTTTTTGTCTAAAGTAATAAACCACATGGCGGGCAGAATATTTTGCAAAAGCGCTTTTCAGGGGGAAATTTGATCGGACCAAATTTTGGGGGAGAAGCAAGCGATGTTTTATTTGAAGCATTTGGCCAAAAATATGCAGTAAAAACAATTACAAAATAAATTCGAACATAAAAAAATTATACAATTTTGTTTGAAATAAAGCTTCTACCAGAAATTTTAAAAGTTTAGAAATTAAATAATGGGGTAATTTTAAGTTTTGTTAAATTAAGGGAAATTTTAAAATTAACTTTTATTTATTAAAATCCTAAGTCCATAAAACATTTGCAGAACAAATTTTAAAAGTCTCTAATTTAAAGAATAAAATTTAAACTAAAAATAAAAATATGGAAACTTACAGAAACGCGTGCAGAATGTCGTAAAGCTCCTCGTCCAACGTCAATTTGGAGCCGGTCAGGTCGCCCAACTCGCTGGAGTCCGCCTTACGCATCGGCAGCCGCTTAGTTCAGAATGATGCTGGAACGGCGCCGACGATCCGACAGCGGATGCAAATCCTTGCTGAAATTTGAATCTTTAAAAACTATTTGTGGGTTTTAAAAGCTAAAAAAGAGTGTAACATATTTGGACTTTTAGGGTTTTTAGCACCTATTTTGGCATTTTTTGGAAAAATTCCTCAAAAATACACCCTCAAAAGTTTTTATTATTTAAAAAAAATGCACCCATAAAAAAAATTTCGTTGACCAAAAATGCAAGATCGAAATTAAAAAAATTTTCTGGGCTCATTTTAGCACCTATTACCTATTTTGAGAGTTTTTAAAACCTCTTCATGTACCTAAAGCCGGGCATTAATAATGATTATTAATTAATTAATTCATTTTTGCTTTTGCCTGGAGTGTGCCGAGTCGGGCGGCGCGGCCAATGCGCCTCCACCAGTTGGGCTGGACCGAGTTGGCCAAGCATTATTCTTTTGTAGCATTGTAGCGGAATGGGTTGACGAGGCCGAGGGCGGAGGGCCGTCAAGTCTGAAAATTTCAAAAAAAAAAAAGAAATTTATAAATTTGGCAAAATCTAATGCTAATGATTCCTTTCGACCTTTCACCGGTTGAAACGGAAGTCTGATGGTGTGCAGCTGCTCTATCGGAATGGCTTTCATCGACAGCGTTTTCAGTGAAAACAGCGCTTTTTGCCCGCGGCAACGAACGTGCCGAGCCAAGGCTATTACCGTAATCAGTTGAATTACCACCGTAACCCAACAAGTTCAATGGCTCAATGTCAGCCCGTTTTTTAGGTGATGAATGCAATTTCTGATGACGACTCATTTATTTTCGCTAAAAAAGGCGTGGCTTTTGACTGAATATTTTTAAACTCCATGAAAAATTCCCAAATTTTCAAAAATTCAAAATTTGATATATATTTTATTCACAGAAAACGCAAAAGTTCAGAAATATCCAAAAAAAAACACCAAAAAAAGTTATAAAATTGTTCAAAAAACTTGCAAAAGGTTGTTTATTGGTAGTAAACTTCTTTTTATGTTCTCCCAATGTGCTAAAGGCGCTGAAAAGTTGTGAGATTGGTCGGGTTCGGTGTCCAGCCATGTCATCCCCCTTAAATATGACGCCCCAAGCCACGCAAAAACGGCAAAGCCAACAAATCCCCTGTGGCATTTGCCCTCCTCCCCCCGGGCCAAAAACATTCCGTGCCAACAACTGGACGGGGCAAAAAGCTCATCCATTTTTGTCGGCAGACCGGTCAGAAGCGATATTAACAGCCCAAAAACGACGGGGGGGGGGGGAGGGGAGTTAAAAAGTAATATTCAGAAAGTTGTGAAAAAGTTATGGAATTTCTAATTTCTAAAATAAATCACGAAATATTTTATTGGAGGCTCTTAAACACTCTGAACAAGAATCCCCAAATTTTGAATTTAAAATAAATTCTTTAAATCGGTATGAAATATTATTACCGTTATATCCCTAATTTTATTGCGAATTAGAATTTCATTTAATAGAAAATAATTAATATTTTTTTTATGCCAGAATATTTATTCAAACAAACCTTTGGAAAAAGTAATATTATTCGGTGAGTTTCCCTTTTTCATCAAAACCTCATTTTTCCACCAAAATGCCATATTTGGACTTTTTGGTAAATGCCAAAAGTTGGAAAACAACGGGAGAAAAATTAATGCATTTTCAGTCAAAAAGGGCGCCCACCAATTGCGGAGGTTGAGGAGACGACAAAAAGTGAAACTATCAAAACTTTTGGGGGCCAAAATGAATGCCAATGAATAAAAGAATGGCATTGGGGGGACCAAACCTATGGGCCAATGTTAAGAGAGGGGGGGGGCAGGGGGGGGAGTGAGGGGGGGAGGGGGGGGGGGGGGGGGAAGGGGGGCGGGGGAGTGAGGGGGGCGGGGTGAGGGGGAGGGGGGAGTGAGGGAGGGGGGGGGGGGGGGGGGACAAATGCAATTTTGATCCATTCGTTAGAATTTTGAGGACTTGGCGGAGTTTACTAATAAAAATGGCTTGGAATACCTTCAAATTTCTAATTTGAGGCCTTTTATTTTTTCTGTTAAAAATTAAAAGTGCCAACAATCGCAAAGAATTTAATTAACAACAAAAGGCCCTTATTGGGCGCTTGGCACTGAAATTGATAACGCTGAATTGGCTAGCTTGGAAACGGATGCTTTTCCATCAATTTCCCCGTGGGTCGTAAAATGACGGAAATTGAAATTTGAAAGGCGAGAAAGTGCGAACGCCTGCGACTTTGTGGGGATGGATTTGACAGGGAAATGTTAACAAAATAATCAAAAATTCTGAAATGTAAAGGTACCTCAAATAAAAAAAGATAACATACGCAAAAAAAGGAGGAGAGGGCGCAAATTTACGGCGGTACGACAATTGCGGATCGGCAATTGCGGACGCGACAATTGCGGACGACAATTGCGGACGACAATTGCGGACGACAATTGCGGACGACAAAAACGTTATACATAAGCTGGTATATCACTTAAATATTTTCATGATTTAAATTAGATTGATTAACGAAATGCGGAACTTTATATTTGTTACTAAGAAATGTTTATCGGTTTAATTATATAGGCTTTAGAAATTACGAATTTGTACATAGAAAATAAAAATGTAAAGCGGGTTTTGAACCGGTTTAAATTTTTAAAATGAAGGAAAAACAATTTTTTTTTAAATAACTAAATTGGGGTTCACTAGCTTAGCTTGGGGTTCGTTAGGCTTAGGCCTAAGCCACCCTGGCTTGGGTTTCGTTAGGCTTAGGCTTAGGCCTAATGCTCCGTTGCGTGTCTTAAGCCCCAAGGGCGTAGCCAGGATTTTTTTTCGGGTGGGGCCCGATCCAAAAAGTCGACATTTAAGTGATATACCAGCTTATGTATAACGTTTTTGTCGTCCGCAATTGTCTTGTCCGCAATTGTCTTGTCCGCAATTGTCGTCCGCAATTGTCGTCCGCAATTGTCTCGTCCGCAATTGTCGTCCGCAATTGTCGTCCGCAATTGTCGCGTCCGCAATTGCCGATCCGCAATTGTCGTAACACCAAATTTACGCCCGGAAGAATCGCAAAAAAACAAATTGAGAAATGGGCCGGCCAAATGTGGGGGGGGGGGGAGAGGGGGGGGAGGAAGGGGGGAGGGGGGGGGGGGGGGAAGGGGGGAGGAGGGGGGGGGAGAGAAAGGGGGAGGGGAGGGGGGGAGAGGGAGAGGAGGAGGGGGAGAGGGGGGGGGGGGGGGGGGGAGGGGAAAGGGGGGGGTCTCCGTTTTGGCACGGTTTGCTTCCGCTTCGTGTGTTTAGAGGCGGATGAGCAAATTCAAATGTTATGATCCGGAAAAGCCTTTCTTATAAGCCATTTAGTGCAGGCAAACTCCCTTTTTCCGCACCATTTTGGGGCTTTTCCACAATTCGTCTAATTTGGATGGTTTTTCTACATATATTCTGGCATTCAAATCCTCAAAACCTCCCGTTTTTTTCTCAGAAATGCTCAAATTAAAAAGCAGGGATTAACAGAAAATCAAAAGGCTGTTTGAAAAATCGGGGGCATATAAAAGAGTTTTGAAGGGGTTCGGGACCAAATTTCAGCGCAAAAATCTCATTGTTGCCTACAGACCTAATAAAGTAATTCATTCAATTATGGAAATATTTTATTATAACAGACAGGAATAAAATTATTTAAATGAATTTTAAATGCTATTTTATACGCCACACTGTTGGTTTTGATCTATCAAGGTGTTTTTGTTTGTGAGTTTGTTTAACTCGCCGTCATGAAAAAACCCCAGGGTATTTTTAAACAATGTTTGTTACTAAAAATTAAATTTAGGCGACTATTTGAGATTTTTCTAACGCTAATTTACTTTTATGTCTAATAATTCGTTAATCTTTAATATTAATCTAAACACTGTTTCGTACACAAATGATTCACATTATTTTCGACCTTCGGAGCCAACGAGTCAATATCCGTCCCAACACTGTAACTTAACGAAGGAAATAGCGATTAAATTTGGCATTGGGCGTTGGCGTTATGTCAAGAAACCGAGTTGGTCGCACATCGAGATAGATACCATTTCAAAGTAGGTAAAATTTATTTCTTATTTTGTTTTCTAGGGATGGTGAAAATTTGGAGAGGATCGGTAGATGTCGAGAAAAGTACTTAGATCCGAAGTGCGGGATGGTCAAAATATTTACCAAAAAAGGTGAGAGAGAACGCCAAAAAAAGAGAACGTTAAGAGAAAGAAGGGAAAAGCGAGATAGTGCACTGTCTTCCTTAAACGGTAATAAAATTCAAAAATGAATCGTTGCGAAAACAAGAACTTTTGATTAAAAACACCGATTTTATTTATTGTTCAAAAACTTTACTTTTTTTCTATTAGCATTTGATGGAACGAGCAAATCGTATTAACTTTTTAAGCCAAAAAATTCAACTGATTTTGTATTTAGATTATTTGATAGAATTAAATCTGAAATGGCCGCATCCAAAAAGGTTTCACTTCAAGTCCAAATTTCGGAGGTATTTTCTTTGTGTTAAAAATCGGTCGAATTTCTGTTTAGTCTGCCCTCGAAGCCATTCAAACGCAAATAAAAGCAGCAATTGTGCCTTCATTTGGCGAAGGCCTCGGAGTTGGTGCGCACTGCATTCATAACGCATGCAAAAAGGTCGCTTTTCGTTATACACAATTTTTTGATTAAATAATGCTATTGAAATTTAGGTGTTCACCGGTCCCGAAAGCGATGCCGAGGAGTGTTGTTCACCACCCGGGAACTGCAGTGTTCCACGAGGGCTTGAAGTTCTGGTCGTGTTGCGAGCGCAAAACGACGGACTTTGGCACTTTTCTGGACCAATCTGGGTGCAGTCGGGGCAAACATTGCTGGAGAAGGGTGGGCCAAAATTTTCAGGGATTTTAAATTTTTTTATTTTTGCCTAAACAGAAGGAATGTGTGAGCAATGTGCGCGAGGATTGGTTTCAGCGCGGTGGCCGGGTGCATATCACCATTTATTGCAAGGTGTTGTCCAGCATTTTGAATTTCTGAATTTTTTAAAAATTTCAGGGCGCACTTCCCGGTGCAACTTTGGTCCAAACGGACGGCCTTGTCGTTGGAGGTTTCCATACAACACGGCTTTGGCAATGCACAAACCGTTAAAAGCTATGAATTGTTTGGGGAAATTTTGCCGGCGGAGAGTGCGGTAATTTTATTCAGTTGCATTGTTAAAATTTTAGCAAAATTTTAGGTCGAGATTAGCGAGCGCAAAGTGGAGATAATGCTAAAACAGGTGGCCAAGAGCGCGTGGCCAAGACTTTGTTATGAGCCGCCAAATCCTTAATTATGTCAATTTCTTTATCAATTAGAATGGATAATAATCATTTTGTTGTGGTTAATTGATTGTGTTAACTCTGTCTATCTATATTTATTCCACCCTCATCCTAAACCAAAAACAGTCTAAATTTTTTTTTTTTCGTTTTCCGAATCATTTAATTTAATTTGCGCTCTGTTTGATGCGAAGACTGTTCCAGCGTCTCACTTCTTCTCAAGAGCGTTCAATTTCCGCGTCGCCGGACGCCGAAGGCTCTTCCAACAGCGCGTCTTCGCCGTCGCCACTTGGGTTTGGCCACGAAGAATTGGCCAGCGCTGCTGCCTTGGACATGAGGTAGAAGAAGTTTAGGGTTAATCGACAATTTTTGTAATTTTCTTATAAATATGATTTTAATTATTTTTGGAAATGTTCAGCTACAGCGCCATGGAGCATTTCCTCCCAGAATTCTTATTTTCGGTCGAATTTGCCTCTGATCCGAGTGCTTGGGAGGCGCAATTGGAGAAAAGTTGGACAAGGTTTATTTGCATATACATTTCGCTTTTGGGATTGAAGCTTCCAACGCTCGTTCTGTTGGGTATCCGTTTTTACTAAACATAAAATCCGGGTCGGACATTACCCTGAAATCCTTAGACTATACCAAAAAACCCAATCGCGTCCAAAGCTCGGGCAAGGCTCGGTCGCCTTTTAAAAAGGAAATTTTTTCACAGGTTGGAGGAGTTGTTGGAAATCACCGTTAGAAGGTTTGGGCGCGACTCTCTTGACAAGGTTTGGGCTACGATAATTACTGAAGTTTTCTCCAAAAACCCCAAAATTGGGCGTTTAAGGGGGGGGGGGATTTTATTAATTTTACGGTATGATTCTTTATCAAAAACAACAAATAAAAAAGTTATTTTCCATTGATTGGATCGCATTCCATTTTAATAAAGGTCTGCGAATTGCTGTCCACAATTTGTCATCTGTTAGTGATGGAGGTCAACTCGCAGTCGGAGCCTTCCATAGGGCCCATTTTGGACCAATTTTTCAACGAGGAAATTCTTCTGCAAGTGCAGCGCTGGGCGCTGAAAGTTCCACTCAATGCGCGGCCGAAATGTCAGGTTTGTGTGGAAAGAAATTAAGATAAATTTTTAAAATACAATCGAAATTTAAAATCGGCATTTTAAAAATTACCCCTTACCGGTTAATCACTCTACAATGACCCCCATTTCAAACTGTCAGATGATGTTGATCCGTCTGTACGAGTACATGGTCACCAGCAGTCAGTGCCCCCAAAGTCTGCTCGTCCACAAGCCCATACTGATGCCGCTGCTGCAACTGCTCCAATGGTGCCGACGCTCATCCGCGGACGAACAGCGCCATCGCTGCACTGCAGACACAACGACGGCGGCACACCACCAGCAACGACGCGCGATGGCGACCGGCGTGGATCGGTGCTTTGTCCGACTGATCAATCAGGTTTTAGACTATTTTCTGGTGGGAGGTCTTTCAACACATCGTGAATGCCAAAAGTTAGAATGTGGTGAGACGTTTTGACTTCTTTTCTGAAACTCGAGATTACTTTGAATACCAGGAACATAGAAATAACTTTTTGGCAACTTTTTTCAAACATTGCTTATGTCAGAGACGACTCACCCACCAATCCCAGTCTGATAAAGTAAAATTCAATTCACTGTTTTTTTGATGGACCCTATCGGCGCCGCCGGGCAGCGTTCTTATTTATTCGGCATTAAAGCAAATGCATAAAATTGCAAATCACTGACATAATGGGCACTAGGGGCGGATTACATATAAAGGCGTTTAGATTTGTCGAAAAATAGCGGAAGACGACACGCTGTTGCATTTTTTCTTTCACTCCTCCGTGGTAACACCGCGCGATTCCGATGAGGAGCATGACGACAATGAGGCCGACAAAAATGGTACAGGTCGTCATCATCTGCTGATCGGAAATGGAGGAGGATCGGCAGTGGACGGTCACCAACCATCGACTGAGGGCGGCAACAAATTGAACGACGGCGAGGAGGACAACGAGCAACTGGAAGACCATGACCGTCCGGATGGGGAGGAAAAGCCGTTTCTGGTGTTTGATTTGCTCGTCCCCTACCTTTACGCGCCAGAGGATGTCGGACATTTGGCACGAGACGCCCTTCTGCTGATCATGTCCGTCTCCAAACAGCATCAATTTGTGGCTGATTATGTGGCGCAAAAGGTGTGTTAGCCATTTGGAGCAGGGACGTAGCCAAAAAATAAAGCGGTTTTGGCCCGAGAGCAAAAAAAAAGAGGAGAATTCCGGCAGTCCAATAGACGTCACCGTTTTTCTTTCTAAATACACTTTTCTTGTTTCGTCTTGCTCTAGCGCTATTTTTGCCCGATTTAAGCTTCTGGGTCGGCTTAGCTACCGATAGGCTTTTCCTAATTTGTCTGTACCCGAGCATATACTGTGTGCCATTGTCTTACCGGCTCAGATAAGCGAGAAGGTCATTGGCACCCCTTGAGGAGGCACTTTCCCGAGATTTATCGCCCAATGAATGGCGCGGACGGTCGTAAAGAATGCTCAAACGATGAGACATCACCCGCACGTACTGCTTGAACAGGTCGTTACCGCGTTTTGGGTGTGCGTGGCCAAATTACGATACAAATATGAACAAGGTTTGGAAGTTATAGACTCATCTGAGCCATCAGCAAGTACTGCTTGAACAGCCGTGATTCATTGTTTTGTTGGCATAATAATCAAATGATAAGCGAAAAAATGCGGGAATAAATTGGAAAAATTAAATTTAACAAAATTGTCGCTAAGAAATTATTGGCACAGGCCTAAAAAGGTTGAAATCGCCAGAGGGAATGTAAAAAAAGAGAATGGGGATCGATGTGGACGATAGAATTATTCTAAAGATGACGGATGACGACGGACGGATGGGCAAGGCTCGCCTGATCACTGATCAACGCTCAGAGGGGGCAATACCCTCCCCCCCCCCCCCAAAAAAAAAGCCCCCCCCCCACAAAATCGAGTTTAGAGGCCGACAATTGACAGCCGGATGAAGAGGGGGTAAGGCTGGAAGAAGGACTTCTTCGGCTAATATTCGATTTCCTCTGAGAAAAATCATAACTTGGGGGGGGGGGAATCACCGGCTTTAGGGGTTGTTCGAGGATTCAATACAAAAAATAAAATTTTAAAAAAATTACTAAAATTTTGATCAAATAACATCTAAAATAACTAAAAAAGATTTTGAGTCTCTTCTACTGAGGACACAAATTGCTGTCAGAAATCGACGGAATTTCGTCTCCATGCGGTCAAGAGGCATAATTACTCAAGAAAAATAGCGCCTCGGGGGATGTGCACATTTTGTCCAAATATTTTTTATTTTGTTTTTGTCTAAAGTAATAAACCACATGGCGGGCAGAATATTTTGCAAAAGCGCTTTTCAGGGGAAATTTGATCGGACCAAATTTTGGGGGAGAAGCAAGCGATGTTTTATTTGAAGCATTTGGCCAAAAATATGCAGTAAAAACAATTACAAAATAAATTGAACATAAAAAATTATACAATTTTGTTTGAAATAAAGCTTCTACCAGAAATTTTAAAAGTTTAGAAATTAAATAATGGGGTAATTTTAAGTTTTGTTAAATTAAGGGAAATTTTAAAATTAACTTTTATTTATTAAAATCCTAAGTCCATAAAACATTTGCAGAACAAATTTTAAAAGTCTCTAATTTAAAGAATAAAATTTAAACTAAAAATAAAAATATGGAAACTTACAGAAACGCGTGCAGAATGTCGTAAAGCTCCTCGTCCAACGTCAATTTGGAGCCGGTCAGGTCGCCCAACTCGCTGGAGTCCGCTTTACGCATCGGCAGCCGCTTGTTCAAAATGATGCTGGAACGGCGCCGACGATCCGACAGCGGATGCAAATCCTTGCTGAAATTTGAATCTTTAAAAACTATTTGTGGGTTTTAAAAGCTAAAAAAGAGTGTAACATATTTGGACTTTTTAGGGTTTTTAGCACCTATTTTGGCATTTTTTGGAAAAATTCCTCAAAAATACACCCTCAAAAGTTTTTATTATTTAAAAAAATGCACCCATAAAAAAAATTTCGTTGACCAAAAATGCAAGATCGAAATTTAAAAAATTTTCTGGGCTCATTTTAGCACCTATTACCTATTTTGAGAGTTTTTAAAACCTCTTCATGTACCTAAAGCCGGGCATTAATAATGATTATTAATTAATTAATTCATTTTTGCTTTTGCCTGGAGTGTGCCGAGTCGGGCGGCGCGGCCAATGCGCCTCCACCAGTTGGGCTGGACCGAGTTGGCCAAGCATTATTCTTTTGTAGCATTGTAGCGGAATGGGTTGACGAGGCCGAGGGCGGAGGGCCGTCAAGTCTGAAAATTTCAAAAAAAAAAAAGAAATTTATAAATTTGGCAAAATCTAATGCTAATGATTCCTTTCGACCTTTCACCGGTTGAAACGGAAGTCTGATGGTGTGCAGCTGCTCTATCGGAATGGCTTTCATCGACAGCGTTTTCAGTGAAAACAGCGCTTTTTGCCCGCGGCAACGAACGTGCCGAGCCAAGGCTATTACCGTAATCAGTTGAATTACCACCGTAACCCAACAAGTTCAATGGCTCAATGTCAGCCCGTTTTTTAGGTGATGAATGCAATTTCTGATGACGACTCATTTATTTTCGCTAAAAAAGGCGTGGCTTTTGACTGAATATTTTTAAACTCCATGAAAAATTCCCAAATTTTCAAAAATTCAAAATTTGATATATATTTTTATTCACAGAAAACGCAAAAGTTCAGAAATATCCAAAAAAAACACCAAAAAAAGTTAAAAATTGTTCAAAAAACTTGCAAAAGGTTGTTTATTGGTAGTAAACTTCTTTTTATGTTCTCCCAATGTGCTAAAGGCGCTGAAAAGTTGTGAGATTGGTCGGGTTCGGTGTCCAGCCATGTCATCCCCCTTAAATATGACGCCCCAAGCCACGCAAAAACGGCAAAGCCAACAAATCCCCTGTGGCATTTTCCCTCCTCCCCCCGGGCCAAAAACATTCCGTGCCAACAACTGGACGGGGCAAAAAGCTCATCCATTTTTGTCGGCAGACCGGTCAGAAGCGATATTAACAGCCCAAAAACGACGGGGGGGGGGGGGGAGTTAAAAAGTAATATTCAGAAAGTTGTGAAAAAGTTATGGAATTTCTAATTTCTAAAATAAATCACGAAATATTTTATTGGAGGCTCTTAACACTCTGAACAAGAATCCCCAAATTTTGAATTTAAAATAAATTCTTTAAATCGGTATGAAATATTATTACCGTTATATCCCTAATTTTATTGCGAATTAGAATTTCATTTAATAGAAAATAATTAATATTTTTTTTATGCCAGAATATTTATTCAAACAAACCTTTGGAAAAAGTAATATTATTCGGTGAGTTTCCCTTTTTCATCAAAACCTCATTTTTCCACCAAAATGCCATATTTGGACTTTTTGGTAAATGCCAAAAGTTGGAAAACAACGGGAGAAAAATTAATGCATTTTCAGTCAAAAAGGGCGCCCACCAATTGCGGAGGTTGAGGAGACGACAAAAAGTGAAACTATCAAAACTTTTGGGGGCCAAAATGAATGCCAATGAATAAAAGAATGGCATTGGGGGGGGGGGGGGGGACCAAACCTATGGGCCAATGTTAAGGGAGGGGAAGGGGGGGGGGGGCGAAGGGGGATGGGGGAGTGAGGGGGGGGGGGGGGGGGGGGTGAGGGGGGGGGGGGGAAGGGAGGACAAATGCAATTTTGATCCCATTCGTTAGAATTTTGAGGACTTGGCGGAGTTTACTAATAAAAATGGCTTGGAATACCTTCAAATTTCTAATTTGAGGCCTTTTATTTTTTCTGTTAAAAATTAAAAGTGCCAACAATCGCAAAGAATTTAATTACCAACAAAAGGCCCTTATTGGGCGCTTGGCACTGAAATTGATAACGCTGAATTGGCTAGCTTGGAAACGGATGCTTTTCCATCAATTTCCCCGTGGGTCGTAAAATGACGGAAATTGAAATTTGAAAGGCGAGAAAGTGCGAACGCCTGCGACTTTGTGGGGATGGATTTGACAGGGAAATGTTAACAAAATAATCAAAAATTCTGAAATGTAAAGGTACCTCAAATAAAAAAAGATAACATACGCAAAAAAAGGAGGAGAGGGAATAAAATTATTTAAATGAATTTTAAATGCTATTTTATACGCCACACTGTTGGTTTTGATCTATCACAAGGTGTTTTTGTTTGTGAGTTTGTTTAACTCGCCGTCATGAAAAAACCCCAGGGTATTTTTAAACAATGTTTGTTACTAAAAATTAAATTTAGGCGACTATTTGAGATTTTTCTAACGCTAATTTACTTTTATGTCTAATAATTCGTTAATCTTTAATATTAATCTAAACACTGTTTCGTACACAAATGATTCACATTATTTTCGACCTTCGGAGCCAACGAGTCAATATCCGTCCCAACACTGTAACTTAACGAAGGAAATAGCGATTAAATTTGGCATTGGGCGTTGGCGTTATGTCAAGAAACCGAGTTGGTCGCACATCGAGATAGATACCATTTCAAAGTAGGTAAAATTTATTTCTTATTTTGTTTTCTAGGGATGGTGAAAATTTGGAGAGGATCGGTAGATGTCGAGAAAAGTACTTAGATCCGAAGTGCGGGATGGTCAAAATATTTACCAAAAAAGGTGAGAGAGAACGCCAAAAAAAGAGAACGTTAAGAGAAAGAAGGGAAAAGCGAGATAGTGCACTGTCTTCCTTAAACGGTAATAAAATTCAAAAATGAATCGTTGCGAAAACAAGAACTTTTGATTAAAAACACCGATTTTATTTATTGTTCAAAAACTTTACTTTTTTTCTATTAGCATTTGATGGAACGAGCAGATCGTATTAACTTTTTAAGCCAAAAAATTCAACTGATTTTGTATTTAGATTATTTGATAGAATTAAATCTGAAATGGCCAGCATCCAAAAAGGTTTCACTTCAAGTCCAAATTTCGGAGGTATTTTCTTTGTGTTAAAAATCGGTCGAATTTCTGTTTAGTCTGCCCTCGAAGCCATTCAAACTGCAATTAAAAGCAGCGAATTGTGCCTTCATTTGGCGAAGGCCTCGGAGTTGGTGCGCACTGCATTCATAACGCATGCAAAAAGGTTCGCTTTTCGTTATACACAATTTTTTGATTAAATAATGTTGTTGAAATTTAGGTGTTTCACCGGTCCCGAAAGCGATGCCGAGGAGTGTTGTGTCCACCACCCGGGAACTGCAGTGTTCCATGAGGGCTTGAAGTTCTGGTCGTGTTGCGAGCGCAAAACGACGGACTTTGGCACTTTTCTGGACCAATCGGGGTGCAGTCGGGGCAAACATTGCTGGAGAAGGGTGGGCCAAAATTTTCAGGGATTTTAAATTTTTTATTTTGCCTAAACAGAAGGAATGTGTGAGCAATGTGCGCGAGGATTGGTTTCAGCGCGGTGGCCGGGTGCATATCACCATTTATTGCAAGGTGTTGTCCAGCATTTTGAATTTCTGAATTTTTTAAAAATTTCAGGGCGCACTTCCCGGTGCAACTTTGGTCCAAACGGACGGCTTGTCGTTGGAGGTTTCCATACAACACGGCTTTGGCAACGCACAAACCGTTAAAAGCTATGAATTGTTTGGGGAAATTTTGCCGGCGGAGAGTGCGGTAATTTTATTCAGTTGCATTGTTAAAATTTTAGACAAAATTTTAGGTCGAGATTAGCGAGCGCAAAGTGGAGATAATGCTGAAACAGGTGGCCTAAGAGCGCGTGGCCAAGACTTTGTCAACCTGAAGTCGGAGTTGGTACAGCAGATCAATCAGCAGCAAATTTGCCCAGAAAAGGTGATTTTTTTGACTAAAATTTAAAATTTTGCTAACTTTATCAGGAAGACGAAGTGATCATGTGGAGCGGACTGAACGAACCGGCTGAAAGGTACACATCCAAAAAGCCGCTTCTTCTGCTTCGGGTCCAAATTTCGGAGGTTTTTTTTTGTCTTAAAAATTGGACGAATTTTCTGTTTAGTCTGCCCTCGAAGCCATTCAAACGCAAATAAAAGCAGCGATTGGAAAGGAAAACGGGCCTGCATTTGGCGACGGCCTCGGAGTTGGTGCGCACTGCATTCATAACGCATGCAAAAAGGTATTTTGGCACCACGACAAATGCGGATTTCAGGACGACATTTGCGGATATCCGAATAATTTTTACGGATAAATACTCCAACTTTTTATTTATCAAGCTAATCAAATAAGCAACAAACTGACTACTCACTCCCATGCAGACTTTTTAGTTTTTGATCGTTAAGAAGATGAATTCGAAACAGATTTCGTCCACTTTTCGAGCACATCTCAAAGAAAATGGGACGTGCAGTGGACGAAATGTTCCAAATTCATCATCTTAACGAGCAAAACTACATTTAGCTTCGACCGGGGGATTGCCTGTTACATGGAAGTTTATAGTAAAAAGAAAGTAGGATCTCGGTTTTCTCTTTTTATACAGTATAATGAATAAGAAGCATTTAATTCTTTTTGATTGCTGGACTTGAATATCTAGGAAACTAGTTGTTAGTCACTTTATGCATGGGAATATTATTTTGCTTATTTGATTAGGTTGGTAATAAAAAGTTGGAGTATTGATTCAAAAAAGTCGTCCGTTAAAGACCATCCGCAAATGTCGGGACACGGGCATTTACGGCATGAATTTAGATAGGTTTATTTAAGGGCGTAGCCAGGAATTTTTACGGGGGGGGGGGGCTGATTTTATAAAAAATCAATTTATAAGGGTGCTTTTTATTGTATTTTTCTTATGCAATTTTTGGAAAAATTGCACGATTTTTAAGGGTGTGATTTTGATTAAATAATGCTATTGAAATTTAGGTGTTCACCGGTCCCGAAAGCGATGCCGAGGAGTGTGTTCACCACCCGGGAACTGCAGTGTTCCACGAGGGCTTGAAGTTCTGGTCGTGTTGCGAGCGCAAAACGACGGACTTTGGCACTTTTCTGGACCAATCTGGGTGCAGTCGGGGCAAACATTGCTGGAGAATGGTGTGCAAAAATTTTAGGGATTAATTTTTGAATTTGATGCCTAAACAGAAGGAATGTGTGAGCAATGTGCGCGAGGATTGGTTTCAGCGTGGTGGCCGGGTGCATATCACCATTTATTGCAAGGTGTTGTCCAGCATTTTGAATTTCTGAATTTTTTTAAAAATTTCAGGGCGCACTTCCCGGTGCAACTTTGGTCCAAACGGATGGCCTGTCGTTGGAGGTTTCCATACAACACGGCTTTGGCAACGCACAAACCGTTAAAAGCTATGAATTGTTTGGTGAAATTTTGCCGGCGGAGAGTGCGGTAATTTTATTCAGTTGCATTGTTAAAATTTAGACAAAATTTTAGGTCGAGATTAGCGAGCGCAAAGTGGAGATAATGCTGAAACAGGTGGCCAAGAGCGCGTGGCCAAGACTTTGTTATGAGCCGCCAAATCCTTAATTATGTCAATTTCTTATTCAATTAAAATGGATAATAATCATTTTGTTGTGGTTGATTGATTGTGTTAACTCTGTCTACCTATCTTTGTTCCATCCTAATCCCAAACCAAAAACAGTCTAAATTTTATTTTTTTCGTTTTCCGAATCATTTAATTTAATTTGCGCTCTGTTTGATGCGAAGACTGTTCCAGCGTCTCACTTCTTCTCAAGAGCGTTCAATTTCCGCGTCGCCGGACGCCGAAGGCTCTTCCAACGGCGCGTCTTCGCCGTCGCCACTTGGGTTTGGCCACGAAGAATTGGCCAGCGCTGCTGCCTTGGACATGAGGTAGAAGAAGTTCAGGGAATCGACAATTTTTGTAATTTTCTTATAAATATGATTTTAATTATTTTTGGAAATGTTCAGCTACAGCGCCATGGAGCATTTCCTCCCAGAATTCTTATTTTCGGTTGAATTTGCCTCTGATCCGAGCGCTTGGGAGGCGCAATTGGAGAAAAGTTGGACAAGGTTTATTTGCATATACATTTTGGGATTGAAGCTTCCAACGGTCGTTCTGTTTGGGTGTCCGTTTTTACTAAACATAAAATCCGGGTCGGACATTACCCTGAAATCCTTAGACTCTACCAAAAAACACCAATCGCGTCCAAAGCTCGGCCAAGGCTCGGTCGCCTTTTAAAAAGGAAATTTTTTCACAGGTTGGAGGAGTTGTTGGAAATCACCGTTAGAAGGTTTGGGCGCGACTCTCTTGACAAGGTTTGGGCTACGATAATTACTGAAGTTTTCTCCAAAAACCCCAAAATTGGGCGTTTAAGGGGGGGGGGGGGATTTTATTAATTTTACGGTATGATTCTTTATCAAAAACAACAAATAAAAAAGTTATTTTCCATTGATTGGATCGCATTCCATTTTAATAAAGGTCTGCGAATTGCTGTCCACAATTTGTCATCTGTTAGTGATGGAGGTCAACTCGCAGTCGGAGCCTTCCATAGGGCCCATTTTGGACCAATTTTTCAACGAGGAAATTCTTCTGCAAGTGCAGCGCTGGGCGCTGAAAGTTCCACTCAATGCGCGGCCGAAATGTCAGGTTTGTAATGGAGAGAATTTGAGACAACTTTTTAAAATACAATCGAAATTTAAAATCGGCATTTTAAAAATTACCCCTTACCGGTTAATCACTCTACAATGACCCCCATTTCAAACTGTCAGATGATGTTGATCCGTCTGTACGAGTACATGGTCACCAGCAGTCAGTGCCCCCAAAGTCTGCTCGTCCACAAGCCCATACTGATGCCGCTGCTGCAACTGCTCCAATGGTGCCGACGCTCATCCGCGGACGAACAGCGCCATCGCTGCACTGCAGACACAACGACGGCGGCACACCACCAGCAACGACGCGCGATGGCGACCGGCGTGGATCGGTGCTTTGTCCGACTGATCAATCAGGTTTTAGACTATTTTCTGGTGGGAGGTCTTTCAACACATCGTGAATGCCAAAAGTTAGAATGTGGTGAGACGTTTTGACTTCTTTTCTGAAACTCGAGATTACTTTGAATACCAGGAACATAGAAATAACTTTTTGGCAACTTTTTTCAAACATTGCTTATGTCAGAGACGACTCACCCACCAATCCCAGTCTGATAAAGTAAAATTCAATTCACTGTTTTTTTGATGGACCCTATCGGCGCCGCCGGGCAGCGTTCTTATTTATTCGGCATTAAAGCAAATGCATAAAATTGCAAATCACTGACATAATGGGCACTAGGGGCGGATTACATATAAAGGCGTTTAGATTTGTCGAAAAATAGCGGAAGACGACACGCTGTTGCATTTTTTCTTTCACTCCTCCGTGGTAACACCGCGCGATTCCGATGAGGAGCATGACGACAATGAGGCCGACAAAAATGGTACAGGTCGTCATCATCTGCTGATCGGAAATGGAGGAGGATCGGCAGTGGACGGTCACCAACCATCGACTGAGGGCGGCAACAAATTGAACGACGGCGAGGAGGACAACGAGCAACTGGAAGACCATGACCGTCCGGATGGGGAGGAAAAGCCGTTTCTGGTGTTTGATTTGCTCGTCCCCTACCTTTACGCGCCAGAGGATGTCGGACATTTGGCACGAGACGCCCTTCTGCTGATCATGTCCGTCTCCTAAACAGCATCAATTTGTGGCTGATTATGTGGCGCAAAAGGTGTGTTAGCCATTTGGAGCAGGGACGTAGCCAAAAAATAAAGCGGTTTTGGCCCGAGAGCAAAAAAAAAGAGGAGAATTCCGGCAGTCCAATAGACGTCACCGTTTTTCTTTCTAAATACACTTTTCTTGTTTCGTCTTGCTCTAGCGCTATTTTTGCCCGATTTAAGCTTCTGGGTCGGCTTAGCTACCGATAGGCTTTTCCTAATTTGTAAGCATTTTATTGAGGGGGGGGGGTGGAGTGCAGTTATCCGGTGTTCTTAGGAGTCGGGTTTAGAATATGTTAGATGCCAATGCAAATTTTAAAAGATTATTAATTTTAAGAGCAATTTCTGTCCCGTTTTGGCTGCTGGACTGTCAGGCTGCTTCTCCCAATTGCCCCATTGTATTTTTACTGAACTTGGCGTCGTGGACATGGACGAGTTTCACAAACTGAGCGTATTGGACGCCAAAACATTGGTAAATTTAGCATAAATTTTTCACAATTTGGCAATCAGACGGGATGGGACTATTTTTTACGACTTAAATTCAAAAAAAAATTAAACAAAAAAAATTCCTGCCGCTGCTTTTAAGAAAAAATTTGTTCAAGAATGAATTTATCATTTTGGAAAACGGGTATTTAATTTAATTTCTTATTTCTGTTTTTTGGAAGGGAGTTTTACATTTTTGGAATGGAATTTCTGTGTTTGATCGTTAGTTTTCTTTTTCTTGCGTCACGTCATAGCCCGAAATCAGCGAGTTCCATAACGCACTGCTGTTCTGCAATGCGGTCGCGATCGTTGCGCATGTGTCCATCGTGCGGCAAATTGTGCGCTTCTTTTACGACGGCTTTCTGCTCGAGGTGTTCAAGTCGTCTGTGCTTGAGGTCGGATTCATTACATGACTTTCTTTATTGTTTTGAATTTTTTGATTGCTTGGAATAAGTATAAAAATTTTAAATTTCAATTAATAAAATATGCTGGGAATTTCAGAGTTATACTTGTAAAATTGTATTTGTTTTAGTCCGATGCGCAGGAGCTGTGCTCGCGCATTGTCTATTTACATTTGTGTTTGGACACCGTCCGTGCCCCGTCCCTGGTCCGAGCCCTGGTCAAACTGTTGGTGGTGGCGGAGACGGACCGCCCGGACGGATGGAACTTACTTGAAGTGTTGTTGTCGAAGATGAACACCAGCGATCGGGTGGGTGTGTAACTCCATTGGATAAATCCATTAAGCTCCAAAATGTGTTCAGTTGTGCCGTCTAACCCTTTCCCTGTTGCGCACTCTGCTCTCCATGCACTTGTGAGGACTTGCTGTGGTGTGCGGTGTTCCGCCACCTGATGCCGTACATTCCGCTCAAAAAGTCGCGCCGTCCGAACCAAAGCCGTCGCTTCGACGTGAATGTGTCGCTGGACGCGGCCGCTTTCTTTCTCAAAAGCGTGCCGGAATGCACGCGGCGCATTTCGGAGGTGCGTAATTTGGAAAACATAAAAATCTTCAAAAAAAATTTTCTATTTATTTTTGAAAATAAATCCTGTGCCATTCGAACCTCCAAATCAAAGAATCTTTATGCAACAATTAAAATACAATAGCATAGCTTAAAGCGTTTTTAAAATTTGTTGGCATTTTTAATGATGTATGTACGGAGGCGTTGTCGAGGGCGTCGCCTGTAATTTTTTAAATAAATTTGTTCTTGTTAGAAAGTTAACCCAACATCTAACAGTGACTTTTTCTGTTAAGCTGTACTCCGAGGAACAGTTCGAGGCGTATATGCGCGAGGCAAGCGATGCAATTCGCGACTGCGCGTTGTGCTGTGCAGGATGGCGCTTCAAATACGACGGCATATCGCCCAACACTGGCGTTGTTGAACATGAACAATCCCAAATGATGAGTTGCTTTCTGCTCGGCAGGTGCTGTTGGGTTTTTTAATTTTATTCATTTCGTTTGCGTTTTGTTATTGTCAGCCTTTTGTCCGCCTTTGCTCCGCCCGTTCGTCGTTTGCCTCCACCGGTTGGAATCGCTACTTCCAAAACCGTTCGGCCCACGGCACTTTATCGGCTGAGGGTGGTGGTGGTGCGGCGGCGGAAGCAATTCAAAGTCTGAACGAACTTGGTAAGGATGACGACGACGACTCTACTCAGCATGAAGAATTAGTGAACAACAACAATAACAGACTGATGTGTGGTGGTGGCGGTACGAGCTCGTCCCAGGAGGAGGATTTTGCCGATTTTAAGTGGGATATTTTTAATTCGTCTTTAACTTGAAAAGGAACAACGAAATATCGATTTTTAATTGCAGACAAAATTGTATGATTATTGATTGATTTTGTTTGAACAATTTTTATTGTCTTATTTTTTCTCCATTTAGTCCTCATTACGATATGCCGGAGGGCGGCGCTCGTCTGGACTATTTCCAGTTTGCCTACGAGGGCGTGTCCGAGTCGGACGAACCGGACTCGGCGTCATGTTCAAGGCGCGACTCTCAAGAAAGTGGCGAGGAAGAAGGTGGTTGGGGGGACTTTGGCTTTTCAATTTTTTTAATCACCGATTTTTGTCAAATTAGGGAATGGAAAGGCATCGGCAAGCCGAAAAACGATGACTGACGGCAACGGTCGTGGTAACGTTAAGCATGGTGACCGCAACAACAATCCTCCGACATCTGGTGCCATTTCACCGTCACCGTCGTCTCCTCCCACACTTTCGGCACGTTCGCGCATGATGGACGCCATTGTTGCCACTGAGTGGAGCGCAATGAACAGGGTTTTCTAACCACCTTATAAACATAATAGGACAAAAACATTCATTTTTGTTCAAGTTTGAACATTTTCTGCCCGGTCATCTCAAAAATTCATCAAATTCGAACCTAAAGAGCGTTAAAGGTTAAATGGTTTAAATTTTTTAATTTTAAACAAAAACTTGTAATGACTTCTGTCCGTAGCAAAATTTAAATGTGGAAGAAACATCAGCCTGCTTTTAGAATCGTGACCAGTTCATCGATATGCTGGACGCATTGCCAATGTTGCCTGATCACGTCGTTGGCTGTGATGGTGTTGGTGGTGAACAAGCTGCTGCTGTTGTGTCCAAGTTGTTGGAGTCCGGTGCCAAAAAAGGCGAGGACTGTTGAGGAGAACATTGCACTGATTGAATCGCGATGGCAATATTTGGAGGTGCAAATTCAGAGTAAAAAATTGTAATTGGACAAATACTGCTTGAACCATTTGGCTGTTTAGTTTTTTGTCCATAAATGCGTTATTTTTTGTTTTAGTTTCTGGATTTTGGGTAGATTTGTTAGAAGAATGTTAAATTTTACAAATTCTCGTTAGGGAAATTTAATGTAAAATTATAATTATAATTGACGATTTCTGAAAATTAGCGCCTCCCCATAAATTTGTGGTTCGTCTGAATTCGTAGATACTTCCTGCCAAATTCGAACCTTTTTGTTGTTACAGGAATTGCGGAAGGAAAGGGCGGAAACGGACAAGAAAAGTGGGGACAATGACGCCGGAGACAATCCCTTCCGATTGGACCTAAGCGACGCGACGGCGGTGGACGGAGCGGAGAGTGGCCAAAGCGAACAGTGGCGGCAGCCAAACACTGCCGAAACAACGGCAGAAATGCGCGGCGTGGACGACGACAACAGCAACGAAAACGGCTTCCCAATGGAATGTGTCGAAGGAATGGGTGGGTATAAATTTTTGACTTTTTTTTTTTGAATTCGTAATGAATTTTTTTAAATACTAATCAAAATGTCTTGATCACTTCAACACTTCGCTTTGCTTTTAAGGTGCCGGGATTTTGCTTGAATCGATGTTCGAAGCGTTGAGTAGACTTACCGAGCACACTTTCGCCACCAATTTGCAACTGATTGGCGCGTTCAGCGCATTACTCGCCTACGCGCAGCCGTTGTTGACCACCTATTTGCTGTACGTGGACGCGCTTAAGTCGCGGGCGCTGTGCCGAATCACAAATGTCCGTCCGTTGTCCGTTCGTAGAGTGTATTGAGGGCAGACGAAGCCCCTTGTAGAACATCAATTAAAATTGAAATTTTATGGTCAATTTCGATCCATACTTAGCCCCACCAAAGCCCTTATTTTTTTTCTTTTCCCTTGATCCACTTTCATCAGGGTTGGACGCATTTTGGATTGCCGAATTTGGGTTGGGACAGATTTTCTTTGAATTGCACGCTAAAATTCCAGGGAACATCGTTAAATCTCGAAACTCGTGTTTGCACATTTGAATTATTGCAGAATATCCGGGGATTCTTATTTGTATGTCCTAAATCCGGTGGATTTATCATGGATTTTGGCGTTGTATGTTCAGCTGATCGCTGACCTAAAAGAGCAAATTGATGCGTTTGCTCGGACCGGCTCCTCCTCCGCCTCCCCTTCAATCGGAGACGCAGCAGCCGATTTCGAACAAATGGTGCGGCGTGCCGTTCGGCATCGTCAAACGCGCGCTGAACGCTCAGAGCGTCTCCTTCTCCACTATCATCACCAGCAGCAAAATGGGGGAGGAGCTTTAACAACTGCAGCAGCAGTAGCAACAACTTCAGCGTGGTCAGCAGCGCGGAGTCAACAGCAACCGACAGCGTCGTCCTCGTCCGTCGGCGGCACATTTCGCTTCACCCATCGGTGAGAAGAGTGCCGAAGTGAATCCCTCAGACAATTTCGTTTGGCTGTTTTTACAAATACCCTACTCATCATTCTAAGAAAAAGTGCTAGACTCGATTGATAACAGTGTTCAGAATACACGAAATTCAGAAGTTCTGAACAGTTTCGAACCTTTTTGGTTGTTCTACATTTATGATTTCTGCACTTCTGAGCAGACTTCAATTACATTATCTATACATATAACCTTATGGGGAGTCCGTTCAGTTAGGCGCTCACGGCTCGGTGCAAATAACTCTTCCGTACAAACTAAACAACTTTAGTATCAATAGCTTTTGTTGAATCAATGAGGTGGTTGACCCCTTTCAGAAAAGCTAATTAGGTATGTAGTTTCTAATAAATAAATTCATAGAGCTTTCGATTGGTACCCAAATTTATTTGTCCGTAGAACCGGGGTTTTTTGGTTCGGAACCGAAAATTTCCAGGAACCCTCCCAACCCTAGTTGAAGCCCTTACTTCTTTTCTGTCTCTCAAATTGGCTCTTGCCCTCTCTCTCTCGCCTTTTTCTACG
Organism: Globodera pallida; assembly: GCA_020449905.1. NCBI lineage: Eukaryota > Metazoa > Nematoda > Chromadorea > Rhabditida > Heteroderidae > Globodera > Globodera pallida. Next base: position 1,097,615 of record JAIXHY010000014.1, read on the forward strand.
CAATGGCGGCTGTCTCTCCATTTTCTTCCTTGACATCTCTTTGGTCTTTGACTCTCTACGCGTCTTTTCACTCTTTCTCTTCCTCCTCACTCTCATTCCCCCGCCCCCTCCCCTCACTACCTTTTAGTTGAGCATCATTCCATTTTTTCCTTGCTAATAATGGATTGATGGAGAGAGAAGTTGGGTGGATTCATCACTCTTTTCTTTTTGCTTTATTGCAAATCACTTACAAATTAGGTATTTGCACTGAAATATGTTCGCGTCTAAGCGTTTTCAACTCAGATTATCGAGTTTCTGATCTGTTTTTACAATTTCCTTCCGTTCGTTCATTTAAAATAATAAATTTTTGGTTTTCATTTCCGTTTGCTTCAGCGCAATGGCTTCGGCTGAACGTGGCCATCAGGAAGAACAAGAACGGACGCGGAACTTCGCTTATGCGGCCATTGCTCACTCCCAACTTTGTCTGTTGATGGCCGCCTTTTGCACTTCAGCACAGCGCAGCCGTTGAGTACCCCGCGAGGGGCCCGATGATTTTATTTTTTTTTGACTTCCAAAAAGTCAGTAAATCCTTGTTTGTGATTATTTTACTCTCACACACAAAACTCACTTTATTCCGTTGCATTTAACGTCCGGTTGAACTGAACCTCGGGTCCGACGCCAGAAAGTGATTTTTGAAAACCGCATGTTTGTTTAGTTCACTCATAGCGGTTTACAACGTTTTGTTTGGTCCCTGTATTCTGGATAAAAGAAGAGTAATTTCTAAAGATTGTAATGGCGTCTGGCCCTTGTTGAATAGAAATTCCCCCCCCCCCCCCCCCCCCCTTCTCCCTCCCTCTACACCCAACTCAACCAATTTGCCTATTTATATTTGTCTTTCACCCCGAACATATTTTCTTGCGTCCCGTTGCGATTCAAACATATTCAGAAAGTGTCTTTGGCTTAAAGAGAATTTAACTATATTCGCTGACAAAAAAACAATTTTGTCGATCTTTCAATCTTTGTTTTGAAAATTGTGCGGTTATTAATAACGCTTTTTACCTTGTTTTTGGTTTTTGTTTATTCAAATTTGTGTGTTTAAGCTATCAACGTTTCAAATTCAAGCGGCTCGGAAGATCGGAATACACATTCATCGGCGTTCTTTCGTGCGAAAAATATGCGAGCAAAGGTTGTCCATTTGATTAATAAAATTGCGCATTTATGACAAAACGGATTAGAAGCATTTCCTTCATGCTTTCATTTACAATTGGCTGACAGCAATCTATAAGAATTTTTTGGAGTTTAACCGCAGGGGCCTGTCAAGGCGTATCCAGGGAGGTGGGTGGTGCTACAGCCCCCCCCCCCCTCCCGAAATCCAAGTTGAGAAACAAAACCATAGGGGACTCTTTGCCTGGATCCTGCATTTACGAAGTTAATGGGGGGGGGGGGGGTGTGGTGTCCGGGTTTGCGACTGCCGCACCCCCTCCCATTCCACTTCTTTTGGCATACTCCGGGCCCTGCCTCCAATTTTAATAAAAATGTGCTCCAAACGCTTTCAAATTTGTCTTATTTAATGAATAAATTCAGTGGCGTAAGAAGCGAATGCGTCGTCTAAAGCGTAAGCGTAGACAGGCCAAGAAGTGAGCACATTCCGTTGTCGTCTTCGTCCTGAGAAGGAAGTGATGGAGCGCTTGGCCGGCCGACGATTGCATTGGATTCAGTGTTCTGTTGTTGTTTTCATTCTTTTTTGTCACCATTATGTTATTACCCACTCAGAAAAGTTCGGCTCCATCCGTTGACCGTCCCAAAAAACGACGGAAGAACATTTTTTGGTTTTGTTTTTCATCAAAATTTTTGTTGTTGTCGTTTTTTAATATTGTCAGCGGGAAAATGCCGAATAAAATTTGTTGCAAAAATGCTTTAGCGGACAATGCGTAGGCAGTCAAAGAAAATTAAACTTTCTGTCCTCGGGTCTCGAACTCTGGTTCGCCCCTTGGAGGACAGCGTTTTTTTGGAAACTTGCTTGGCCACAAGAGAGGCTAATAACCCTCCCCTCGGTAATAGCATAGCTGGCCCCTCCGCAACTAATGATCGAATTCGTGCCTGTTGAATGATTTTGAAGCCAAAATTGATTTTTGGATTTGAATTTTTCAAAAAAAAATTTAAATCCGGGTCCGGGGTTCGAAATTGGTATATATAAATGTCAGATTCAGAATCCACGCCCCCTAAAACCCCAAGTAACTCCTTTTTCCTGACTAAAAATATTTTTATTTTTTCAAAAAATGGGGGGGGGGCAGCTATACTATTACCCTTCCCTCCTCCCGCGAGTTCGGGACGTTTAGACGGTATAGGAAATGTAAAATTAGGTTTAAACCTTTTAAGCATGCCGGTTGTCGAATAATGCTAAACCGGGTAACGGTTGGAGGTTTTGCGACCCCAAAGGAAGACGAATCTGAGCTCTTTGCGTCGTAGGTCGAAATTCCTAACCCGACCGAGCTCGAACGATTGGTCGAACAAATCGAAAATTTGGTAATCATTGATAACGAAGTGATTAGACCTCATTGACGTCAGATTTAGTTTTTACGACTCCAGAACCTCCGGGACTACTTGAAAACCCGGAATTGGACAACTTAGCGCGCTCTCTTCTATTATAGCAGACAAGACCTAGTGCTTTCTAATAGTACCAAGATTATTTGATTTGTTAGCTAGCGAAGAAGCGTCGACGGTTTAAAGTTCTTGGCGCTTAACCGCTACCGGTTTCGTGTCGAATGTTGAAGCTATCATAAGCCACAGCTTTGCGATTAGGACAAAGCTCAAAAAAAGTAATGCAAAAAAAAAGTGAAAAACTCGAAAAAGGCCCATGGGTTTTCTGGCCTGGTTCAATCGAGAAATTGTTTTGTGACACTGCTTTTTTGTCCATCTAACAATATTTATTTAAAAGGACGGATTCTCCAATTATGACAAAAAGGTGTGGAGACAGAGCCTCTTTTTATGCATATATATCCAGTTTTTGGATGATCCGCTGTGGGATGAGCATTTTTTTGCTGTTGCTTTTGACTCGGCGAGACGAATTGGTCCGGTCCGGTTTCATGCAGCCGCCGTTGGCGCCAAAACGGCCGCGCCGGAGCTGCACAACACCGGCGGCGGCAACTCTTTCGTCCGTCTGTCCCTCCCGTCGACGACGAGACGTTTATCTTCCTTATCAATCAGCAGCAGTTGATCAGTCAGTCTTTGGCCCTCGACTCATCGCCATCGTCGTCTTCGGTCGTCCCCCCCCCCCCCTCCCTTTCTCATTTTCTTGCCATTTCTTTGAAAAATTCTTCCCGCTCCTCCTCCGGTGGGTGGGTGGGTGACAAGATTAATGGTTCTTTGTGCCCCGCGGGGGTCGTCGGGTGGTTGGTGTCCCCACAAATTCCCTTCCCCCCCCCCCCCTCCATTATTATCTTTTTTTGCCCATCGTCCTCACTACCCCGCCCCCCTCCCCCCTCCCCCTCCGTTTGGCCTTTGGCCAAAGCAAAATGTTGCGCAACACAGCGGGAGACGAAAAAAGAAGACGACGAGGAAGAAGCGATGACTTTACGCGGGTGAAGCGTACCGCTCTTTGGCGGCTCGCACATTACGTAAATACAAAATTATTATTTGTCTTGTCCCGCTCTGAAGGATGTAGCGACGTCGTAGTCAGAGGGGTAAAATGATAAAATTTTGGAGAGAAGTGGGCGAGTGGGGGGGGGGGGGGGGAGCGTGGTTTGAAAAGTAGGAATTCGGGAGGATGAGCAAAATTTAGCCTTTTTAAGGGGTTTTTTGTAGCAAAAATTCTTTAACTCATCATACAAAATATACATATTCATACACACCAGTGAATATGCGATGCTTTTGTTTTTTCTAATCGAATTTTGTGAATTTTTTAGAATTTAATTTTGTTGCCAATTGTACGGACACTGACGGCGACTGTTTGTGTGTTGCCAAAATGTATTACTATTTGTGTGCATAGGCGCATTACAAATTTGTTTCCATCAACAGCATTTGCAGCATTATTCTCGCCCCCCCCCCCCCCGTCCCGTCCGTCCGTCCGTCCGTCATTCTCGTAACAGAACATCCATCTTCGCCTTCGCCTTCGCCTTCGCCTCCGTCGTTCGTTCTTTCCCCTGCCCCTCCGTAACGCCAATTCTTTTTTTGTACCATGACCTTAACAAACTTTCACTTCTCTGTTTGTTGCCGGGAGCCCCCCCCCCTTCCCCCCCCCCCTCCGGCACCCGCTTTCTATTTATATCCCCCTCCTTTTGCTTCTTTCTTCTTCCGTCCATACGCCGCCGCCATTTTCCCAATTCGACACTTTCTCTGCGTGTCTGCACTGAAAAATTCTGGCAAACACTTTCCTTTGTTTGTCTTTCTACTCCGCGCTCGCACACTTTCTCTAAATTTTTCTCGCCGTCTGACCCTCACAGTGACTCCATTTGCACTTTTTCTTTTCCCATCAACTCTTTTTACATTTTACACGCGCCTGCCTCCTAATTTTTTGACCATCTTTTTTCTCAATCTTCACCTTTTTCTGCTTCTCGTACACTATTTTCTCACACATTTTCTGACAGTCTGTCCTCCTACTGTTGTCTCAGAACAGATCCGCGCCATAAAATACAAACATTCCTCGTGATATGTGGGAGTCAGCAGAGACACTCTCGCCCGAGGGGAGGACCCCCTCCCCCACCCCCACCTCCCCCTCCCCCCCCCCTTTCCTCACTCACTCTCTCTCACTCTCTCACTCTTACCACCAAGCCAAACAGCCCCACGCGGGCTGGCCCATCGCTGAGTTGTGTGAATGTGTGCGTAAGAATGGCTTTCTCCGTCCGCGTCCAACTGCCGAAACTCTCTCATCCTCCTCGCTGCCCTGGCAGGCAGAGCAGCCGCAGAAGATCCCCTCCCTCCCAATTCACTCGTCCGTCCTGTTCAGTAAGTAGTTTGAAATGTATGCAGATGTGATGACATTTTTGCACACAAGAGCAACAGCACCCCCCCCCCCCCACACACCCCGCCAATCTCTCTGTTCCTAAATGCCCCCCCCCCCCTTACATCAGCACCGACCAGCGTCATCCCCCCCCCCCACCCCTTTCCAGCACATTCCCTCCCTCCCATTTAGTCAAATGCCCACCCCACGCCCATCCCCCCAGGGGCGGCGGCAGCCTAAGCGGGCGGGGGCAGGGGGGACCCCGAATTGGCAACCAACCCACACTGCGGCCGCCGAAAGAAACCACCAACCGATGTAATAACCTCTGGGCCATCCCGTGACTCCCCCTCCAGCGGCTACAAAGAAAAAGTAAAAGCTTTTCCTGTTGAATTACTAATAAAAAAGGAAAAGAGCCCCTTTTTTCGCAACTTATAAATTTGCGGTGGCACAATGGAAGCCCCCAATTACGACATCGGGAAGGGATGGCACCAAAAAATATGAGAAATTAAGAATTATGTTCCTTCTTCTAATATAGGTGTTTAATTATATCATTGTCTGCGACGACAACGCAATCGGAATTGTCATTTATGCATTTTTCTTGAAATTTTTTAAATTTTATTCCCTTTTTTCAGTATTTTAATATTAAAATTCATTTTGTTATTTGTATACACGAGAAAGCTGCTTTTTGGCGCGTGTTTTTAATCTGCCCGCTAGCGCCGCGGGGGGTCATTAGGCCCAAAGCAAAGGCTCTGCCTATATAGTCCACCCCCCCCCCCCCCCTCCCCCGAGGGGAGCAAATTGGCCACCACTCCCGACAGGCGAAAATATTTTGATGTTTTTTCAGGTAGATAGAGAATGTTGGCAACTTGCCAAAGACTCTCTTTTTTTGTGCATTATGTAAGCTATGTACATAATAAGTAGTGCACGAATAGGGGGGCTGCATTTTTAGTTTTTTTTACTCCTTTTTTTAATGGTTTTGTTATCGCATTTAAATGCGCTTTTTATAAAAGCCAATTTTACTTGGGGTTTTCTTATCTTATATACATATGTATAGGTATATGTAATGGAAACTTTTAGTACTTTATGCGTTATGTGGCAACAAAAAAAAGTTTTTTTAAAGTCGATAAAAAGGTGTCTCTAGGGGTTTCCGGGGTCGTTGAATCCAAATCTGACTTTCATTTCGACCAATTTCGAACCCCGGACCCAAATTCGAACAATACCCAGAAATTTTTTTTTTCGCATTTTCCAAAAAATTTTTTTTCGCATTTTCCAAAAAATTTTTTTTTTGATTTGCATTGTGTAGAATAAAGAATATCAGTTTGGTGGCATACGATGTTTTGCTAAATCTCATTGAAAATTCATCGAATTTCGACGATTTTAATGTAAAAAAGCGAGAAAAAAAAATTCTGGAAATTATTCGAATTCGGTTGAAACGGATGTCAGATTTCCCGAAAACCCCTATTTTAATTGTTGTTTTTTCGCTTTCTCCATATCGATTTTTTTTTTCTTCCAAAAAATGTTTTCAAAATATTTTGATTTCACTTGTAATACAAAAGTCCGCAAAGGCGAAAAAAAAAGCAACACCCATAACAGAGAAATTTGTTTTCTTCCGCATCGCTTTTGGGTAATAAGTAGTAGAGCTGGTGAGTGCCCCACATTTTAAAAATAAATAAAATTAGTTTTCAAAGTTGATAAAAAGATTTTTATAGGGGTATTCGAGGGCGTAGGCGTAGAGTCCGAATCTGATTTCCATTTTCGACCAATTTCGAAGCCCGGATAATTTCCTGATTTTGTGTCCAACTTGCAATTGAGCTCGGATTTTGCTTTTAAAATTTGAATCCAACCCTGGTTATAACTTATATATGTAGTTAGGTGTTATTGTAAAGGGCTCGCGCATTTTTTCTTTCTTTCCTGAACCTCCCCCCCCCCCCCAATGAAATGCACGAATATAAAGTTTATAGCTAGCTACAAACATAAAATATGGTTTTCTTACATATTTTGGGGTTTTCAAAATGCCTTAAGAAAAATGCACCCCAAAGGTCGTCACATTTTCCCTTTTTCAAAATGCGCCACTAAACATTGACTTTTTTCGCAAATCCCTGCGCCGCTTTTGATTCATCCGTCGCACTTTTAGCCTAGAAATGGAAATATGTAAGAGTTGGGATGTGATGTGATGTAAATGTAAGATGGGAGGGGGAGGGGGAGGGGGGGGGGCTTGTCTTTTTCAAATATGGTAATTTTTTCTTCACCTAAGCCAGTCGCGCGCTGGGAATGGGAAAATTGCAAATAATTTTCACCAATTTGAATAATACCATTAAAAAAAATGTCGTCTTCACCCTTCCTTTTTAATAAAATAACAACGGTTTCCAAAATTTATTGCTCAATCTAATCACTAATCAGATTTAAGTATTGATTAATTTTCTTGCTGTCCAATTGTACATTTTGTCTTTGTCTCCGAAATGTCCGTCGCCGAACCGTCTGGATCGCAGCAGGTACATAACGCAATTCTCAATTAAAAATTCGGTCCAAACAAATGCCGGTTTAATTTAATCTCTCAAGAGGCACCCTTCATATATATTTAGCCTATCGGAATGGCGGTCTGTACCCGAACCCGTACAAAAGTACAGGTTCAAATATACAGGCCTCTCTCTGCCAGTATTATTGGAAAAAAGTGAAGAATACTGACGTAATCGATTCCATTTAAATGATTTAACCATTCGGTTCCCTTCGATGAATAACTCTGAAGGGAGTTACTGCTTCCCAAACTTGATGTACTGAATGTCCATTTACTTAAAGTACTCTAACAATAACTATCGGGGGGTAGTTGATTGGCGCAGCGCTCCGCGGACGTTTTCCAAAACTTAGTGCTCCTGCATTTATAGTTTTTAATGCATTTTGCTGAATGAAATGTTGCGTTTTTGTTATATTTTGTTGCTATTTAATGGTACTTTAAGTAAATGGACATTTGAGTATCAGGTTTGGGAAGCTGTATCTTCCTTCAGCAGCAGGTTGTTGCCGCAGCTTAAAATGGTACTATTCGTTTTGTCTCATCGAGAGGATTCGAATGGTTTATCATTTATATGGAAAATCGGTTACGTCATTGACTTTTACTGTATATTTTCCACACATTTTCAAGGTCTGGAATTTTTTTTTGTGAAATAGCACGTTTTTACAGGAAGTACAGACTCAAAAAATGACGCCGTCACAACCCGTGCCGGTGCCCATCTCCTACCCGACGGGTGCCACCGACTTTTCCGCGCTGGTCGGCACGCCCGAATTCATCCAGGTTTTTTTGTTTGTTTGGATAGGACAGGCGCAGTCTGGTCTGGACTGAAGTGATGCCCGAATCAAATTTGGTCAGATCCCAGGCATTGGGACGTGAGGTGCAAGCAGTACCGTTGTTTTTTGATTTTGTGAGAGACCCGGCGGTGGCGCAGATTGGCGCCAGCGTCGGGCAAAATATTCTAATTTGTTAAGAGGAAATATGGAAAACAGCGCCGATTTGGTGACGAACACCAAAGAGGATGCAGAAAAAACAAAGCATTTTTTAAACAAAAAAAATCGGTCAAATTCCTTCAATTTTATTTACAAAAATGCCACAAAACCAATGGAAGTGTTAAAATTTGGCATATAATAAGCGGTGATTGAAATGGAGAGACTTAACGGAAAATGCGCTTTTTCAAAGAAAAAAACGGACCTCTAAAAGAGACGACTTTACTTTGGTATTTATGTCCATGGCAAAATTATAAATAAATATTCCATTTCTACCACGGTCCATTTCAGGATTGGTCTGGCGATGCTGATAGGCGTCGCCGAGAAAACTTTTCGATATTGGTTGGTTTGTGCTGCTCCAAAATTAAAAAATTTCAAAAATAATAACGTTTAGAGCAGGCCCGTAGCCAGGGGGGGGGAAAGAAGTGGGAACCCTTTTGTTTTGCACTTTTACAACTTTTTGACCAATTTTTTTTATCCCCCTCCGAAATTTCTTCCCGTCTACGGGCTTGGTTTAGAGCCCGGACCTGAGGATTGATCGAGGATCTCGATCGTCCGTGCTCTAATAGAGTTTGAAAAAATGTGAAAGAATTTGACCGATTTTTGATAAGAATTTAAAATTAAGCCGTATTTGACCATCAAGATTCAAAAAAAAAATGCTCAAAAAGCTCTAGCAAACGTCTCCGGGATAAGAGGGGTTGGGGCTGTATTCTGATAATGAGAAAGTATTTTTAAATCATGCTCACTTCAGGACTTGCTTTACACGCCGACTGGCAGTGCTGGCGGTCCGTCGGCGCCGACGGCGATGTTCGGCTCTACGCCAACGTACAACTACGGGTTTGGCTCGTTTGGTTCGGTGTATCCGCCGCCTCCGCCACCGCCGTTGGCACCGTCGCATCAACACAACGGCACCACAGCAGTTGCTGCTGACCCACTGGGCAATCATCATCACCAACACCATCCATGTCATTCATGGCACACCGCCGTCGTCCTCCGCTGCTGTGGCAGCGTAAGCATTTTGTTTGGGCTTGTGGCAAAGCTTGGCCAGTTGCTGAAGAAACGGAGTTTGCCTCCAAGAAAACAAATTTTTTGAAAATTTGTATAACGTCTCTCAAAATTAGTGCTGCTCTGTATTCCACCTCTCCAACCTGGCACACTTTTTTCCATTCCATACCATCCGCCTACTGGAACAAAGCCCCAGCAGCACCAGGTGATGACCGGACTGGCCAGCCAACTCCAGCAAATGGTTTTGGCCACCAACCCAAACGCCGCCACTCGTCAGGTAATTTTGAGGGCAAGGAACTTCTCCAAATCGGTCGAAAAAGGAAAGCATGAAGCAGAGACCCCACAAACGTTTCCGTGATAAGAGGGGTTGGGGCTGTATTCTGATAATGAGAAAGTATTTTAAATCATGCTCACTTCAGGACTTGCTTTACACGCCGGCGGGCAGCGCTCGCGGTCCGTCGGCGCCAACGGCGATGTTCGGCTCTACGCCAACGTACAACTACGGGTTTGGCTCGTTTGGTTCGGTGTATCCGCCGCCTCCGCCACCGCCGTTGGCACCGTCGCATCAACACAACGGCACCACAGCAGTTGCTGCTGACCCACTGGGCAATCATCATCACCAACACCACCATGTCATTCATGGCACACCGCCGTCGTCCTCCGCTGCTGTGGCAGCGTAAGCATTTGGTTTGGGTTTGTGGCAAAGTTTGGCCAGTTGCTGAAGAAACGGGGTTATGCCTACAAGAAAACGAATTTTTTGAAAATTTGTATAACGTCTCTCAAAATTAGTGCTGCTCTGTATTCCACCTCTCCAACCGGCACACTTTTTTCCATTCCATACCATCCGCCTACTGGAACAAAGCCCCAGCAGCACCAGGTGATGACCGGACTGGCCAGCCAACTCCAGCAAATGGTTTTGGCCACCAACTCAAACGCCGCCACTCGTCAGGAAATTTTGAGGGCAAGGAACTTCTCCAAATCGGTCGAAAAAGGAAACATGATGCAGAGACCCCAGATAGGGTTGCACCGTTCCCAGCTGTTGGACGAGTACCGCAACAACCGTACTGCTAACCTTCAACTCACCGATTTGGGCAAACACGTGGTGGAGTTTGCGCAGGACCAGCACGGTTCAAGGTGTGCGGGAGGGACAGTTTTAGAATTTGCCTGTTGGCTAACAATAATTTGTGGGGCAACCGGCGGGTTAATTGAGTTTTTAATTAATTTTTGCTTTTAAAAAGGTTTATTCAACAAAAGTTGGAGCGTGCAAATCCGACGGAGAAGCAGACAGTGTTTGACGAAGTTGTTCAGCATGCGCAACAGTTGATGACAGACGTTTTCGGCAATTACGTCATTCAGGTCTTCCCGAAATTTAGATTCTAAAAAAAACTGAAAATTTTATTTCAGAAATTTTTCGAGTACGGAACGGACGAGCAGAAGGCACAAGCTCATGGACGCACTGCGCGGCCATGTGTTGACATTGGCCCTGCAAATGTACGGCTGTCGTGTGATTCAAAAGGCGTTGGAATCGGTGGACAAAACGTCACAGATGGAGGCAAAATTAATCTTTACATTTCTTTATTAAATAGGTAATTGTGCAAATAATTTATTTTCAAGGCAGCAGAAAAAAAGTATAAAATTAGTTTACCGCAAGTGGGATTTGAACTTTCTCTCGCCTTCTTGGTGTCGTGCGATTTTTTGTTTCAAATTGAATGTGCCCAAAGTTCGCCTCCCACTCGCGGGTTGCCGTTCTAATTGAATTTTTAAAGCATTTTGCCGTTTTAAAAATTATTTATTGCCAGATTTTGTTCAGATAATCAACGAACTGTCGCCGCAGGTGATTCGATGTATCAAAGACCAAAACGGAAACCATGTTGTGCAGAAGGTAAGAAGAACACATCGCATTTTTAATTTATAATTAATATAATTTCATATTAATAAAAAATTATAAAATGGAAAATTTTAACAGATAATTGAGCGTGTTGAACCGCACCAACTTCAGTTTGTCATTGACACCATGGTCAACGGTATTTCGGATTCGGTATTTTTTTGTGACCAAACTTTTTTTGAAGATTTATTTTACACTTTTTTCGTTTATTTGTTAAGAAATTGTTTTGATTTTTTCATCAATTAAATAACCCACAGAAGGCTATTGTCCTAAAATAAATTGCTAATATTAAAATATTTAAACACGTTTTCCAAAAAAAGCAAAAAGTCGTAAAAAATTTCCCTCCCTGAAAAGGTCACCTCCCTGTCCATCCATCCCTACGGCTGTCGGGTGATCCAACGTGTACTTGAACACTGCACGGAGCATCAAAAACGTCCTGTGTTAGAACAACTTCATGACAATGTGCTCACGTTGGTCACGGATCAATACGGCAACTACGTGATCCAGCATGTGATAGAGCATGGACTGCTTGATGACCGGGAGCGCATTGTGCGCAGCCTGCATGGCGACATTCTGAAGTATGCACAACACAAGTTCGCCTCCAACGTCATCGAGAAGTGTTTGATCTGCGGGACGGTGGATCAGAAAAATGCGTTAATCGACGAAGTTTGTGTGGAGTGAGTTTTTTGTTTTTTGAATGTATCAAAAATTTGAACCCCAAAACAATTCGTGTTTTCTGTTCAGCAACGGCTCTGGCAGTCCGCCTTTGTTGGAAATGATGAAGGATCCGTTCGCCAATTACGTTGTGCAGAAAATGCTGGACGTAGCGGACTCTGCGCATCGTAAGAAAATGATGTTCGCCATCAAAGGACACATTCCGGCACTCCGCCGCTTCAACTACGGCAAGCATATCATCAGTGAGTTTGTGTGCATGATGCTCTGCAGAAACTACGTTCATATTGCAAATTAACACATCGATTTATGCTAAATGCCCACAAAATTTAGCCAAATTGGAGAAGTACTTCCAGAAGGTGAGCCCGATGTTCCAGCAGCCTCTGAGCAATGGCGGCAGTAACAACAACAACACTTCGTCATCGTCTTCTTCGCTGGTCGCCGGTGTTGACACGTCGGCACCGCCCATATCGCCCCCGGCTACCTATCCGAACAACGTCCCTGCACAATGCCAACGTCTGCGGCACACCACCGATGGATGTCGTTGCCGCCGCCCACCGAACCGCCCATTTACTGATTGATGAGAAAGGAGAGGAGAGAGAGAGGGGGCGAGGAATGCAGCGATTTGGGAAAGACAAATTTTGACAGTGTTTTGATATATTGTTACAGTTTGATTATATTATTACAGCTTGGTGTGTATATTACCATTATTACAATACATATTATTATGTTATGAATGGGAATCAGCCAATTCCCCAATTGTTTTGTAATGTTTTGTTATTTGTCAAGAAATGAGGAATTTATTCCACTCTTTTTTTTTGTCAATTTTGCGGAAAATCCTCTGAAAATTTGGTCATTTTTGGAGCTTGTGAAAATTGACATTTAAGAGGATTTTTTTGTTTGCTATTATTACATATATAAATCTGGATATTTTTTGCACCACATTATTCTCTCTCGGAATGTTGCCAAAACGCACTTTTCACGCAAAGAAACACTCACCACAGAATGCTTTTTGTGGCTTCTTCAACATCAATTATCACATCATCATCATCGTCTTCCTCCAAAACATTACATCATTTTGTTCATTATTCATTCATTCTTTCCGTTCAAAACTGCCTGCCGTCCTCCCAATGCAAATTTATATGTCCATCACCTCCCCAACCAAATTTTAAACACCTCCGCCTTATTTCAACAACAACAAATTTTTAAATCTATCCATCCATAGAGAAAGTGTTTGTTTAATCAATCTTTCGACAAAAAGCGCGTTCATTTGTATCAAAATCCCTCGGATTAACCCCATCCATTAACTCCAATGTTTATACGCAAAAAGAGGCGCCGCGGGGCAATGGTATCGAACAATGGACACATTTAAAACTGTTGAGAGAATCTTCTCAAATTCTGATAATAAAAACGATTGTCCAATCGATGCCATTGTGTCCATTAAAGTCTAAAGACCCCCCAAAGCCCGCGTCACCCGAAAATGTTCAATATATATAACACACAAAAGCATGGATTGACCTCTCCAGAAGAATTTACACACATAGCTCCGCAAATATTATATAATTGCTTCAATAGTTTTGTGTACCATACAAATATTATTTTTTTTGAGTTTTTTGGCTCATTTGTCCCGACTCATTTTGGCTGTCGAACGCATTTTGTAGATATTTTTAGTTGTTTGTTACATATTTTATAAAGTGAAGCGCCGCCTTTAATTAATTAATTGCCTAACCCCGCTTCGGAGAAGTGTGTGGGTGCGGACGATTTTATTTTGAACCCCCTAACAAATAAGCACGTCCGGTTCAATTTTTTGCAAATTTCGAACTCAAAAATTTGGAAATCATTCATTTATTTAAGGACAGAAAATGTTCGAAAACCCCGACCTTAACGTTGGGCAACTGACTTTTTTGAAATTGATTTCAGATTAAAATGGAAGCGGAGTAACCTTAACCAATGATGGCATCTAAAAACCATTCGGAAGCTCTCCAAGAGATGGAGCAGCTTAATTAAGCTAATTTATAAGCCTTTTCATTGGCTAACTCTCAAAATGGTTGTGATTAAAAAACTTAAAAGGTTTAAAAATCCCGATTTCGGGGTCTAACACAATTTTTTTGAGATTTATCACATTGAAAAGGCTTGCTTAGTAGTAATAGTAATTGCTTCATCTCTTCGAAAGCTTCCAAATGGTTTTTCGGATGTCAGATCAGTTAAGGTTGAAGCATGCTCCGATCTGTATTCAGACCCTTATAGATTTACTCCATACGCCATTACACAAATAGTTTTTCCATCAATTTGACACTTCAAGGCACAAATCCGGGATTTGGAGGGGGTGGGGGACCGGGTTTCAAAATTCTTCAAGAATCGGGAATTTACAAAGCGAATTCGGGATTGACTTACCCGGTCCCTGTCAACGCCCCGGGGTTTGGTTCCGGACAGAATTCCCCGATTCGGGGATTCTGTTCGGTACTTACAAATTAGATTTGGATTCTATGACCACAAAAATTTATGAGAACAATTTGAAGGCACATAACAGGAAAGTCACCTTTTATGCCCATTAAGCACTGTTGACAAATGCCACCGGAAGTTCGACCTAATGAGTCCATCCCTTCCCCATGAACGGCACCAACAGAGAGAAGCGGAAGGGTGGGGGGAGAAGCCCCCAAATTTTGTTTGTTTCTATTTTGTTACTGTAATATGCAAATGCTCCTTTTTCCGTATGCCCATTTTTACATATATTCCAATCAAATTTATATTCGCTATTATTAGCAAACTTATACATATACAACAACCCGCCACTTTTATTGTAAGGCCGCCGCCTTTAGTTGTCCAAATTATGTTAATTATTCACTGAATAAAATAAAAACATTCAAAATAATGTCATGGCACTGATTTCGATTCAACGAGATTTAAAAAACTTCTGGCCTTAAGAGGAAATGATTTAATTGGCGCACAAATTGTCGTATGGTTATTTGGCTACCGGTCCGAAGGTCGAAAACTCCGAAGGTCGAAAATCCGAAGGTCGAAAAGGCCCAAGGTCGAAAAGAACAAAAACTGTCCGAAGGTCGAATAGAACAAATTTAAGCCAAAGGTCGAAAAAAAATAAATTCAGTTTGAAGGTCGAATTAAATCCCATGGTAGAAGAGCGTACTGTTTTAAACATTTTACAACACCGATAAGCTTTTTATCAATCTTATTAATGAACGAAAAAAATGGGTTGATAATTGTCGACATTGCTAAAAAATTCTGGGCTGAATAAAAAATTAACAAATGTTCACTGGAAGAGTGCTAATAGTAAGAATGGTCGTGACCAATAGAAATGTCGTTATGCTCTTCAAGCAACGGCATGTTTTCATCCGCATGTTTGAGGGTTCTCCCCCATCTCATCAACGCCCAACTCATCAACAATCAAGATCGGGGCAATAACTTGCTTCAAGCTTAACCGATTTAGAAATTCTTAAAGCAAATCGAAAGATCTCGAAGAGATGAAGCTAACATTAAGTTAAAGCTTTGTGATTGGACAAGTTTCAAAAAAGTTATGGGCTTAACACTTGATAAAATTTCAAAATTCCGGCTTTTGGGGATTTTCTGGCCATAACTAATTTCTTTTCGACCTTCGGACTGTTTTTGTTCTTTTCGACCTTGGGACTTTTTGACCTTCGGACCGGAAGCGGGTTATTTCGTTTTTTGAATTAGTGTAAAATTGCGTAATTTTGGCGTTTTGCCCAAATTTGTCTGCTGCTGGAGTTGACCCATAAATAGTGCACTTACATATTGGGAATTCTCTTTGATTTACTAAATTTGTTTCTTAAGCTGCGATTAAATTCTAAAAAGATTGGTTGGATTTAATATAATTATAATAATAATAATTATTTGTTAATTTTGCCTTTTTTCTTTTTTCAGGTCGAACTCCAATTTTAAATAAAAGTCTAATTTGTAGTGGAATAACAAACAAACAAACCAAAATGGGCAACCAATTGATTCGCAATTTCCTGTACAACGAACAGTTAATTCGAAAGGTTTGTTTCATTTGTCTAATAAAAATGGTCTTCACGAGAGAACTTTTGCCCGACATTTAATATTTTAAATTTTGTTGTCTTTCGCCCTCTTCCACAAAATAAATCGCTAAAATTCAAGTTCTTCCGGCGCGGACCTTTCACCAATTTTTAGCAATGAATCAATTTAAATGCAATTTTATCAAAAATCGATTTTTGGGAGGGCATTTTGCCCGAAAGAAAAAATCAATTTTTAAGGGTGTCTTTTTTGGAAACAAAAAAATCGTCACCGGCGTACATTTTTAGCGAGAAAAATTTAAAAAAAAAGAAGCGAATTTTAGGGGGCCATTTTTTGATTTATTCTTTTCGAAAAATGCTAAAATAGGCACAAAAGGTCCAAAAGTGCCAAAATAGGCATTTATAGGAACCAAAAAAGCGTCCAAATCGAAAAATTTTAATGCGAAAAGGCTCTTTTTGGGCTTATCTCTTTAAAGCCTATGCCTAAAAAAAGGCATTTGCCTGAAAATGCCATCATCAAAATCGGGAAAAGATTTGTGAATTTCAATTTGAGAAATTTTAATTTATTTTTGTCGAATTGTCAAATGGCGAAATGCCGTCGCCCTGTCCGGCTTCTTGTTGTTGAAGTGTTTAGAATACGTTTTGATTTATCTTTAAACAAAAACCATTTTCTTAAATAAAGTCAAAGTTTACCAGACTGAAATGGAGCTAATGATTCAAATTAGAAACAACAATTAGTTTTAATTTTAATTTTTATGTTAAATCTTACAATTTTGAATCGTTTTTTAAGATGGCCGACTCAGCGCCAATCAGAAGGACCGCCCGCCTTCTGATCCGATCGCTGTTCAGTGCACAATCGATAATACAAAAGGCTGAACTGCCGACAACGAAAAGGGTCAATCGGTTTTTGAGCATTTTGCGGGAGGAATATCGAAAAGCGATCGGTGAAAAGTGATCAAACTATGGACATATTAGGGAAAATTGTGATTTGCGTCATTGTTGATGCATTTTTAAACCGCCAGCATTCAGTTCACCGAGTTCCAAAATGGTCATTGTTTGGGGTCGGGCGGGCGTTGCGCCAGAAATTGGTCTGCTGTCCGGCAAATCGAATTTCCGGAACCGGATTTTTTAAAGTGCCGGAGGGATTTTGTATTTGGATTTTTTCCAAAGAACGAACAGAGTGAGAATAGTTGAAACGGGGGATTTGATGTCAAAAGGTCCCACGGACGAAATGTCCCCTAACGCTAAATTGGACGAAATGTCCCCTAACGCTAAATTGGACGAAATGTCCCCTAATGAGTTCTCTCCTGTCGTGTCGTCTTATTGTTAGAATGTTGGCGAAACTGTGGGGGGGGGGTACCTTTTTTCGTGGGACCTTTTGTACAGATACGACGGGTTTAATTCCATTGTTGCAGTAGCTTTACCCAACATTACGGGTGAGAGAAGTTGGCATCAAAATGAGCATCGACAACACAAAATTATGGGCGGTGGGTGGAAAATTCAATTTTCAAGAATAACAATTCGTTAATCATTCGACACTGGCGGGATTCGTCCCCCCGCCACTCCAACACCGTAGCCTCTTTACCCCTCTTCTCCAGTCTACCATATTCTCTGATGACCGTAGTCTCTTCACCGCTCCTCCTCCGTCTACCATATTCTCTGATGACCATAGCCTCTTCCCAGCTCCTCCTCCGTCTACCATATTCTCTGATGACCAGTAGTCCTCTTCCCACTCCTCCTCCGTCTACCATATTCTCTGATGACCGTAGTCTCTTCCCGCTCCTCCTCCGTCTACCATATTCTCTGATGACCGTAGTCTCTTCCCGCTCCTCCTCCAGTCTACCATATTCTCTGATGACCGTAGTCTCTTCCCACTCCTCCTCCGTCTACCATATTCTCTGATGACCGTAGTCTCTTCACCCTCCTCCTCCTCCGTCTACCATATTCTCTGATGACCGTAGTCTCTTCACCCTCCTCCTCCGTCTACCATATTCTCTGATGACCGTAGTCTCTTCACCCTCCTCCTCCGTCTACCGTATTCTCTGATGACCGTAGTCTCTTCCCCCTCCTCCTCCCTTCTACCATATTCTCTGATGACCGTAGTCCCTCTGCACTTTTCGCCCTTGGGGCGTGTCAGGCGGCGCCGGCGTTCGTTCACCTGACGCGGTCGACTGTTGGTGGATAAGTGCAGCCGCGTGGTCGCGCTGAGCTGCGGGGAGCTGAAAAGTGAATGGAGTCAATCCGTGCCTAAGTCTAAAAAACCCGGCATTTTTGGGGAGGGGCAATGCCGGGGTTTCCGAGTTTGATTGGTTTTTCGAATAATTTCTTCATGTGGATTTCGTTTCGTTACGCGAAAGTTATCTTTGAAATAATATTTTTATTGGATTTTGAGGGAGCAGGGGGGGGGGGGGTAATATTTGTAATGGATTTTGGGGGATGGGGGGGGGGGTAATATTTTTATTGGATTTTGGGGGACGGGGGGATGGGGGGGGGTGTTCTTCTGTGACCGGCGATAGGCGGCTGCTCATCGGTTGCTGTCCATTGTATTGTTCGTTCACCGTCCTTCGGTGTCGCTCCAAAGCGGTCATCGGCCGCAGTCGGTCCTCCGCGTTGGAAACCTTACAATAATTAAATAATTAGCCATTTCCAATTAAATTAAATTAACGGCAACAATTCCACTTTTAATTTGCCGGAATCAGCACAAATCGGGAACACTTCTTAAGTTCGGAATTGTATTTAGAAGTGTTCGGGAAATTAAAGACTATCAAATTGCCGCATTGGCACACATTAAATGTTAAATCTCAGAATAATTAGGTAATTAGGTGACCATTTCGGGCTCCATGCCCTCAAAAAATGAGTGGAAAACGACGAATGAAGTCGATTGCCAAATGGGCCTTTCGAGACCAAAATGCCGTGCCAGAAATTGAAGGAATTGCGCGGATGGCTTATCGAAGGCACATCGATGCGCCTCCAAATCGCCTTCGGCCTGCAAAAAGGGAAAATCAGTGACTTTGAACACCGGTGGAACGAATGAAAATGAATAATTTGATAATTACGATTAAATTAGACAATCAGCGGGCGGTGACTAATTAATGTACAGAAATTAAATAAAATATTTATGCTGAAATATTTGAAAAAATGTTAAATCGCTTTTTTTGTTGTTGAGAATATTGAGTAAATAAATGCCTTCAGCATGGCGTTGAACAATTGAACGCCTTTGCCCTGTTGTTGAACGGATTGGTGGACGAAAAAGTCCAAAACGCAAATGGGCTGAAATTTAAAAAACGCGCAAATTCACTTAAGTATCAGAAGGCTCCCCTAGCCTGGACTTTTAAATATATTTTTTTATAAAATAATTTAAATTTTCTCACAGTCGTAACGTACTGGCGACCGTCTTCGTCCGCCAAATACAAACGCCGATCTCGGACAATCTTTGTAACAAAAAATATTTAAAAAAACCCAACATTCTCTCCCATTGATTTTATTTTAAAAATCCATTTTATTTTATTCCATTTTTTTTCGTATTTAAATCAAATTAAATTCTATGATTTTATTCTTTCACTTTCATTTATTTTATTATTGTTTTTGTTAATTCCCCACTTTTAAATATCCGAAAATTGTCGAAGAATGCCCTCCCTCCGCCGACTCCGCCGGTTCCCACAGCAAATACAAAGCCTGGTCATCGGAAGAGTCCGAAAAACGAGCAAAACTTGTCACCGGACGTTTCAAACCTTGGGCCTTAAGAATTATTTAATTAAATAACAAAAAATTTTCAGCATTTTTTTTTGTTACTTTTTGTTTATAATATTATTCAAAATTCTGTTTCTTTTTTTTATTAAATTTGCACACCTCCGCCGCGAGTTTGCCCATTTGGTCGATGCCGTGCTGCATGCATTCCGTTTCTGTCGCCTGCCGTTTGCGGGACGAATTTAATTTTTTTGATTCAATTCGGCCAATTGGGGGCCCGGCGTTTAGCAAAACGCCAAAATCAGTCGAAACATCGACCATTTTTTTAATTTTTTTACAAGTAATTTATCTATTAATGGGAATAAGGAATTTTTGGTTGTTTTTTACTTGCAAAAATGGAAACTTTTAATTAATTTTATCCTAAAAAATAAAAGGGAATTTGGTTGTTTTTTACTTGCAAAAATGGAAACTTTTAATTAATTTTATCCTAAAAATAAAAGGGATTTGGAATAATAATAAATCAATTAGCGAAAATTAGCAGCTTTCTTAGGCTAAAAAAATCTGGGAAAGAGAGAATTGTCTTTTTTTTTCTTCAACGATTAATATTTGGCAAAAATTTGTTAAAGATTTTAAGAAAAGAACGAACGTAAACATATTTTTGAGCTAATTTCATTGAATTAATTGCACTAAAAATATGCAAAGCTTAATGATCCGGGCCCTATCATTTATCTAAAAAATTGCCTAATTATAATAATTAGGCAAATAATAAATATACACAATTAGAAGAGAACGTCGCTAAAAAATGTCCTAATTTCATCGTAACAATTGTCGGCCAATTTGGGAGAGTCCTCAAATTTAGTATGGACATATTGGCCAATTTAGCAGGGGGAAAAGGGAAATCTTTCAATTTTGTCACGAAAAGAGCGGAAGGAATGAATAAAAAAGGAGGGAAAGGAAAAGAAAGAAAATTGCCCCTACGGGGCACCAAATACGGCGCCCAAAGGGAGAAGAAAGCGAAACGGTTCAAATGGAAAGGAAACGGTCGACAAATAAAACATGAGAAATGTGCAGGCGACAGAACAGCGAAGAAAGAGGAGAGGACAAAAAGAGAGAAAGACAGAGAAGAGAGAGAGAGAGAGAGAGAGAGAGAGAGAGAGAGAGAAGAGAAAGAGAGAGAGAAGAAAAAGAGAGAGAAAGAGGAGAGAAGCGAGAGAGAGAAAGAGAGAGAGAGAGAAGAGAAAGAGAGAGAAAGAGAGAGAGAGAGAAGAGAAAGAGAGAGAGAGAAAGAAGAAAAAGAGAGAGAGAGAGAAGAGAAAGAGAGAGAGAGAAAGAAGAAAAAGAGAGAGAAAGAGAGAGAAAAAGAGAGAGAGAAGAGAGAGAGAGAGAAAGGAAAATGGACAACGGACAGAATGAAAAAAGACGGACAAATCCAACCACAGAATCGGGGACTTATAAATAGCCCCCCGTACTTTGCTCCAATGCTAAAGTTGAACAAAAGGGTATTTTGGCGGATTTTGCTTTTCGCCGGCTTTTAAAAACTGCCCAAATCCAAGCGGCAGCACACAAATAAATAATCTCCATCAAAAGCAATTAGGGACCAATTTTGTTACGTCGGGTTCCAAACGTTCGCACGAATATGTACAGGCCAACAGGCCCCAAACAAATTGACACAATTTGTATGCCAATTTCGGTAAATCGGTGGTTACAGGGTGGGGATCGGGGAGGTCGTCGCCAAAAAGCACCATTTACCAACAGAAGTCAATACATAATGTTGCGAAATGATACCCCACCAATCGCCGTCGGCGTCGTCTCCGTGTGTCAATACATTAATTAATCACCCAATCAACGCAATAATGGGCAATAAATATTTTGTTGTAAACATTTACTCAAAAAAACAGAAGATAAAAGGTGAACGAACTGTGCGTGCAACAAACAGCATAATGCACATAACAAACAATAAACAAATAACGGAAAAAACGACAAATAAAAGGTGCGTGTTTTGGGGGGGGGGGGGGGACCTAGGCCTGCTGATGAAAAAATTCAAACAAGACAAAGGCGGAAGGCGGGCAAAGAGGAGCGGAGAAAAGAAAAGTAAATTAAATTCTTCATTTTTTATAACAAATTTTACATTCGGCCAAAACCAATATTAACAAACTGTCATTAATTAAATTGCATGACGTGTACGCATCAGTGATGTGCCTGAGTTAACAGAATTTCTGGTCGTTTTGAGCACCAAAATTAAAAAGCGACCAGAACACATCCCTTGTACGGACAACGGGCCTCAACGTCGAAAACTTTTCCTTTTCTCAGCAATCAAACACATCAAATTATCAAAATTATTCACAAAAATTTGGGGAAAAAAGTTTTTGTCCAATTTTTGACATCATTCGACGGCCAAAGGTCAACTCGGCGCCGCCTGCCCCCATCTTACAAATTAGTGTTATAAACCGTTGAAGCTTTCTTGTTGACTAACCAATTAATATAATCTTGGTACCATAACCGCTATGGTCTGAACGGAGGGCGCCGAGTTAACCTTTTGAGAATAAAATATGGGCAAAATTTACTTTTAATTCACCTAGCAATAACATAATTTCTCAATCTCTCACCAATCTTTCTCTCTCTGTCTGTCTGTCTCATCTCATTCCCCAACTCTCTATCTCCTTTCCTTCCGTCTAACAATCAGCGGCGTCCCCTCTCTCGTTTTGTTCCGGTGGTTTCGTCTGTCACTTTCTCATCTGTCTGCGGCTTCTGCTGTTGTTTGGGTTCCTCACCGCCAGCAAGCGCGCGACTCTTCAGTTCCAACAGCACACGCCCGCGTCCCTCAGCGACCGCCATTTCCATCGAATCGAACCTAAAATTGCAACGAAAAGTCAGTGGGGATTTTTTAGGGTTTTGGATCGAATAGAGCCCCAAGTTTATCCAATGTCTATGACTGATTGAATTTGCTTTGTTTGTTTTCCCAGACTTTTTTAGTCCAAAAATGATTTTCACAAAAATCGAGGTAGAATTTTGCACAAAACTGCTTACAATTTTTCATTTTCTTGGCTTTTTACTTCGAAAAAAGAAGCAGAAAACGGTTTAGGGAATGACTCTCTACAAAGACGCTTCTTCCATAATCCAGCAAACATTCTTCTCTATTTCGCCTAGATTTTAACAATAAAGAACGGACTTTGCGTTAAATTTGAATAAAAAGAAAAATTTGGAGAAAATGCGTTTTAAAGCCGAAAATATATGACCAAGTTTTTAGTTCTTTGCTGCCGTTGTACATCTCCGCAAATGCAAAACATCCGGTGAATGATTTGAAGGCGCCAAACAATGCCAGATCAGCTAAAAATGAATACGAATCTTTTTGAGAAATTGTGGCCAACATTTTCATGAATGGGTGTAGGGAATTAATTTCCCACCCCCCCCAATTTTGCATTTTTGAAAATTGCTAATGGAAAACTTGCTTAACAAAAGGGAAAAATACACCCCTAAGAACTGCCCCCCCCCCGAAAAACTGTCAGTCAGTAACTGCTGAAACTGACCAAGTCCGGGATGTTGTCCGCCCATGAACGGCCGATGCGGTCCTTTTGCAAGCGAACCATTCTTTGATGGCCTCGCTCATTGCGTGCCGTTCTTCGAACTTCTTGATGCCATGACTGCACAATAATAAAGGACGGAATCGTTTAACCTTTTTGTCTTTTGACGAAAAGAAAACTTTTAAAATAGATCCGCACTATTTAAAAAGCATTACAACCTCCAATATTTTTTGATATGTCGAACTCCAAACCCGAGTTCGAACAATTTTCGAAATTTCAAGCACGTGAAAAATAATTTAGGTTAAAACCTTCAAAAATGTAGGAAAACGTTTGCAATAACGAGAAAACAAAATTCCATCGTTAACGGGTTCGAAATGTGCAATATAAAAAATGCGGACACGGACGTTTGAGTGCCGCCGTTTAAGTGCCGCCGTTTGAGTGCCGCCGTTTGAGTGCGGCGCCGTTTGAGTGCCGCCGTTTGAGTGCGGCGCCGTTTGAGTGCCGCCGTTTGAGTGCGGCGCCGTTTGAGTGCCGCCGTTTGAGTGCCGCCGTATGAGTGCCAGTTATAAATGCGACGTTTGAGTGCCATGATTAAAAAACTATGAAATGGAAAAGGAAGCATTAAAATTGCAAACAGAAGGCTTTAAATTAGGGTTGAGCGGGACCGGTACCTGGACGGGATTTCCCGGTTTTTTCAGGTCCCGGTCCCGGTCGGGACTTTTGAAGGTCCCGGAACAGAGTACAGATTCGTGATCAGCAGGTCGGAATTTAAAATGTTGCAACTCGGTGCAGAGTAAAGTTATTAAAATGAACTCAAGTACTTGTGGTAGAGCAAAAAATTAGCTTTTTGTTAATCATGGCACTCAAACGTCGCATTTATAACCGGCACTCATACGGCGGCACTCAAACGGCAGCACTCAAACGGCGCCGCACTCAAACGGCGGCACTCAAATGGCGGCACTCAAATGGCGGCACTCAAATGGCGGCACTCAAATGGCGGCACTCAAATGGCGGCACTCAAACGGCGGACTCAAACGTACCGCACCGTAAAAAATGTCAATCCAAAAAAGTTGCATTTTGAACTTTCGAAAAATGTTCGAATTCTGGTTCGATGTTCGACATTCGCAAAATCCGAGCTCGGATTCGTGTTCTTTTTTCCCCTAGAAAACATGCATTTGAAATTGTTAAGATTATTTTTGTCGGGACCGCAATTCCCGAGGATTGCCATTAATTTGCCAGAAATAAACGCGATATTTAAAATTTTATCAAATAAATTGAAAGCAATTTTAATTTCGAAAAAGCCCACCGTTTCCGCAATTTCTGCGCAACAAACAGCATAACGGCGGCCCCCACGTATTTGCCCAACCATCGCTCAGCGGCGGTGAAATTGTCGCGCCATTCGCCCGCCTGCGCGAACCAATCGAAAGTGTTTAACGCTTCCGCCGTGTCCCGATAAACGTTGGGCGAAATCAAATGAATGAATTTGTCGTCCACCCACTGACGCCACTCGCGTTCCTCTCTCAAATATTGTTTAGTAATACTTTCTGCACAAAATTTCAATTTCGTGGACGTAATATTAATAAGAAAATTTCAAAAATTGGAGTTTTAAGACTTTGGAACTATTTTTTTGCCTCACGCGACTTTAGGTCACAGTTTTAGCTTCTGGAATGGGTCCGGTAGTGCCGATTAAAAAAAATGTGGCCCTAAGCACCTGGCCAATTGGACTTGGGCCTGACTGAGCGGCATTTCGCCGTACATCACAAAATATTCGTGCGGATTCTTCGTCACAATTTTGCCGACGTCCTCCGAACCGCGCACATCGACGTGTTCCATGTCCATGGAATACATTTCCGGCACTTCTTTAAATGGCAACTGAAATTCCATGTTTTTTAAAAACACATCCATAAAATGGATTTCACGAAATTTTCAGTTATAATTGGACTTTTGTCACTTTCGTCGAGCACATTGATACAAAATTTTTAAATCGCTCTTTTTCATGGCAAAATTTTTCAAACAAAAAATACTTTCGGTTGAACTAAAAATGTGGCCAGCATAGAAATAATGCGCGATGACTCCACCAACGGTTTGTCACAGCATGCGGTGGTTAGAACCGGTACCTGAGAAAAGTTAAAAGTCCGCATGAAATAACTTCATAATTGCCTTGCCCCAACCTTTTTGTGCCCTCCTCCCAATTGCTTCAGTGCCTTTTTGGTCACCGGATGCACCTCCACCGTCTCGTAGGAGAAGCCGTAATAGTCGAGGAAGGCGCGCACCTTGCAACAGTAAGGGCAGGCCATGTACTGGTAGAGACGCAAGTCGAGCCCGGTACGGTCTATGCTGGAGATGGTCTGTAAGGGTTGACAAACAAATTAAGAAGAACAGAAAAACAACGCCGTGGCACACAAAACGACAAACCGTCGAATGCAATTTCCCCAAAAAGTTCGATTTTTAAGGGTGCATTTTGTTGATTTTCTATTTTCCTAAGGAATTTTCAAAAATATGATTTTTTGAGAATTTTGCTTCAAATCTGGGGGGGGGGAGGGTCGCCCACACCCTTTGAACGCCTTCCGCCGCCCGTCCCAAACCTTGCGAGACAAAAGCACGTCGACGCTGTCCGCCTGCCGTGTTGCGTTTGCCTCCTCGCGTTTGAGCAGCACGCGCCACCCGCCGCCCTCTGTCGTCGGCTGTCCGTCGACGGAGCTAATGCCTCTCTTCCGCTTGCCCGCCGCCAAAAAAATGAGTGCGCTCAGAGACCCACCGACAAAGATCGACATTTTACCGGTGTTTGTCAAACGCATTTTGTGTGTGAGACCAAATTCGAAAAAATGCTTCTAAATTGCTACTGATCTAATCTGACGATTTAATTAATAATAATAGTTAGAGATAAGACCGGTCCGGACCCGGAACCGGGTGTTTTTGAAAAATCCGGGCTTTTGACCCGGGCCCGGATGGAGTTTACGGTTGTCGTTTTTGGCTTAATGGACGAAATGTCGGCGCCCCGTTTTTTTGTTAATTTTCTAAAATTTAAACCGGTCAAAAACCGCTTTAAATTCTCAATTTTTATTGACGAATTCGTAATCAGCGCATCAAATACCGTATATACTGTCTTAATTCCACCGGCGAGATTATTTTTCAACCCCCTCAGAAAGGGCGCATTATTAGAGGTGGCGATATTAATTTTCAAATTGTTTGGCGATATGTTCATCTATCACAAAAATTCTTCACTTTTTCCACACAATTTGCATACCTCCGCTGGCGAAATTCTTTTGAGAAAAGAACCATATGGGGACCCTTTTATTTTGCAGAATTTTTAGTTTTTGTGGAATTAAAACAGTATATACGGTATGTAACATATTTTCAGACAATTTTTAGAATAAAAATATTTTCCAAAACTTTTGACCAAAAGGGTCCCCCTATGGGTTTTCAAAATTTGAACCGGTTCAAAAACCGGATTAAATGCTCGTCCCAAAATTTTTTTGATTGTTCTATCGGTTTCAGCCAGCCCTAAGAAAACCTATTAAAGTGGTTTTGAGTGATTTTGAGCCTGGCTGGGCCCTCAGATCCACATTTACCCTTTTTGTTATAACATCGGAAGTACTGCCGGCACGGGGTCAGATTCGGATTCTAGCCCCCCCCCCCCCCGAATACCTTTTTGAACTGGGACGGTAGTGGCCGGAACCGGTAGAATGGTGGTGAAATGTGTGAAGGTGGGGGGGGGGGGGTGACACACAAATTCTCACATTTCACGCACCCACAAAACAGTCATTTTTGTTAGTGTTAGGCAAATGGGGTTTTTCGGTAATGGTGAAAAATACCGAAATCCCAACATTTTTTTCGGTAACGGTAATTACCGAAAAAATTACCGCGGTAATACCGTACTGTGCCTAACACATTGGAAATCATACATAAGTAATTATTGTTGATTAAATTATGGAGCTAAACCTTAAACATGGTGCAACAATGTACGTAGGCTTAAAATTAAGGCAAACTTTTATTTATAATTTGTCTTTTTTTTTTTGTCAACTTTGAACAATAGTTATTAAGCAAATCTTTTTAGTAATGTTTTTTACGATGGTTATATTTTCCTTCTTGAGTATGAAGCCAAGCGCGTTTGGTCCATTTCTGGCCACCGTTTTACAAGTGTTGCCGCACCGTCTTCAGTCCATGAACGCTGCACAAAGTCCATTCGACCAAATGCAAATTTGTATTTGTTAGATTGAAATTTATTACGTATTTTTTGAGCCACAATTTTGAATTATTTTTAATTTATTTAGGTTATTAACTTTCGTATTATTATTCCAATTAACATAAAATTACAAAATATAATATCTGTTTTTATAAGCTTTATGTATACAAGTTCTTTATGATACTTATATGTTTTTAAGGTATAACGATTAAAGATTTAAATTAATATTGCTTTTAGTATTTATTAAATTGATTTTTTATATTTCATGCTATTAATAATTTGTTTTGTCGGGACCCCAATTGTCATGGCAATGTCAAATATTTACATAAATTATTTAATTTATTCTTTAGTTTAAAAATAATTTAATATGTCGCTCCCAAGCCGCTCATTGTCGCACCATCGCGCCATCTGTATCAATTGGAATGCCAACACGCTAACACTAGTATTCCTAGTCCATCAGTTTCAGCTCCCGCGTTTGTTCAGTGACCATTGTAGAAAGCGGTCGCCCAGTGCCAAATGGATTTTAATTACTTTGATCTATCACTAATGTATGCAAAAATAACAGTTTTTTGTTTATACTTTGCATAATATTGTATTTTTATTATTTTGATATTTAATATTTACGCGGAATTTGTAAATAAACGATTGATCGAATCAGATTTATTTGTTTGGTTTATTATTTAATTTCTTATTTAACTAATTGATTTAAGCATATTTTAATTAAAAATAGAATATTTAATTTAATTTTAATATTTTTATTTATTTTGCTTTGGCAAAAATTTATTTATTTATTTTAATATCTAATTGTTTTTAAGATTTTTCTGTTATAGTAAAAATTTGATTTTTCTATATTTATGTGCTTTCGGTTTTCAATTAGTAGTATTCCTAGTCCACCAATTTCAGCTCCCGCTTTCGTTCACTGCCCATTGTAAAAAGCGGTCGCCCAGTACCAAATAGATAATTTTAATTTTTAACTCTTTAATCCAATATATCTTATGTATAGATTTTGAACATTTGTTTATCACTTTTGCATAATATTAGTGTAAAAAGTTAATAAATTCATTCGTTCTAATGATTTTTTTTACTTATTTTGTTTAAGTATGGATTTAATTTTGACAATTTTCAAAAACAATTTACTTTAATTATGCATTCAAGCGCCTCATTGCTTCCAGTTTTTCAATTAACGTTTTTAGTAATTTGTTGTAAAATTTGCTTTAATTTATTAAATTTTGATTTTATTTTGTTATCAAAACCAAATTTTAATTAATTATATTACTTAACATTTTGATTTGATGCATAAACTTTACGGGTAACATTTTGATTTGATGCATAAACTTTACGGGTAACATTTGATTTGATGCATAAACTTTATACATAACATTTTGATTTGATCATAAACTTTGATTAACGTGTAAAACTTTACGGGTTAACATTTGATTTGATGCATAAACTTTATGCATAACATTTTGATTTGATCATAAACTTGATTGACGTGTAAAACTTTTCTTTAATTTATATTTTTAATTGAACTTTTAAATTATTTAACTTATCATTTTTTTTTATAGTGCCACTTTTCACACCGGAATGGCACAATTGGCCAATGTGCTCCATTTGCCTGCAAGCTTTCGAGTTGTTGCCGAACTGGATTTACCTAAATTCAGTTTTGAACCAAATTTATAAAGAAATTTTTTAAAGTTAAATGGAATTTTACAAAACCTTAGGGACCGGATTCTTCGTCAAAATGATCAACGAAGACACATCCGATAATCAATTCTTCATAGTTAGCGTATACTGTGATTCTAATCTAATCAGTGTTGAATGCTCAAATGGTCTAACCCTGATCAGCCATTCGGTGATCCCGCTTTGACGGATAACATAACTTTTTGCATTTTAAATAATCCTGAACATATTATCAATGAAAGCCAACCTCCCGGGTGGTGTGCCGAACTCCGATTCAGACAGCACACAGACCCGCTCAGTCCGCCTCCGCGCCCGGCATGTACTGCAAGTCGCTCAGCTGTAGAATGCGCAGCGGTCGCGCAGATGGGAACAAATTTGTACGATTTGCGGCGGCCATTCTCCCTCATTCATTCATTCTCTCTCTTTTCTCCTCTATCTCTCATTCATTCTCACTCTTTTCTTCTCTCTCTCTCATTCATTCTCACTCTTTTCTCCTCTCTCTCATTCATTCATTCTCACTCTTTTCTCCTCTCTCTCATTCATTCTCACTCTTTTCTCCTCTCTCTCTCATTCATTCTCACTCTTTTCTCCTCTCTCTCTCATTCATTCTCACTCTTTTCTCCTCTCTCTCTCATTCATTCTCACTCTTTTCTCCTCTCTCTCTCATTCATTCTCACTCTTTTCTCCTCTCTCTCATTCATTCTCACTCTTTTCTCCTCTCTCTCTCATTCATTCTCACTCTTTTCTTCTCTCTCTCTCATTCATTCTCACTCTTTTCTCCTCTCTCTCATTCATTCATTCTCACTCTTTTCTTCTCTCTCTCTCATTCATTCTCACTCTTTTCTCCTCTCTCTCATTCATTCATTCTCACTCTTTTCTCCTCTCTCTCATTCATTCTCACTCTTTTCTCCTCTCTCTCTCATTCATTCTCACTCTTTTCTCCTCTCTCTCTCATTCATTCTCACTCTTTTCTCCTCTCTCTCATTCATTCATTCTCACTCTTTTCTCCTCTCTCTCTCATTCATTCTCACTCTTTTCTCCTCTCTCTCTCATTCATTCATTCTCACTCTTTTCTCCTCTCTCTCATTCATTCTCACTCTTTTCTCCTCTCTCTCATTCATTCATTCTCACTCTTTTCTCCTCTCTCTCATTCATTCTCACTCTTTTCTCCTCTCTCTCATTCATTCATTCTCACTCTTTTCTCCTCTCTCTCATTCATTCTCACTCTTTTCTCCTCTCTCTCATTCATTCATTCTCACTCTTTTCTCCTCTCTCTCATTCATTCTCACTCTTTTCTCCTCTATCTCTCATTCATTCATTCTCACTCTTTTCTTCTCTCTCTCTCATTCATTCTCACTCTTTTCTCCTCTCTCTCATTCATTCATTCTCACTCTTTTCTCCTCTCTCTCATTCATTCATTCTCACTCTTTTCTCCTCTCTCTCATTCATTCATTCTCACTCTTTTCTCCTCTCTCTCATTCATTCATTCTCACTCTTTTCTCCTCTCTCTCATTCATTCATTCTCACTCTTTTCTCCTCTCTCTCATTCATTCATTCTCACTCTTTTCTCCTCTCTCTCATTCATTCATTCTCACTCTTTTCTCCTCTCTCTCATTCATTCATTCTCACTCTTTTCTCCTCTCTCTCATTCATTCATTCTCACTCTTTTCTCCTCTCTCTCATTCATTCATTCTCACTCTTTTCTCCTCTCTCTCATTCATTCTCACTCTTTTCTCCTCTCTCTCTCTCATTCATTCATTCTCACTCTTTTCTCCTCTCTCTCTCATTCATTCTCAGCTTTTTTCCTCTCTCTCATTCATTCATTCTCTCTCTTTTTATCCTCTCTCTATCATTCATTCTCAGCTTTTCTCATCTCTCTCTAACTTGTCTGCTGACATTACACCCCCCCCCCCCCCCTCCCCCGACCAATCCAACATCTACAATTGCCACCATCACTCGTTTTATTTCGAGTTGTACACTTTTATCATTCATTTCATTTTTCTTGCATTTTAGTTACATATATACAAAACAGAAAAAGGACGCTCGTCGTTTCCATTGCCACCACAGCTACAGCACTGTTCTCCAACACAACACAGCTATCGAAAATCAATCGTCTGCTGCCCATTGCCAATTAAATTTATTGACCGAATTGAATGAATGAATGAATTGGGTTGGTGACGAGGCTCTCATAACTCTTTGAGCCAGCCTTTTTTTTGGGTTGGTTTTGGAAATAAATTATGGCTCACAAATTTGTATTCCGCGAATGATCAAATTATTCAAAAGTTTCACCCCCACAGAGCTTTGAAAAAGTGTAGACTGATCAAGGACGTTCGTTTCCATTGGCATTCAGTGTGTATGAGTGTGTGTGTCAGTTTGTTATGGTCTCCGTTTCCAACAATTTATGTGTGTACATCAAAGAGCTCGCAAGTTTTTTTGTTCAAACTTTACAGGACAATTCAAAATACTTTTATAGCAAGAGAAAATAATTGACGAATTTTTTTGAAAATAAGTAAACTCCTCCTACCCACTAACAGTGAGTTATTTTGCGCACAACAAAGTTTTTCAGCCCCCAAATGAATGGTCAACCCCAAAAAATGGTCATGTTATTTCATATGGTAGTGTTCTTCTGTTTGGTGCTCACCATTGGTTGTTGGCCTTCAAATGGTGGATGGACACCATTTGGAAACATTTGGGTGGTGTTCTTGGGCCCAAAAATGCTGGACCTGCTGGTAAGGGTCGTATAAGATGGAATTGATGGAGCATTTGGGTCCTCGAGAAACACGCATTAAAAATTACTTTTTTGATTTTATTAAATTTCTGAAATCATTCTTTTACTTTTTTCATATTCTCTCCGGGTATGTTTCTGCTCTCATTGTATAATATGCACTTCCAGCTATCCTCGCTCCAATTTCTCGAAAACAAGACAATTTCATGTTTATCACTTTTTTCGCCGAATTTAGATTGGATCCGCATCAAATGGCTAATGATTCTCGCAGCCCTTCCAGCGCGTCGTCTCGTTCGCGTAGTCGCACGCGCAGTCGTTCGCCGCGCCGTCGCGAGCGTAGGCGCCGTTCTCGTTCCACCTTCTCGCGCTCGCCATCGCCTGGCCAGAAGCGTTTGCACATCGGTTTGTTGGGACAAAAATGGCCTGAGCCTTATGCGATTCTTAAAAAAGTAGCCAAATTTGAACATTCTTGAAACGGTCGGTGGTGGAGGGTTTGGGTCAAATTCGTTTACAGAAATGACACATTTTTAAGGCAATTTGGACGAATCGGTGCGTCGTCGTGACATTGAGGATGTTTTTGGGAAGTTCGGACGCATCAGCGACTGCTGGATGGCCAGGTTTGGTTCAATCTTAAGACTTTATTTCAAAACATTTTTTGTATGTTTTTTTGCGAGGTTTTAAATGTTCTGCATAAATTTGACACAATCTCCGCGTTCATTTGTCAGTTACCCTCCGTTCTACGCTTTCGTCGTGTTCGAGAGTAACAAAGACGCGTCCGCTTGTCTGAAGGATTTGGGCAACACGGCATACATCAAAGGCTGCCGGGCGCGTGTCACGGTGGCTCTTCCAAGGTATTAAATGTGCATTTAATAGAGAATGATCAGATAATCTCATAATAATGATGCAGCTTTTCAAATCGAAATAAAAAAATGTGGTCGGGGAAGGGCTGGGCTTTGATACATTAAGAAGTCTTGACAATTTTGAGAGCCGAAAGCCGAACATCTTCCCAAATGAGCAGGAACGGCGCCACGTACCGTCGCGGACCTCCTCCGCCCCCGCGGCGTTATTACGACGAGGAGGACAGCTCCCGCCGTCGTCGTCGCTCGCGTTCGCGCACTCGCTCGCCTCGTCGCTCACGCAGTCGCACGCCGCGTCGCTCGCGCAGCCGTTCGCCACGTCGCTCGCGTCGTCACCGCTCGCCGTCGCCAAAGAGGGAGCGCAAAGAGAAGGACAGAGAGGAGAAGGACATTGAGGCAAAGGAAAAGCAGCCGGTATTTTTGTTAAGATCACACAGATCTTAGGTCGGAATTAGACTGAAATTTCGATTTTTGGGTATGCAAATAAAATAATCAATCAAATCCCGCGACCGGTGTGAAATGGGAGAGGGGGAAGAATTGCCACGAAAAGGGGAAATTTCCAAACCCTCCGCCTCCCCAACAAAAAATTTTATCCTGACAATACAGCCAATGAATTTGCTTTTAAAAATGCCAATAAATTTTCTTTATTAAAGGAATCAAAGGACATTGCCATTGCCAATGCCAATGCAAACGCTAAGGAGCGCAGCAGCACCGGCGACGTTGACAAAAAGCGCCGAACACCGCCCAGCAGTGGGGGCAGCAGTCGTTCATCCTCCGCTTCGTGAAAGAAGGCGATGGATGGCTCGGAAGTGTTGATGGATCGTTGTTTTGATTGGAGTTATGATATGCAGGGGGGGAAATGATCAAATTTGCTTTTAATTGAGGTGTTTGAAACCGTCGCAAGGAATGTGGGGCATCAAGTGAATATTTAAGAAGTAAAATCCATTTAAAGGATTTTTTAAAATTTTATATTGTTTCGCGCAAAAACAAAGGTGTCCCCCACTCGCTTTGCGTTAAAGTGATCAGACGCGGCCTCCCCAATTTTGAATCATTTATTTTTACTGTCTTGATCATAAATTATGTTCAATGCGTTGGGTTTTTGTTATATTGTTGGTTGTTAAACTGGTTTATGTCGGCGGTTTTGAACCTCACAAGTTTATGGAAGGAGTTGTGGGGAGTATCTCTACTGTTGAGCACCAGAACCGACCGGGCATTCTATTTAGTGACAAATGATCAGAATTATGATTTATAAAAATAAATTAAACAATGATGACATAAAGGTGTATCACAAATAAATCATAATTTTGTCAATTCCTCATAATTGGTTCCATTTTCACAGCGGCTTCAAATAGTGTCGCAATGAAAACCAACAAATTTGTTGTGGAAAATTGAGATTCCTGTCGAAATGTTCTTTAATTAAAATTTAGCGCAAAAATGTACCAAGCATCATCATCACGACAAACAACTTCTCGACGCTAATGAGACGTGCGCTAAGACTTGCTGAAAATTAACAAATTTTTGATTATCCAAATTTAGTAATTTTAAAGAGTTTAAACACCGACCATCGGGCATATTGTATTTAAAACTCGGGCCAAAGTTGGCTTCGACAATGTCCCCAGGGTTACGCAACGACACAGCGGGGAATAAGTCGACGGAGTGAACGAGCATATTGGAGGTGTCTTTAAATTAGTTAACGGACATAATTTTATATTATTTAATTTGGTTAGATTAAAATGAATTTATGTCGGTTTTTTTCATAAACATTTTAATTGACAAAAAGCAGCGCATCCCCAAATAATAATTGTCAAAATATTCAAATTTATTCAAATTCCAAAACGAACTCAAACGCCGCCCGTTCTTCGTGTAGATGATCTCTTGGCGCGCCAAATCGACGCCACATCCGATCACGTCGCCGGCTTCAAAGTTGAGATTTCCTCCATAGCCACCGATGTTGTGGCCGTAGATGAAGCCGTCATCAAAGTACGCGTAGGTGTCGTTGTACTTGCCGACACCGGTGTTGTTCAACGGCGTCGATTTGGGTGCAAGACCAATGGCAATATCACTAACATTAAACATTAAAGGAGAAAAATAAATTAATTAATACGAATATCTTCTAATTAATTAACTTTTTGAATAATTGAAAAAATATTGCGGGATTTTATTATTTTTATTTCAGTTTACCGGGTATAGTTTCGCTGTGCCATGACGATTTTCACCTCATAATATAAAATGCCGGACTTTTGGGGTTGTGCAAATGCTGCGCGAACACTGCGATAAACTGAAAATGGCTTCTTTTATTATTACTTAATTATTAAAAATTAATTTTACATTCTTCTTTCCCACGGCATACGATCTTCAACAAATCGGGCTTTAAGAGGAGCAAATCGTTGTGACAAGTCTTCGGAATCCCAATGATTCTTTAATTTGGACAAAAATATTAAAAAGAAACAAAAAAAGGTCGCATAAAAACTCGCATTTTCGCATAACGAAGCATTTTCCTTCAGCTCTTCCATTTCGAGCTCCATTTGCTGAATTTTCTGACGCAATTTTTTCATTTCCGCAATTGCTTCCACGTTGATGTCCACCGAATCGGAAAATTGAAGCGAATTTATATTAATTCAAATTAAAATTAAATATTTCATATAAAACAAAAAAATTGCTTTCATGTAAAAAACATTCTCACCATTTCCATTTTGCTGCTGCCAATCACCAACATAGCCGCGATCAGTTGTGGCATTCAAATGCTCTGTAAGTGATAAAATGCGAAAAAAAGTTACAATTTACATTCAAACAAAAAATCTTCGGGGCAATGATCATCTTCACCCCAAAGCAATAAATGAATGCTCTTCCCGTCTCAAGCCGTCCCCTTTTATGGTCCCCGCTAGGGTTGGACAAAGCCCGGGTTATCCGGGACCGGTATCCGGGTGTTTTTGGAAATTTTTGTGATAAAATTATCCGGATCTTGGACCACCCCAACCAAATTACCCGGTATCCGGGGGACCCGGATTAATATCCGGTTTTGTCCAACTCTAGTCCCCGCCATAGGCGTTTTAACCGTCCCAGCCAGCTGAACACACATTCATCGGGAATTGGGGGCAAAAACATACAAAACATTTTTGTCTTTCATTTTACTACAAAAGAAATGGACATGAAAGGCGTACGGTACCATCAAACGCTTCCCGGTCATCGGATTCTGACACCAAATGCTGCTGCTTCTGCTGCTGACAATGAATTTGAATGATAAGGACAGAAAGGAACAAAATCCAAAATGCCATAACGATCGAATTATTTTTGCGGATATTTCTCTGCAGGAAATTATATAAATAAGGCATATGAATGAATAGTTAATTAATTGTCTTTTTGTTGTAAAAAATAAGAAAATTTATCTCATTTAGTAGAGATGGTCGAGAGTCTCGTTCTCGAAAAGTCTCGGGGTTTTTGTGGGCTCGAGTTTTGTGATCAAGTCACGAGTCTCGAGGTCAAGTCTCGAGTCTAGGTAAATTCAGGTCTCGAGCATCACTATCATTTACTATAATTAATAAATTTAATGGATGTGAAAAAGGTAAGCAAGTGCATCCTAAACCGGGGTAAATCCATCTGAATGAAATTGATTCATTGCCTCCAACACTTTTATTCATTTCATTCCATTACAGTTGAGGGGGGGGGGGGCCACACTGACAAACGGAAACGGAAAAAACTCCGTTTCATCACTAAAATAATTACTTGTTGTTGGTGGGTGGTGGGTGGGTGGGGGTGGGTGATTGGGCGATTCATAGGAAAAGCGATGCTTTTTTCATATACGACGACAATAAACGGATTTATTTAAATTTATTTTAAAAGCAAAATAAATATACGAAAATATTTAAAATTGTTTGCTACAAAACAATTAATATCTATGAATATTTAGCAAAATAATTTTGGGATTACAAACTATTCAGAAAAAAAAAGTTACTTCTTACTGTGGAAGAATTTAAAATCACAAATTGTAGGAATCCCGTCATCAACTTTCACAAAAGTGATAAACTTTAGCTTATTCATTATGCTCCAACGCCAGTCTATGCTTTTCCCGGTCCCGATTCAAACGGTTGGTCCCGGTTTTCACAATGCCGGCCAATCTCGGGCCCTTGCTTTCCCAAAACTTGCGTTGTCGACCTCTCAAGTTTTATAATTGTGTCAGTATATCCAGAGATCTGATAATTTATCATCATTTTCTGGCTTTTTGTCAGGCGGATGAGAAGAATTTTGGAAAATGACGATTTGAGGATATAATTAATATAGCTGATCGAACGCATTCCGCTCGGTTCCTTTTTGTAATTCGTCCTGTATCAGCGGCAGGGATGGGCGGAATTCCGTTTTTCCATTGTTTATTGAGGGAAGCGCACTGTGCCCTCCAGTTAAGCATCGTTGACTCCCCGGATGGAATTGGAGGTTGGGGAAAGATGGCGAGGAGGCCCGGGCCCTGGCATTGGTGATGGACTTCCCAACTCTCCGATCCAACACGAAAGCTAGAGTTTATTCCGTCCTGCACAACGACCGATGGGAAAAGGGAACAGAGGGATGAAAAAGTCCAGCAGTTCGTTGAGGCGTGAATAGAATGGGAAATGCCGACCGGAAACCCTTACATTTTTTTGGCCTTTTCCGTTTTCCGTTAAAAGATAAGCACAGGTTTTCTGTAAGTTTGAAATTTTCAAAGGACATTTTGCCAAAAATTTTTTTTTTCCCTTTCAAGTGCCGCGGATCCTTTTTGGGTTGTCGTGTATTAATCACTCTCATCCATAAGATTGGAAATTTTCAAGCTATGATTTTTGATTTTCTGTTAGCAAAAATGAGATGGTTATATATATATATGTATATGTTAGGTTACATATTTTATTCATCAATTATATTCTTAAGGATTTCCTCAAACATTCGTAATGAGTAGCGAAGAGCTGACAGATGCTGAAAAGGTTTGTAACAAATTGTTAGGGCCCCTGAAACCGAAACACCGGTGGTTGGTTTGAAATAGCGAGTGTTAAATAGCCAATATAGTAGAAACATTTTGTAATGGAAACGCGCGCTAATTTCATTTCTTAATTGAATCGGCGGTAATACTCGGGCTGGTCCCCCCCATTTTTAAAAAAACAAACAAATATTTTTCTAAGTCCACAAAAAGATTTTTCTAGGGCTATTCGTGGGTGTAGAATCCGAATCTGACATTAGTTTCGATCAATTTCGAACCCCGGACCTAAATTCGAACAATTTTTTGAAAATTCAAAAATCAATTTTAGCTTAGAAATTGTTCGAATTCGGGTCCGGGGTTCGAAATTGATCGAAACTAATGTCAGATTCGGATTCTACACCCACGGATACCCCTAGAAAAATCTTTTTGTGGACTTAGAAAAATATTTGTTTGTTTTTTTAAAAATGGGGGGGACCAGCCCGAGTATTACCGAACGGCTAATAGCTTAATTGTATCGATTTATTCGATTTGCTTGCTAATGACAAGTTATGACTTGATCGCGCCAATAACGGACATTTTCGGATAACTCAGCAAAAAATCGGGATTGAAACTCGCAGTTCAATCTTTTGGGGGGTTTTTTTAGTCTAAAAATTAATTTTAGTAGTTTAGGCGCGCATTGCGTCAGACTTTCTGCTGCAGTCGCCGCCCGGCGAGTTTAACGAGGTGTTTAGCGACGTGCGCACGTTGCTGCAGGATGACGCGCTGCTGGAGAAGGGCACTTGCCTGGAGGCAGTCCGGCACTACAATAAAGCACAGTTCGCGACGGTCAAGTCAGACCCCGGCGTGGAACATCCGGTACGTTGGCGGCGGCCGGGGGTTTTCTGGAGGCCCTTTTTCTCGAATTCCTTTCCCCCCTAAGGCTTTTTTGGGGTCCCCTGAGGCGAATTTGTTCCTTTTTCTGTTGATAGAAATGTGCAATATAAAATAGTAAACCAAAAAAAAACGGTTACATTTTGAAAATTTTAAAATCAATAAGGATTTCCGAAACCGCGGCGTATTGGGTCATTTCTTTTTTACATTTCAGACTTTAATTACCGAACACAACGAATTGGCAGACGGACGTTTTATGGACCCGAAGTCGGGTCGCGTGTTCAAATACGACCATTTGCACAAAGAGGCGATGGATTCGCACCCAGCGGGGCCCAAAGACATCGACGAGAAGTTGGAGCCGTGGCGAAAAGCATTGCAAAAAGTTAGAATTACCAATCACATCTTGGGGGAGGGGGGGGGGGGGATTTGCAAGAACAAAAGCGCATTTTAGAAACCATTTAAAAATTGAAAAATACATATTTTACTTTTAAAAATCAAAATTCAGCAAATTAAAAAAAAGAGAAAAATGTAATTTTTTGTTTTGTTTAAAATGCTATTTTTGCCTTTGTAAGGTGTTGAACATTCGGGCTTTTCAGGAGTTGGACGAGTACATCTACGAACATTTCCATCTGACCGGCGTGGCCACAGTGTTTACGCCTTTACATCAGCACAAAGAGCCGAAGCTGGTGGTCCTGTGCATTGAGTCCCACCAATATCAACCCAAAAACTATTGGTTTGTTAGAATTTAATCAAATAAAAATATTTCTTAGTTTGTTTTGCTTGGAGTTGTGCAATTTAAGACATAAAATGCAATTTAAAGCATAAATTGTTGGAGTTTAAAAGTTTACTTATGAAAATTTTAGGAACGGCCGTTGGCGTTCCGAATGGCATTTGCCGAATTTTGACGGCAAAACGGCGGTACAAAAATGTACGGGCAAATTGCGTCTGCAAGTGCACTATTACGAGGATGGAAATGTGCAGCTTATTTCGGAGAAAGAGGCGGCGGTGGAAGTTAAAATGACGGTACATTTTTTAAAAGTAAAAATAATGCGATTTAAAGGAAATGAAAACGTTTTTTATGCATATAAATATTGCAATAATTTGGTCGAATTCCAAGGGGTTTTTTTCACAAAAAAAAAATCCAGAAAATTGACCTTTAAACAAATTTTGGAGATTATTTATTAGATAAACCTCCGTCACTAAATATATTTATATTTTTTATTGTAAAGAATGACCGGGAAGCCAGCGCCCGTGAAGTGTTGCGCGCAATTTGTGAGGCTGAGTCGGCCTACCAGGTGTGCTTAATGGCGTTTTTGGAGAGTTTGGAGCGTTGGGCCTTTAACTTTTTCTTTTATAAAACTTCAAATAAAATATTATTTATTTTTTGATGAACTTTTTGCTTCTTCATATAATTTGTTCGGTAACACTTTAAGCTGGTGCTCCTCATTTTAATAAAAAAAAACATAAAAAGGTTTTTTGGAGGTTTTCGGGTTGCAGAATACGAATATAACCTCAGTTTTCGAATATTTTCGAACTCCAAACCCGAATTAGAACCGTTGCCGAACATCCAAAAATAATTAAGATCGAAATTGCACAAATATACTAATTCCATTATTTGCTTGCTTTTCGTTTTCATTTGCGACATAAAATCAAATTGTTTTAATTCACTTTTCGAAGTTTTTGCCCATTTTTTCGCTCCAATATTTTAAAAAAAAATCTTTTGGTTTTTTTAAATTTAATTTCACTGTTTCACCTTTAGCCTCTATCCCCGCAGAGGTCCATCCAGGAGTCCCAAGAGCACATGGAGAGCACTTTCAAGGCGTTGCGTCGTCAGCTGCCGGTGACGCGCTCCAAGCTGAACTGGCTGAACTTCCATTCCTTCCGCATCACTCAGCAGGAGATGAAGCAGCCGCCCTCGGCCGGCCAGCAACAACAGTCCCAGTGATGGAGCAGTCCAAGAAGAGGAAGCGAGCGAATTTGGAGCATCGCCCATTCATTTCAATTAATACCCTTCCGATTTGTGTACTTTCCCCGACATTTTCGCCATCCAATTATGGCAAGTGAAAGTTTATTTTTTGGATTGGTGAGGGGGGGGGGGCAAAACCCTTCCGGGGTAAATGCTAGTGCCAGGCCGTGCCCGGGATTTGACAATGTTTTTGGTTGAAATTGTAATTTTTAAACATTTGCCAAAAGTTTTTCCCCAGACGAAAAAAGAAAAAGAATACGACGACAAATGTCCAGGACAAAAGGTCCCCCAGTGGTTAAAAGGACAAAATGTCCCCTTAAATTAGTAATTTTCTCTGGGTATCTTTTGGGACTTTTCATTGATTGACCCCTCATTGAATTTGCTCCTCTCACTAATTGCCCATTTTTATTTATTTTTTAATTAAATTTTAGAAACTTCAAAGCGACGGACGACGACATGGCGCTTCCTTCCCCACCGGCCGGCCCACCACCAATTCTTCGATTAAACTCACATCATTCCCTCTGCTTGTCGTCCACCGACCGACCGACTCATCCAATCGCCGCTTACTGAGATTGATTTTTGATTGAATTTTATTATTCTCTTCTGTTTTTTGTGTGTGTTTTGATTTGAGAATGTGTAACGCCGCATAACTAAAATATTCAGGCTAAAGACAATTTAATAAAATTCCCGAAATATGTTTTGTATGTAAAATAAAAAAGGCTGTGGAGTTTGGTGGCAGAATGCAAAATGAAAACAATTAATTCAATTACACTTTTAAATAATGCGTCCGCGCAAAAATTTTTGCAGATTCGTTTTAGGCTTAGAGTGGGGTCGATTGGTATTAGAGACCAGACTTGAACTTCGAGCGAGATGTCGAGACGAGATTCTTGAGCCGGAACAGTCGAGATTTTTGATGAAAATATAATTTTTTTTCAACATTCTCTAAACTTCACTAAATTTTGGTAAGGGTAAGACGCGTAAAGTCTTTGGGACGCGTAAACTTTCATGTTGCCAATCTTTGTTAAGAAAAGCACTTTTTTTGAAAAATTAGGGCTCGAGATCGAGAATCTCGAGCTTCTTTCGAGCGAGATTTGAGACGAGATTCTCGAAAAAATCTCGGGTCTCGAAAAATCCCGAAATTCAGTTTTATCCGAGACAAGATGTCTCGACGAGATCTCTCGAGAAGCTCATCGAGATTTTATCTCGTCTCGTTTCGGTCTCTAATTGGTATATGATTTGAGTCATTCGTTTCTGTGAGCTATGATGAACATTTACCCTTCAGAATGTATTTGCTCTTTTCGGCCTTCGGACCGGTAGCCACCAATTTTGTT
Organism: Globodera pallida; assembly: GCA_020449905.1. Taxonomy (NCBI): domain Eukaryota; kingdom Metazoa; phylum Nematoda; class Chromadorea; order Rhabditida; family Heteroderidae; genus Globodera; species Globodera pallida. Next base: position 1,139,356 of record JAIXHY010000014.1, read on the forward strand.
GACTGGATTTGAATTTTAGTCCATAAAATTCATTCCGTCAGTATTCTTCAATTTTACCTTAACAAGTAAATATTTATGTTACATTGAATAAATTCTCTTAAATTTCATTAAAATGCCAAACAAAAGAAAACAACAGAAAATTTTGTGCTTTTTTTTCTCAAAAATCGGTCTCAAGCAGTTGCTGCGGCAACCGCTGTTGTTGTTGCTGTGTCGATGCCGAATCTTCAGAATTTTGCGTCGGTATCCCCAAGACTTCGGACGGCATAATGCCAACACTTTTTTCGCCCTTTTCTTCAGTCAAATTAGCGCTAATTTGAATGTCCTCCCCACGGCATGTCGTCCATTTGCCGACCATTTCCACCGGTTGCGTCTGTCGTCGGTTTGCAACGCGCCGATTTTGTTGACCTGCCGAAACATTATTTCTGGACATGGCATTACCGGCACAAACATTGGTTGGAATGCGCGAGAGTGGTGCGGTCACTGCTTGCGGACCTTCGCCTCTGGGAAACGACGTACTCAAACACATTGCCCGCCTCCGGTGAAGTGGCCTTAAATTATTATATTTAAATTAAAATAAAATAAAATAAAATATTTTGTAAAATTTGCCGTGATAGAATGGTCCTGGGAAGAGAAGGCGCCCTGCGCGGGCAAACGCTTTCGTTGAACCTGAACATAACAAAAGTTTGGCGAAAGGATTGGTTTAATGGATTTAAAAATGCATTACCAATTCAAGCGATTTGTGCCGAAGTGCTGCTCCACCAATCATCGCCAATGGACCCTCCGGCGCTGTCGCATTGCGACTTCGCCCGCAGCCGCCAGTGGAAAACGCCGAAGGTGCCAACGCCGCCCCCTCCCGCTGCTTTTCCTCACTGAAGCTTGAATTTTAAGACACAAAAATGTTAAAATTGAATCCCCATTATTCTGATTTTATTTTTAAAAAATCCGTGCCGTACCCGTCGCGTATCGTTGTCGTCTGCCCTCCGCTTAGGTCGCGCACCGTCAGTGTGTAGGGCACGCGGTTATTGCCGTTGTTGAACAGATGCAAAGTACGCACCGACGGCCACTCGTCGCTTTCCACGGAAATGGCATCGGGCGGGCGACGGCGTGAAGGCGCAGCACCGGAAACGGCCTAAACAGTAGAAAATCATGCCAATCATGTCGTCCATATGACTGATCAGATCATGCCAAAACTGCCGAAAAAATTGATCCAATGCCGCAGATACTTGTTGCTGTTCATCCGCTGCTGTTGCTGCTACAGCTCCAACTTTTTGGCTGCTCTGGCTTCTTGGCGTTCCGCCACTGCCCGTCGGCGACTCCAGCCCGTCCAAGCGCCTCATTCATCGACCGCACATCTTCAGAATGCTCTCCAATGGATCAACCAAATTACGGTTGGTCTCAAAATTGAGTTAAAAATTAGAGTGGAAGCGAACTTTCCCGGGACCATTTGATCAGAAGCGGGAAAATCAAATCATTCTTTTCCCCACCTCCGGCTGTTTGTTTTGTCCAATAAGCCCCATTAGTGTGTCCAAGTCCGGCTTTGGCAGCACTTTTGGCTTCTCCACAACGCTTTCGCCACTCTTTGCCCCCCTAAGCGCGATGCCGCCCGCGGCGATCTCCAAATCCTGGCGTCGGATGACGCGACCCGGCATTGGCCCATCGCCTCTCCCGCCATCACAGGAAGCTTAACATCGACAAAATTTTATATCAATCGCCCAACAAATTTTGGCCGATAAAGTTTGCGTAGTCCATCAAATATTAAATTTGGACAATTTGATTCCAGACTTTCTGTTAGACTTTTTGCTGTTTCAAATATGCAATTCCATTAATTTTTCTAATAATATTTGCTTTAAACTTACAGTTGCCGTCCGATTCCCTATTCGTCGCGTCCTCTTTTTGCCGGTTCTGCTTGGTGTTGGCCGCTTCCAAGCCGCCGTTGATGTGCAGAATCGGTGGAGGGGGAGACGGAGACGCTTTGGCCACAACCACCGGACGCCTTTGGGCGGTCGTCGATTGGGTGGGCGTGGAGGCGCTCGACGCCGTTGAGGAAGATGGCCGTCGTTTGATAATAATGCAGCTGCTACCAGCACTAGCGATGTTGCTGCTGTTGGACAGTCCGGTACGGCCTGGAAAGCCTAAAATTGGAAATGAACGGACGCCCCCCCCCAAATATCGTCAAGATAATCGAGAGTTAATCATATAGAGTTGTGCGGTCCCAACGGGAAATTTGTTTAGAAAATTTTGAAAGTCTGGGGTAAAATGATGCGTTGAACACGAATCCGAGCTCTGTTTTTGTGCATGTTAAACCCCTAACCCGAACTCTAACAATTGGTCGAATTTTCGGGTTAGGGGTTCAAATGCTATCACAAAATTAAATGGTCCACCAATCTGATGGAAAAGAATGCCCTCACTTTTGTCCAACAAATTCGTTGTGGTCGCTGGCGATGGGAGCAGCACCGGCCGGATTATTGTCGTTTTTGTGGACATTGCTGGCTGTTGTTGTTGTTGTTGGCCGGGTCTGCTCACAATGTTCACTGGCGGAGGCGCGTCAATGGGCACGGGCACTTCGTTGCGCAAATGGACGGGCAAAAGAACTGAGAAATTTTGATGGTTTACAACAAATTTTTGTTCCAAAGCAGGAAAAATTTTAAAAATTGTCTTAATTTACACAAATCTCAAAAAATCTCAAATCGTTAAATTTACTGATTTCAGATTTCGAACGAAAAGCTAGAAAAGTCTCGGTCCGAGATCTTTGATCGGTCCGCTGGGATCTATACAAACCCAAGATTGAAATTAATTACATAATGCTGCCCCCCCCCCCCCCAAAATCAGAATCTATCTGAAACTTTTGCGTTTTCCACCTTGATTTGCAATTGTAACGGGGATGGACTGTTGCTGTTGTGTTGCTACAGCTGGTGGAGGAGTGCAACGAATTCGTCCTGTTGCTGTACTCCTTGCAAATGATGGGGCGCCGGACACTGTTGTTGAAGGGGGATAACACGCAGACGGAGGGGCGGTGGCAGCCAACGAATAATCGGAAAAGGCGGCCGAGGAAGAGGCCTAAAATATTATACAAATTTATTTTAGAATAAAAATATGCATTTATTTAAAAGTAAATCAAAAGTTGGGGGGAGGGGGGGGGGACAATCGCTCGTACTCACTAAACTATCGCTCTCATCGCCCGGATCGCCGGCATCCACAGCTGAACGACTCGTCAACGGCGGGCGACGATGCGCGGATGGTTTGACATCTAAAAAAGGAAAGGAAAAGCGACTTTCGATCGATCGATCGAATCAATCGATTAGCTTCACCAGTACCCCGTTAAAGTGAATGGCCATGTTCAAATCCAAAGATTGCAAAATAATTTTGCGCTAATGGCAAGAATTGGCCTTTAAGATGTGTGTGGACCAAAGCTATAATTAGCCAATGGAAGAACGGCTTAAACAAAATGTCCCTACCAGCGCCTACGGCGGTTGGCGTTGGCGTAATGTCGTTGTTCATCACCCGCTTCATGATCACATTGCCCACCCGTTTTGTGGTGAACGTTGTCTGATAGACGCGCGGGTCCACCGGCGAATGGACGGCGGAAACGTCCGATTGGGAGGAAGCGGTGGAAGAAGCGGTGCCGTCTTTTTGTTGTGGTGCCAAACGCTGGTAGGCGCCACGGCCGCCGACGCGATAGGAACCCAAAATTAAATTATTATTCAAAAATTCAAAAAATGCATTTTAAGTTAATTAATTTCAACATTTTACTAATTACTATTTTTATTTTTTAAATTTACAAACCCTCCGAAAGATTGTCCTCCCGAAGTTCGGCGGCGTAATGGAAATTTTCGCCGCTCACCGATTTGTGCGCGCTGTGTAAAAAGGACGACGACGAATTGGCGACGGACGGCGGGGACAATTTGGACGCGGCGGCGGCGGAGGGGCCAATCGGACTGTCGGTGGTCAACAGCACATTCGGCATGGACATGCACATCTTCGACGGCATTTTCTCTTATCCCTCCCACATTAAATTTGTAATTTGTCCAACCGGGTCCATGTGTTGATGGAAAAGTGCCATAGTCTCTGCCGTGGCCAATGAATTCTGGTGAGCTTCCGTTGCTATTCCATTCTTAAGCGATCGAAAAATTATATTTAAAATAGAGAAATTTAAAAATATTTTTATTTAACTTTTATGTTATATATATTGTGAATAATTAAATATATTTTTAAATTCTTTTTTTATCATTTTCAATTACTTCCTGCCGTTGCGCCATGCCGGCATGGTATGAGTTCTGCATGGAAAGTTGAGGTTGCTGCTGCTGCTGCTGTTTATTGCTTTTTTGATACCGTTTTTCGTCACTAAGGATGGCACTCTGTCAAAATTGAACTCATTTTTTAAATATTTTAATTAAAATATCAATTTATAAATAGAATATTTTTGAATTTTGTAAGAATTGGCAAAATGCCCACTTTTGGCCGGCCTTTGCCCCCATTTTGCAATTTTTGCTGCTGCTGGTGTTGAGCACAAAGTGAGGGGAATGTGCATGCGAAAGTTGGCCTCCTCCACGCGACTGTTTCGATGCTGTCCATTGCCCTAATTTTTAAATTTTTAATTTTAAAAATCTTTTTTTCAAAAAAACCATCGCTTCCGAATCTTTGGCCATTCGATCGGACACCAAAAATTGGGCGGCTCGTCCCAACGAATTTGTGCCAAAATTAGTGCCGCCGCCGGTGAACATTGCGTTCCCACGGCGTAAAGGTCTAAATGCATAAAAATTTTCAAAATTTTTTTTATTTCTAAATTGACTTTTTGTTGTAGAAAAATTACTTTTTTTGTTTGTTGAAAGAAAAAAAAAGTTGATATTTAGAGGTGAGTTTTTAATTTATAAAAAGTGGCAAAATCAATTCTTTAAATCTAATGGGGATTTTTACGTTCTAAAAAGCTCAAATTTAAAAAGTCTCCTAATTTGTGTTGGGCACCTCTGAAAGGGTTCCCTTCTCTTTCGATGCTCTCTGACGTAGTCGATAAGCTGTTTTCTGTGTCCGTCCACGGTATTGGAAGTTGGAGCCCCTGGTGAACAAGTGGTGGTGGTGTTGCTGCTGCTGCTGGTGCTGTTTCCGCCCGCCGTCCTCTCCTTTGGCACCTGCGACGACCACCGGTTCGGCACACCTTTTAAAGTTTATTAATTTTTTTGCAAAATAATTTTATTATAATTGGTGCCCAAAATGCCGATCAAAATGTTTCAAAAAAAGCACTGAACCGGAAGAATGAATGATGCTCCACACATTTCTTCCAAAAGTTTTTGCAATCGTCCCGATTCTCAAATGAAAACTCGATGGTCTCTTTGTAGAACTGAAAGCTGTCGGGATGCACCTGAATCGAATAATTTCTTTTTAATTATGTAAATCCGGGGTTAGGGTTCCTCCCCGACAACCCTTCGGGGGCGGAGCGACGGGGAATTTTGTCGAGTCGGGGAGGAATCCAAATCATTGCTTGCCTTGATCATCAATCGCTTCCGCTTAAAACTGAATTTACGGACTTTGGCCCACGAAAATGTGGTGACACAATTCATCTGATGGAACACTTTAATGCCCATATGGGCCACTGCCAAAGCAACTTCAGTGCCTAAAGCAAACGAAAAAATGAAACCGTTTATCATTCATTTTACATTAATTATAATATGTAAATGAATGAAACCGTTTATCATTTTACATTAATTATAATATGTAAATGAATGAAATCGTTTATCATTTTACATTAATTATAATATGTAAATGAGGCACCTTCGATGTCCCGTGCCGGATGGAGTCGAAGGCCGTAGAAGTCGCAGCGTCGGGCGGTCTCCAAAAGAGTAAAGTCCGCCTCGGCCGGCTCCATGCCGATCAGTCGTCGATGTTGTTCCATCACTGCCTATTAAAAGAAGGCAATTCACTTTCTGATCAGTCCGGGATTACAAATTCATTCCTTTTCTGATCGATCTCAAACTCTCTTTTTAAATTTTTTCGATCAGCAAGAAATCGAGTGCCAGTTTACGAATTAAAATTAAAAACTGATTAAATAAAGATTCGCATTATTTTGTGTGACCAATTTTCTAAACACCAAAAAATCATTCCGATTTTCAAAACTTTACCAAAATTTCAATTCGAATTGACCTGCGCAAAAGCGGGCGTTTGCTGCGGTACAAAATGTGTGCCGGCCAAATAAACGTTGGCATCCGAATAATCCAGGGGGGAGAAGTCGCCGCATTCCGACTGCACAATAAGCGCCACTAACAACGCGGCTGTATTCTCGTTGGTGCACAGCAATTCCCCGCGCGACAAATCGCGACGGATCTGCGAAATTAAAAAAAGAATAAATGCGTTTTTAAATTACTTTATTTATTTAGTCCTTTCATTATTTTTATGTTTTTTATTAAATTTCAATTCATTTTGCCAATTTTTTCGGACCTGAAGAGCGAAAAAGGTAGCGCGTGTACTCCTCCTCCAACTCGGCGGGGTTTGGCGTGTAAAATTTGACGATAAACAAAAAGCGAGCGTCCGATTGGGCAACCAAAATCTGCCGCAAAATGCTCTTCTCCTTGTCAAGCCAACACTGAAAAGATGCCCGATTTTAATTTAAATTTTGATTTGATCTGATCTGAAGCGCGTGAAGATCATTTCTGATGAACGCCCTCCCCCCCCCCCCCCCCCCCGCTCACTCTGTTTCCAAAGCTGTCGATGAATTCCAACCCAAAATAGTCATTTTCCAGCAAGTTCAGATAGCGGCACACCTCGTCAAACAGCGCTTGACCCGCCGCTTTGTGCTGTATTATTATTTAATTTAATTAATTTTTATTCAAAAATATTTTAACTCCAAGATGGAAGACGCCCACTGAGTCGTCCAGCATACGAACCTAAGCATTAAATGAGTCCAAATTATTAAATATACAATAAAATAATTCAATTCATTGCCAACTTTAATTCAATTTAAACAATTTTGAATTAAAGTTTAATTAATTCATCATAATTGGTTGCCTTAATGCACATCAGCTTTCCCTTGCCCTTTCTCGGGTCCATGCCGGGCGGTGGAGGACAGCCCTAAAATTATTCACTTTTTATATATTTTTGAATTTTCAATTTTTTAGCCGACCACTCCGTGAGGGATTTTCGATGTGACCGGCTTTTGCATTCACTGCGGTGAAAACAGTTAAAAATAATAAGAATTTAAAATGCCTAAAAATTGTTGTAATAAAAATTTAAGGTTAATTCTTACATAAAGGAAGTTTTGGTAATTGGACATTTTAATTGGCCTAATGAGCTTATGGAAGGCATTATAATTAGCTTAATCAATTTTAAATCTTAATGAAATTTTGAAAAAATTGTTGAAAATTCTCAAATGAGTGTCAAAGTAATAAAGCGCCAAGAGATCCTTCGGGGAGGCGCTTTCGAATGGTCCGATCGAAAACGGCTCGTTGCCCTCGGGCGGATCAATCACCGCCCCGGGCAATGTTTTGTTGTTTTTATTTCCATGGGCCGTGGCTTTGGGTACAGCTGTCGGTTGTCCCATCGCTTTAAGAAAGAGGGGATAGGCCCAAGAAATTTTCAAAAAGTGGCTTTGGAATTCCACAATTTTATCCAAGCTTAAAAATGTTTAAATTTAAAGAAATGCGTCTCAACAAAATGAGACGCTTTTCGGAGCATGTCAATTCATTCGAATAGGAGGGGGGGGGGGGGGGGGGGGGGGGGGAGGGGGGGGTAGGGGGGAGGGGGGGGGGGATAGGGGGGGGGGGATAGGGGGGGGGGATAGGGGGAGGGGTCAAAAATGTCAAAGTATTCCCTCTGGACTTTTTGTTTGATGTTGGCAAAAACGGCCGTACCTAACAAATAAGATGAATGAATGTTTGCCAGGGGGCCGGGCAGGACGACCAGATTTATGCGGGGGGGGGGGGGCGGCGGATGGGCCGATGATTGACGTCCCAAACGCTGCAACTTTTTGGGGGAAGGGACGAAATTGCAAATTTTTTCTTCGTTTTATGCAATTTTTGGGCCCAAACTTCGAAAATTGCCATTCTTAAAAGTTTGACAAAAAAAATTAAACATTTTTTTTAAAAGAGTTTTTGTTTTTATTTTTTCGTAAATTTTCTACAAATTAGGTATATATCGGATATTTTCTATATGGCAAAATTTTCAATAACTTTCAAAGACTTTTCCCCCGAAAATTTGGCCAAGACAAACACTTAAGTCCATTTTGGCCAGAAGTAATGGTCATCATTGGCAAATTTGTGCCGACTTCGGCCGACCAGTCGCCGTAGGGGAAGGGATGGGACCTTCTGCCGGTGGCGTTCGCCCTCGGGGGTTTGGCCGGCCGCAACGCTTATTAAGGAAGGAAAGCGCCAGAGGGGCTTAAATAGGAATTTTTGGCCCATCCCAAAATTTGGCGATGAATCCCCCGGGGATTGGCCATTATTGGGTTATCGTGGAAGAAGCCGAGATGATGAGGAGGCGTCGGGAACTGCCAAATTCGAGAATGGAATAAAAATGTGCGGTCAGAATGTGTAAATTTGGCGCGGATCAGAGCGCCATTTGGGCGATTATGCGACTCAAATTGTTGCCCATTTTAAAAGGCAAAATTCGCATTTATTGCCTTCCACCAATTTGCGGTTGGAATGGCCGGTATTTTTCTGTGATGCCAATTTAGAGAATAGTCTTGAGCTTTTGGACTTAAACCTCCCCCCGAGGGAATATAAATAATAATAATAATAATATTATTTATTCACTTAAATTGGATATGACGGAAAGTTATCGGATGTCCGCGACGGCCTTCCAAGGTCGTGAAAGAGAGCCAATGATGCATTTTTGTACGATTATTATTACTGCGACAAATTAATTAAACCCCCCCAAAAAAATAGGGGAGACTTTTGACGGATTTCACAAAAAAATAAATTGCTTGGAAATTATTCCAGCAAAAGAATTAATTTTGTATAATTATTTATTTTAGAAAATATGAGTTTAGGCACTAAAAACACCAAAAAGTGCCAAAATATCCTGACTTAAATCACATAACTTTATTAAACTCAACCAAATCGTTTGAAAGCTCTTAGCTATAATTAAGTAGCTATTCTCGATCGAATGGATGCTCCTCAAAAAGTTATAATCGCCTAACGTGCAAAAATGTTGCACATTTCGAGTTTTTTGCAATTAAATATTTTATAGAAGCATCCAAAAATGACTTATTTGTTAGCTACAACTTATTTATTAAATCATTTACTAAGAGCTTCCGAATGGCACCAAATTCTTTTGATTTTGTTGAGCAAAAAAAAGTTATGTCCAGCGGCAAACATAAATTATATATTTTAACAATTACATAAAGTCACTGACAAATGAGCAGAAAGAAGCCTAAACGTTAGGTGTTTATAAAATTGGAATTTTTTTAGCACTTTTAAAACGGAAATTTCGAAAAAAAATGGACTTCCCCCCCCCCCCCCGTCAAGTTGGGAATTTTTGTTCGGCTCTTTTTGTGTCTATTTGCCCCGGGGGCAAAGGAAGCCGCTCGCCACTGGCGGCAGTCACATTGACTGGCCGGCCGGCCTTGCCCCGCGGCATGCAAAAGGCCGACAAAATGGGGACACCTAATTTGCCCCGGGGCAATGACTGACGGCAAGAGTCACTCTCGGTGAGAGAAAGAGAGAAAAGAGGGAAAGAAAATGGTAAATTGGAATTGTAAAGAAGAGAGTGATGAGAGAGTGTAGGCAGACAGTCAGACAGTCAAAAACAATGGAAACAAAACGGCGGCAGAGAAAGAGAGCAGAGCAGAACGTACAGAGAGTGAGTGAGTGAGTGAGTGAGGCGGACAGAGAAAAAGTGGGCGAAATGGGCATAAATTTGTTTTATTTACTTTATGCTTTAGGCACTCTGTTTACATTTCGTTAAGACCAAATTGTTTACGTTTTTACTGTACAAGTCCATTCGATGTATTTTCAACAAAGCATTAAAACATTTGTTTAATTTTTTGTGCTTTTTGTCAAAAGCTTTTTAATTAAATCCCTTCGATCAAAAAATGTAAATTATCAAATAGATCTCGACCCAATTTGCGTGATTATGCAAAATCCCATAAAATTGCTCCATTTGTCACATCGGAGATGCAATTGACCCGATTTGCCCCCGACAGCCGCCTAATTTTAATTATCCCACATCAGCAACTCCGATCTCCCGAGACTAAAATTCGATATTTTATTTAAAATTTTAAATAATTTAATTTATAACGATCTTTGATCTAATTTAATAAAAACGATTTGATGCTTCGGAGGCATTAGCTAAGAAATCGAATGTTTAAAAAATTATTGTCGGGCGCCTAAATAATTTTTTTCCCTATAATTTTGATCAGAAATTGCGATAAAACAGCTATTTTTTTCGCTCCGTTCAGCTTCTTTGAGCAGCAGCAGCAAATGAGACGAATCGCCCGCCATCACTGCAACATTTCAGCCGCCGTCGCTGTCGTCGTCGAAGTCGTCGGAGTGTGCGGAGGTTGTGCACCAGCTTGGGGACGGACGGACGGACGGACGATGACCATCACATCCATCAGCCGTCCGTCCTCTGATCTTCGTCCCCCCCCCCTGCAATCATCCGCATTCCCTCTCCCCTGGGGGGTGGAAGAGAAGATGCTTATCTTCCATCCTCGGAACGACGAGAAGACGATGTTGCCTCCTTCTTGTCCCTCGTCGTCGTGGTCGTCGTCGGCTAATTATTATCCACGTCTTCAACATCCCCAACAAATTGAGGAACAGGATATTATAAACTGAGCACTTGCCCCTCCCCTCCCCTTCCTACCAAATGTCGTGCCAGCGACGGCCGTCAAGCAGCAGTTCCAGTTTGAACGCAATGACCACGTCGGCTTCCCCAAGTTCAAGCAGTACAGCCGCATCATCTCCAGCCTCTGCGTCGAACGCAGCGCCATCATCAGCATCGTCATCCTCTTCCTGCTATTTCAGTAGCAGTTCGTCCGCCTTGCGCATCTTCTCATCCTCATCATCTTCATCCGGAACATCGCCTCGTCCGGATGAATGCCATAATCAACGTCGTCCAAATGATCATTTGCAATGTTCTTCACACGGAAGAAGAGCCAAATTCATGGCGTCCCCCTGCTGTCTGATCAATTTGGAACGAGCCGATGAAAAAATCTTCCTCTTGCCCATCGTTGGCCGCGCTGTTCAGCCGAGAGGAAAACCCCTCGGGGGGCAGCAGTATTAGGTAATTACTAATTAGTAATCAAGAGTTCCCCCAAATTATCCCATAACAAAAATTTATTTGTTTTTGAAAGGCCCTCGTCGGCCTCCCCAACGCATCAGCGTAAAATCAGCAACCACCAAAATCGGAATCGGCAAAAAAGAAATCAACACCAAAAGCAACGAGACAGAAGGACCGAAGCAGATGAAGACAAATCCACCACAAATTCAAGCAGTTCAAAAAGGTCGGTAGATGCATTTTGGCTTTGTTACGCTTCTCGGCTCTCCAAAAGTGTTTATACATAAATAAGCATGGGCAATGCGCAAATAAAGTCATAATTTAAGTGCCAAAAGCAGAAGGTCCTCCTCCGCGTCCTTATGGCCATCAATTGTAAGCCAATGGCGGAGTCGAGTCGGCGGGGCCGGTCTCGTTTTGTTGTTGCTCCAATTCTTATGGGTGCCTCCGTATCTTTGCGTAAAATTTTCCCAAATATAAATAATTAAATAATGCAAAATTTAAATGATAGAGAATAATAATTCATTTGCCATTTTTCAAATTTCCCGCTTCTTCCCCAATCGACAGTTCGCCAATTACCTCGAGCGCTGTTTGCTGCCGTTGCGCGTGTACTGCTACACCGCCCCCGACTTCCTGGCCGTACGGGTTCCGCTTCGTGACGGTCCGGCCGCGTGCGCTGCCCATTTCTTTGCCAATAACGCGGCCCAATGGGCACAACGCCAAACAAAACGGTAAATATGGTAATGAATCGTCAATGGCGGGTTAGCAATGTTACAGTAACCATTTTGGTGGTTACATACTGTAGCCCATCGGTTTATACTAGGGTAGCACGGGATCGGGAGTTTTGGGAAAAATCGGGACTGGGACTAAATTAGTACCGATCAAAAAAACCGGGACTACTAAACAAAAAACGTTTTTGAAAAAACCGGGACCATTTATAACGGAGCTTGAAAAAAACCGGGACTAAATTTCAGTCCCAGAAAAGACATTTCAGTACTGGTCCCGGTCCCGTGCTACTAGTTTATGCTTCTGATGTCTTGGTAAGTTTGAAAGCCGCCTTTTTTGGTTTATAAAATATTAATAAATTTTAAGAGTACTTTCTCCGACGGGTTCGACCTGTTCACTGAATGGGACTCTTCCGGTTCTTCTTCGGCCATGGCACGCCATCGTAGACAACGAATCATCAATTCAACGCGTAATCGTGGTGAAAAACAATTTTTGAAATTCCATTGGCACAACCCAAAATTTTTTAAGATTCGAAGCGCACCGAGAGCTGCTGAGTACCGTAAGGTGTTGATTTAATTGACTGTTTTTGAGATATTTAATGGCTTGAATTAGGAAAAATAAATGTGCCACGAATGTTGCCGCCGTTTTTTGGTCCAGATTTGGCACAAATATTAAAATGGCGATAATAATTCAATTTGCCTATTTAAGTATATTCGTGACAGCTGGAAGCCGGCAGTTGAGAAGCTGAACGGGCCGGTTGTGTTTGTAGCCGGAAGGGACGGTACTGATTTGGCGGCTGAGAATGGAGAGCATGGGGACATTTTGCAGTTGGACTTTGAGGACTCGTACCGAAATTTGACTCTAAAAATGATGGGTTTGTATGTTAAATGATTTGAAAAATGTGCAATTTGAAACTGATTGCTCCCCGGCCCATCGGATGTTGGAAAGTCGGGGGGGGGGGGTTAGACCCAACGGGGCGGGGTTCGGGTACCGGGGATGGGCGCGTCGGGCCCGGGGAGAAACGCTATTCTAAAGATTTAAAAAATGAAATTTGAGAAAAAACTGAATTTTAAACAACTTTTAGGCATTTACCGCTTCTTCACAGAGAGTACGCATGTGCAGCAAATTGTGGTGATAAATGACGACACAATTGTTAATGCGACGGCGCTGGACGAATTGTTCCGAGCGCAGGTTTTTATTATATAAAAATGCTTTTTATTTAAAACAATTTTTATGAATAAAATATTTTATTAATTTTACTATTTTTAGTCCTCGTTGATACAACCAGGCCAAAATCGCTATATGATCGGCAAAGTCTCAAGGGCATACCCCCGAATTGTTTTCGTAAGTTTTGTTAGTTAGAGTATAGGGCAGAATCGGGATTTTAAGGAAACTTTTCGTCGGGATTAAAAGACCGGGACCCATCAAAAGAGCCGGGACTATCAGTCTCAATCGCTTTCTTTTAAATTGAAAGTGTTAATTATCTTTTTAAGCCATGGCTGCCATGGCATGTGGAATCGGAGCTGTACCCTCACAAGTGCTACCCGCCCTTTGTGCAGGTCGAATGTGTGAAATTATAAGCTAAAATTGCCGTTGAAACTAAAAATTTAAATAAATCCTTGAAAATTTAAAGTTTTCGAAATTTTAGGGCTCCAGTTTCGTAATTTCGCGTGCCGCTGCTGCAGAAGTGCTGCGCCATGTTTGCGACTTTGCCGGCTACGCCATTCATCTCGACGACATTTTAATGGGACTTCTCACAAATTGTTTAGGCATCCCAAACATTCACCGGGACGGGTGAACGTTATGCCAATTATGGCGCTAATTAAATGATAATAAAAATTCGGTCACCTTTTTAAGAAGCTAAAATTATGGTTGATGTCAAACTTATTATTTTATTTGTTTGGAATTAATAGGGATTTTTGTAAATTTTATAAAATCCAAATAAATTGCTAATTCACTCTTTCTTCAGATTTGACGTCGGTCATAGCCTCGAGTCATTCACAGTTTTCCATTATCAGGTGATCGGTGCTTTGCGCTATCAGAGTGGCATCGGGATTGAGACTGAAATGTCCCGTATTGGGACTGAAATTCTTCCTTTATATTAGTGCTGCACGAGAGTCTCGGTCTCGAGTCTCGACTCGAGAAAAGTCTCGGGTTTTTTGGGTCTCGGTATCGAGTCTCGGGTACTTGGTCTCGAAAATCGAGACTTTTTTACACCCCTAAAGATGGCATTTTTGGTGAGAATTTGTTTAGAATTTTAAGCTTAAAAGATTTGAAAAACATAATGACAAATTAAATTTAAAAATCCTTAATTCAATATCTTTTGCACAGTTTTTCAAATCAATGTTAATATGGCTCAGTGGTTAAATTCTTTGTCGGGAAACAAAAATAATCTCTCATAAAACGAAATAAAATTCTTTTTTTTTTGCAAATTTTGCTCCTAATTGAATTCACTAACTTTCATTTTTTTTCCCGACGGCGCCTGTTGGCGACGCCGTCAAACCATTCCTCTTCCTAAAAAGCTTTAAAAAAAATTACCACTTTTTTAAAATTTGGTTGCAAATCTCTTAACAAATTGAGTCAAAAAATGCAAAAGTCTCGGTCTCGAGTCTCGGGGTCAAGTCTCGGTCTCGAGTCTCGGGGTCAAGTCTCGGTCTCGGTATCGAGTCTCGGAAAATTTTAGGTCTCGTGCAGCACTACTTTATATGCTCCCGATTATCAAATCAATTTTGTTGTCCGTTAGTCCCGGTTTTGTTGACCGAGAATGAACAATTTTCCTTATAAAATCCGGGTCTTGTAATCCCGATTTCCCTCAAAATCTCGATCCCGCTCGACTTGAGTTTGAAGTTTTAAACAAATGTTTTCAGTTTTCACGCTATTCGTCCCTCACTTTGGCTGAAATGTTTGGCAGAGTCAAGCACCTTCTCTAACAAATTCTGATCAATTGCAATGAGCTCAATAATGTTAACGCATTTTTAAACATTTTTGTGTTGATTTACAAAAGCATAAAAAATTAATACTATATTAGTTAGAATTTGAGTTTCGCGTTCAAAAACTAATTTGAGCATTCCGGGAATCGGGAACCCCACCCCCCCCCACCCCCATAAAAGTTATTTTTACATTACCATAAATTGCCTTATTATTACAATCACAAAAACACAGCTTTTATAATGCATTTAACAAACTTCCGCCATTATTTTTATTTAAAAATATTAAAACTTTTATTTAAAAAAATATATTATTTAAAACCAATATATAAAAATTTTTACAGCTGTTCAAGCAGTTTATCAAATTTCGATGAAAATCGCCTTTAAACCCAAATGTTAAGTTCGCTTATCAAGAAGTGTTTAGGAAAATCAAAAAAAAACGTCTTTTGAGGAGCCTCCGAGCATTGTTGACAAACGGGAAACGCAATTTCCGATGTTCTCGACATCGGCTTTCAGACTGAACCAAAAAACAGAGAATTTGGGTTTTGGTTCGGCCCCCCGGCATTTTTGGTCGAGGTTTTTATTTTGAAAAATACGAAAATCTCAATCTCGGCTTGCCAACCCAATCCTAGTTATTTATTTGAAGCGGTTAATCACGAATATGACACATTACTAGGGATGGGATTTATATGTGCTAAAAAACCCAAAATATGTATGTTTTTATGTGCTTAAAAATGCCAATATGTGCTAAAAATTGGAGATTTAGGTGTGTAAATTGATCAAAAAAATTTCGTTTTTGTGGTAACAATTGCAAATCAAAAGCAATTCCTTAGTCAAAATTCTTAATTTCTATTTTTTGGTGCAGATTTTCTGGTCTCGAAAAAAGACCATTTTTAGGGGTGCATTTTTTTTAAATTTGGAAAATTGATTTTTAAGGGTGCATTTTCGTTTTATTGCATTTTTCTTAAGGAATTTCTTAAAAAATGGCGAAATATGTGCTAAAACTCTGAAAAAGCGCAAAATATGTTAGTAAATATGTGCTAAAAAATACCCCCAAAATATGTTTTAATATGTGCTAAAAAGTCGCCCTAATTCAAAAATTTTTCAAAACAAATACATTTTTGGGCTTCTCTCATGGTAAGGAATCCACGAAAAAAAATATGTTAAAACATAAAAATCCCATCCCTACACATTACTAATCTAAGATATAATTCTCAAAATCTACAATTGTATTTTTAAGAGAGGGAGTAATCTTCGCTTTTTACATTTTTCGACGCAACATTTCGTTCCCCAGACCTCCTTAGCAAAAATGAATGCCAGTGGGGGTGATCTATTAATTAGTGCGCCAAGTTTAATCCCGAAACTCTACGGGCACTTGGGGACCCTCCCTTTGTAAGCGAATGTTTATTTTATCGAGCATTAAAAAACAGAATGTAAACAAACGGACAAGGCTGGTATGTGTAAAATAAAAAATGAACACAATCTTCACAGAATAAATGTTTTGTTGCAGATGATGCGAGTTTAAGTGATCCCCGAATCTCATTGGAATGATCAGAGTAAATAGAATGAATTAAAAATTATTAAATTGAATCACTTAAACACTGGCTATTAAAACAACAACAAAAAGTGCATTTGTTTTGGCATTTTGGGCTTAAAATGAGGAATAATGCGTCAAAATAAAAGGGTTCGGTAAGGCAAAATTTGGTTATCAACGGCACTTTTTTGTTTGCCCTATCGGTCAAAAGTGCTTTTGGCTGCTTCCACTAAAGGAAAATGGTGCCGTCGGACCACCGCCTGCGGATGACGATGAAGTGGACGTCGAAGAACTCATCGCCGTGCCATCCGCGCCGTAGAATCGCTCCTGGGTTGCCAACTCTTCCGAAAATTTTGCCTCAAGCGTCTAAAAATTCAAAAACTTTGGGGTTTTGCGCAAAAATTGAAATTCAAATTTCTGACCGATTTCCGCGCTGGCAGTGACGCCTTCCAATCGGCCAACAACTGCTGGTATTCCCTCTCATACTCCCCCAACTTGGCGCGCTCATTCTCCAACAGCATGTTGCGCTTTTCGTTCTAAAATATTTAATTTACAAACTTTTTTTTGTTGCAATTGCTGACATGGATTTCCTCCAGCTCCCGCAACACTTCCTTGTTGCGCTCGACAAGTTGGGCCAACCTTCGCTTGCACTTCAGGTCGTACTCCTCCGTCTTCTGGCGCGTCCGCTGCTTCTCACGCTCCTCAAATGCGCGCACCTTTGCCGTCCACGTGTCACTTTCGCCCTGAAAATGTGTCAAATTCCATTCGAAGTTTCTATTTCTCTTAAATTAATTCAAAAGTGTATGATTTTGTTGAATAAATGTGCGGTTAAAAAGGCGCAACTTACGGGCAAGTCCACCTCCAAACTCTTGCGAAACATCAACGTGCGCGTTTTGGCCTCGCTGCGCAACATTTTGGGCAACGCCTTCCGGTCGGCGTTCAGCGCGCGCAGAAGCTGCTCCTCCTGGGATTGGTTGATGCGGAGTACGTGCTGCTGCTCCTTGGCATGCCGTGCCAACATGTGCGTCCGTTGCAGATGGAACACATCCTGCACAAAAAATAAATCAATGTTATGAACCCGGAATCGAGCAACGGGTCGAGTTCGGCACTTTTTGTAAACCGCAAAATACTATATAAAAAGAAATTACCCGCTCACAATCATCAGTGAAAACTTTTCTCGGGTCGATTTCGACCATTGCCTCATCGGACAATAAACTCTCATTAGCCACGCACCCGGAACTGTTGGGTGAGCAGCGCGTGCTTCTCCGCCAGCTGGGCCTCCTCCAACTCCCACAGTGCAGTCTCCATGTTGCGCTCCAGCTGGTGCTTTTGCTCCAGGCACATCTTTTCCTGGAGGCACAGCTTCTCCCGATGGCGATCCCGCGCGCGCAACAGAACGGCCTCATTGGTGCGCATTTGCTGCTCAACATAGTCGGACTCCTGCACATAATTGTTGTGGCACATAATTGGTGCATAAACGGCTTGAAAACCCCGGTTTATAACAATTAAATGAAGTACTCTTTCGCATTGGTGTCTCTCCAGCTGTTCCTTGCGTTGTCTGGACACATTTTTGCGTTGTGCCTTCGGCAACATTTCCACCTCTTGCTTCATGATCTTCTGTTCCTGGCGTAACCGATCCCGGAAAATGCGCAAATCACGTTCCTGATCAGACAAAAAAGAAATCATCAAAGTGACCAAACACTTTAATCGGCTTGAATGCCAGTTTTTGAGCATTTGGGCGATCGCCAACAATTACAACCCGAACGAAGTGGATGACCTGCTCGACACGGACGCTTTTGGCCAATGCGCGCAAGTCCTCCTCTTGTTGACGCTCTGTCTCCTCCATCTTCTTCTTCTGCGTGCGCGAGACCAACTCAATCTCTGCTTCGTAGGTGCGCTGCACTGCTTGCTTCTCGAACACAAACCTGCGCTCCTGATGCTCGCGCACCTGCTCCGAACGGCTGTTCAACGACAAAAACAATGATGATAGATGTGTTAATATAAAAAACAATAAATAAGTATAAAATTGATTCATGTGTTGTTCTTCTCGAACTTGCAGAACACCTGTTTAACTCCTGCTGCTGACGCGCCTCTTCGCGCTGCATGCGTTTCAGGTCGCGCAGTTCACGCTTCCTTAAATGGCAATTAACTGTTTGTTTAAAGCAATTTAAGCTATTAATTTATTCAGGTCTAAAGCCCCTCTTCCATCGGCCAACCATAAACAGAGGACCCCCCCCCCATCCTCACCTCAGTTCAAAGTCTTGTTGAGCGCTCAGCACATGCAAAGACGTACTGGTGACCTCCACCCCGTCAATGACATAGGTACGCGTTCGCTTTGTCACCGTTGCACGGTGGGGAGACTTGCGCAGCTGCACCGGTGCTGGTTGTACGTCTTCAACAGCTGATGGCGGATGGGGTCGCTTCTGCTGCTGTTTCACTTGTTTCTGTTGTTGATGGTGAGGTTGACGACCGGCCTGAACAGCAGCCGGCGGCTGATATTGCTGTTGTTGAGCTATTTGGAAGAATTAATTTAAAAAATTCAAAAGTTAAAGCTCAAATGTTCAATACTTTCAACCGTTGATCAATAAATAAGCACTTATTGCCACATATTAAGTATGAGTCTCCAACCCCTGCTGGTCATCTTCGGTGTGGCCGACAACTGCACGGGCTCCACCACCGCATGTCTGGCAAGTCCAGCAATGGCACGTGGCGTGCTGTCAAAGTCATAGTCCACCGGGGGTTCTGGCGGCGGTAAATCCAACGGTTCGGGCAGTTGATGCTCATGCAAAGAATTTGCACTGTTATTGAACGCCTGTAAAAATGTTCACATTAATATGATCGATCGGATCGGACAATCCGATTTACGTTCATTTCGTAACAGAGAAATTTTTTAAAAATCAAAATTTTGAGTCCGAATATGTGTAATAATAATAACGTAAGTTTAAAATGGGGAGAATTCACATTTGTGGAAGAGGCTGAAGTTGACGCAATTCCCATCAGAGCGGCCGACGGTTCCCGAGCTGAAGCCGCAGCATATTCGGCGGCAACTTAAACAGAAACAATTTGTGGCAACATTTATAAAAAAAAGTCCTATTAATAAGTACAAAATCTGAAAATTGAGAAAGCAAAACCAATATTCGATTTTTCAAATAGCAAAATTCTTTTTGAATATTCTCCAATACAATACTTTGCTTGAGCGGTGGTAAGGAGGAGACGCTGTCGTTGGATACAATACTCTGTCGATGCAGGTCGGTGTTTTCGGGTACGGTATTTTGCCGGGGAGTGATTTGTATGGGGACAGTGGGAGATGTGTTCACGCCGGTTACGGTGTGACGCCGGGGGGGATCGATGTTTACGGATATGGTATTGTTGTTTTGCCGTTTGTGCGGATCATTGAAAGTTGTGTCCAAAACGGATACGGTACTTTGCTGGAAAGAGACGGTAGTGGTACTGACAGATACGGCGTTGCCGCGGTTATTGTTGTTGGTGCCGATGTTGTTGCTGGTTCTGCTGCTGCCGGAGGTAGTCGCTGTACTGCTTGGCTGACTGCCGCTGGTAGCACTGCAACATTCGCGTTGCGCGATGCCGTCCTCCTCCAACGCCATGTACAGCTCGTCTGGAATGTGGATCTGGATAGCCTCCTCCTGAAATTTAGAAAACTTATTCCTTAAGATTTTAAATTAAAAAGATGTTCACATGGGGAATGGGCGACTGCTGTTCAAATTGAGTTGCCGTGGGCGGTTGAGGGGCTTCAAACTGCTTCGTGGAGAATGGAATCTGTAAAATTTGCAATAAATTTTTCTTTTATTTTTAAAGCAAAAACCCGCGTTTGGGTTCAATAAAAATTAAATCTCGTTTTGAATGCGATTAAAGTAAAATGAGAACATTGTTTCTTTTTGCTGTCGCATCTGCAGAAGAGGCAAAAGTTGACGCAATTCCCATCAGAGCGGCCGACGCTTCCCGAGCTGAGGCCGCATGTTCGGCGGCAACTTTAGAAAATATTTTTATTAAAAAAAATTTCAAAAAAGTCTGGCAACCGATATATTTGTTGTTGCATTGTCAATCTGTTACCCAATTTCTGGCCCACAGAATATTCAAAAACGCACTTTGCCAGAGAGGAGACCCACCGGAGTTGGCATTGGTGCCGTCGCCACCGCTGCAGGATATAATAGTGCCATTGCCCATGTTGTTTTTGTTGCTGCTGCCGCCGGAGGCTGTGCTGCTCAACTGACTGCCGCTAGTGGCACTGCAACACTCGCGCTGCGCGATGCCGTCCTCATCCAACGCCATGTCCAACTCGTCCAAAATTTGGATGGCCTCCTCCTGCGTGTTGTGTTGCAGGGTGTAAATGTAACTGATCATTTTACACTCCTCACTTGTGGATGGAATGTATCATCATGCTCGTGCTCATGCCCATGATCATCGGTGTTGTTGATGACAATTTTCACCGAATCGTCCTCGTCCACATCGGTGGTGGTACCGCTCTCTGCCTCCATCACCTCCTCGTCCACCACCTCGGCATTCTTCTCGCACAACAACCGCACAATGGGACGCCGGTCGTCTGCTGAACAGATGAACGGGTGCTGAAAATGTGGCACCAAATTCAAAAATCTTATCGTTGAGTTTTTTTTTTCAGGTCAGATTTGATCTTTTTTCAGGTCAGATTCGATCTTTTTTCAACCCTCGATAAGTTGCGATCAAATTAAAATCCAGGTCCAAAAATAAACAACAACAAAAAAAGTGCGTCTATTGGCTTCATCAAGCTTTTTTTGTTTTGATGATTTTTGCTAATGCCCAGGAAGGAGCTCCTCCGACCAGATCAATTTTAAATTTTCCTCAAATTGTGATGGTCTGATCAAATGCAAGCGTTGAGACACTCACCGACAGCAGCTGCGCGGCGCTCCACCGTCCGTCCACGCTTTTGACGAGACATCGACGGAGAAAGTCGCTAAACTCGGGCGTCCATTTGTGCGGCTGCGCGAGCGTCGGCGGCTCCGACTTTTGTACTTTAATCACCACACGCATCGGGTTCATGTTGTGGTTGGGCGGCTCCACCTTGCGCCATTTCAATGCACGTAATGCCAAGGGACCAAATGTCCGCTGAAAATCATAAGGCCCCCTGGTATTCAATTCCTCAAATTTCTTGAAATTTTCTTACCTCTTTTCTTAAAAACAATTGTTAAATTTTCTGCCAGAAAAAACAATTGTTAAAAGCTTTTAAAATTTCCTGCCAGCGCTTATTGGCGCCGCCGAACCCTACCCTCTTACAAAAACAAATATTTTAGAAAAATCGACACAATGCTAATTCGCTCACAAAAACATAAGCAAACTTTCAATTATTTTAGTTTAAAAGTGAATAAATTATTTCGATGTGCTCAAAAGTTTGAACAGCATCAAACGCTGGAGACGAACCTCTGCAGTCGTACGGCTGATCCTTGAACGTCTCGCAGATGATCACCTCGGGCGCCATCCAATAGGGCGTACCGATGAACGAGTCTCGTCGCTGGTTGTTCTTTATGATGGCGGAAACGCCGAAATCCGCTGAAATTTTAAAAAAAAACTATAAATTTTATGCAATTAATTAGAAGCAAAAATTTCTAATAACGCCCATTTATTTCAAATTGGCAAACCGAGTTTGACTGCGGCTTCGGCTGTCAGCAGCACGTTGCCCGCCTTTATGTCCCGGTGGATAATGCCGCGCGCGTGCAAAAAGTCGACCGCTTGGCACACCTCCCGTGTCACGTGGGCAATCTGCGGCTCGTTGAGCGGCTTGTTCAGCTCCACCATGATGTTGTCGACGGCACCACCCGCGCAATACTCAAGCATCATCTGAACATTTTGTTTAGTAATTTCAACAAAAAATTCAGTTTTTTTGAACACCCCCCCCCATCCCCCGGGGGTTTATCACAAATTCTGAGCTCTCGTTCTTACGTATAGCTTCTGTTCGTGGAAATAGCAGGCGATCAGGTCCACAATGTTGGCATGGCCTTTGCACAGAGTGAGTATTTCAATTTCGATCAGAAAGTCGTCGAGCTCCTCACCCTCTTGCAGAGAAATTGTCTAAAAACCATTTTTCAAAAGTAATTCATTTTTTGGGTTTTATTGCATTTTTTGGAGTTTTCAAAAATACAATTTGCCC
This sequence comes from Globodera pallida, assembly GCA_020449905.1. NCBI lineage: Eukaryota > Metazoa > Nematoda > Chromadorea > Rhabditida > Heteroderidae > Globodera > Globodera pallida. The sequence goes on from JAIXHY010000014.1 coordinate 1,161,881, forward strand.
CACTTCTGAAGAAGGGGGGGGGCGGAGGGGTCGGCGGTGCCAATAAGCGACGCCGAGAAATTGAATTTTTACGGATTTTGTTATAAACCCCCCTCCCCTTTATGGGTTTTTTCCTCGAGGGGGGATTTCCCCCCCCCCCCCCCCCCCCCCCCCTAAATACGTCCCTGGGCCAAGATCACTCCGCAAACCCCAAAGGGAGTTGGCCTCTCCCAGCCCAATCATTCACTGAAAACCCCCCGGGGGTTACTAACCTTGGACGCAGCAATCAAATGCGGGCTCTCCACACTGCACACCTTCTCAATTTTGCCAAACGCGCCCTCCCCAATTTCGCCCATTGTCCTCCACTGACGGTCCATTGGGTTAATGTCGCATTGGACGACCGCGGGCAGACGGGCGGCCCCCGACTGACTGTTGCTGCTCGGATGTTGGCCAAGCAGTAACTGCTTGAACAGGCCGAAAATTGCCATTTCAAACAAAAAGTGGTGAAGCAACAAATAATAATAATAAATAATAATAATAATGCTATGTTATTGTTGTCATCTGCTGAAAATTATATTTCATTATAAAAAATTTTAAAAAAGCGTATTATTTGCAATTACAAAAAGTGTGTTCCAGACTTATTAGCGGGGCTGGCGGCAGTTTTTTGTCAGGCATTTAACTTGCATCAAATGCTGTTTGAATATTATACTGAATTCGCTAATTTTAACGGTAGGAAAAAATTCATCCACCAGACTATCTCTATAGTAGGTATGTGTACATATATGTACTAACATTTGCACTTTAGTTTTAACATTTAATCGCTATAAAAGAAGACGGTTTCCCCCTCTGTGCTGATTTGTGAGATGGAAATGAAATGGACAGAGAGAGAGGAGAGAGAGAGGCGAATAGAAATGGACGAAAGCAAAGCAATCAGACCGATCGACCGACAGGCGATGGACGAGCTTTGTGTGTGATTCATCCCCCCCCCCCCCCATTCATTTATTTGTTGGGGGGAGGACAAATTGGAGACAAATGAATGGAATGAAAGGGGAAACTGAAGAAGAAACTCTCATTCATTTGTCATTTGTACAAGAATAATGTAAAGGTTCAACGTGAAAGAAAACAAGAGGCGGCGCTTACATAACAAACATTCCTCAAATAACAAATTCGGATACAAACGGCACGCCTAAAATGAACTAAACTCGGAAGGGAAGGGCCATTGAAATTAATTACGAGATGATACAACTGACACAAATGCAAAAATTTATAACTAGGGTCCGGATTTTAGGGTTTTACAGTTTTTTTTGCGAATAGGGTTTGACGAGAGAAGCCCAGAAATAGCATCATTTCGAAAATTTTTTGAATAAAGCACCTTTTTAGTCCGTATTTTGGGGTTTTTTAGTCCCTATTATAGGTATGTCCCTTTTTCACGTTTTTTAGTCCCTAAAAATCCGGACCCTATTTATAACATCGTAATTAAATCACACAAAATCACGTTACGTTATACATAGGTTATACGGAATTCGGAATTTGTTTTAAATTGTTTATTTTTAAAAATGACTAGTTTTATTTTTATTTGTGTAAAAATGCACAGAAATCATATATTTAGGGTACGAATTTAGAGAATAATTCTTTTGTAAACTTTTAAAACAAAAATACGCATAATATCTATAAAAATATCAGCTCTAAAGAAATCAAATTATCTGTGTAAAAATGCACAGAAATCATATATTTAGGGTACGAATTTAGAGAATAATTCTTTTGTAAACTTTTAAAACAAAAATACGCATAATATCTATAAAAATATCAGCTCTAAAGAAATCAAATTATCTGTGTAAAAATGCACAGAAATCATATATTTAGGGTACGAATTTAGAGAATAATTCTTTTGTAAACTTTTAAAACAAAAATACGCATAATATCTATAAAAATATCAGCTCTAAAGAAATCAAATTATCTGTGTAAAAATGCACAGAAATCATATATTTAGGGTACGAATTTAGAGAATAATTCTTTTGTAAACTTTTAAAACAAAAATACGCATAATATCTATAAAAATATCAGCTCTAAAGAAATCAAATTATCTGTGTAAAAATGCACAGAAATCATATATTTAGGGTACGAATTTAGAGAATAATTCTTTTGTAAACTTTTAAAACAAAAATACGCATAAAATCTATAAAAATATCAGCTCTAAAGAAATCAAATTATCTGTGTAAAAATGCACAGAAATCATATATTTAGGGTACGAATTTAGAGAATAATTCTTTTGTAAACTTTTAAAACAAAAATACGCATAATATCTATAAAAATATCAGCTCTAAAGAAATCAAATTATCTGTGTAAAAATGCACAGAAATCATATATTTAGGGTACGAATTTAGAGAATAATTCTTTTGTAAACTTTTAAAACAAAAATACGCATAAATATCTATAAAAATATCAGCTCTAAAGAAATCAAATTATCTGTGTAAAAATGCACAGAAATCATATATTTAGGGTACGAATTTAGAGAATAATTCTTTTGTAAACTTTTAAAACAAAAATACGCATAATAATCTATAAAAATATCAGCTCTAAAGAAATCAAATTATCTGTGTAAAAATGCACAGAAATCATATATTTAGGGTACGAATTTAGAGAATAATTCTTTTGTAAACTTTTAAAACAAAAATACGCATAAATATCTATAAAAATATCAGCTCTAAAGAAATCAAATTATCTGTGTAAAAATGCACAGAAATCATATATTTAGGGTACGAATTTAGAGAATAATTCTTTTGTAAACTTTTAAAACAAAAATACGCATAATATCTATAAAAATATCAGCTCTAAAGAAATCAAATTATCTGTGTAAAAATGCACAGAAATCATATATTTAGGGTACGAATTTAGAGAATAATTCTTTTGTAAACTTTTAAAACAAAAATACGCATAATATCTATAAAAATATCAGCTCTAAAGAAATCAAATTATCTGTGTAAAAATGCACAGAAATCATATATTTAGGGTACGAATTTAGAGAATAATTCTTTTGTAAACTTTTAAAACAAAAATACGCATAATATCTATAAAAATATCAGCTCTAAAGAAATCAAATTATCTGTGTAAAAATGCACAGAAATCATATATTTAGGGTACGAATTTAGAGAATAATTCTTTTGTAAACTTTTAAAACAAAAATACGCATAAATCTATAAAAATATCAGCTCTAAAGAAATCAAATTATCTGTGTAAAAATGCACAGAAATCATATATTTAGGGTACGAATTTAGAGAATAATTCTTTTGTAAACTTTTAAAACAAAAATACGCATAATATCTATAAAAATATCAGCTCTAAAGAAATCAAATTATCTGTGTAAAAATGCACAGAAATCATATATTTAGGGTACGAATTTAGAGAATAATTCTTTTGTAAACTTTTAAAACAAAAATACGCATAATATCTATAAAAATATCAGCTCTAAAGAAATCAAATTATCTGTGTAAAAATGCACAGAAATCATATATTTAGGGTACGAATTTAGAGAATAATTCTTTTGTAAACTTTTAAAACAAAAATACGCATAATATCTATAAAAATATCAGCTCTAAAGAAATCAAATTATCTGTGTAAAAATGCACAGAAATCATATATTTAGGGTACGAATTTAGAGAATAATTCTTTTGTAAACTTTTAAAACAAAAATACGCATAAATATCTATAAAAATATCAGCTCTAAAGAAATCAAATTATCTGTGTAAAAATGCACAGAAATCATATATTTAGGGTACGAATTTAGAGAATAATTCTTTTGTAAACTTTTAAAACAAAAATACGCATAATATCTATAAAAATATCAGCTCTAAAGAAATCAAATTATCTGTGTAAAAATGCACAGAAATCATATATTTAGGGTACGAATTTAGAGAATAATTCTTTTGTAAACTTTTAAAACAAAAATACGCATAATATCTATAAAAATATCAGCTCTAAAGAAATCAAATTATCTGTGTAAAAATGCACAGAAATCATATATTTAGGGTACGAATTTAGAGAATAATTCTTTTGTAAACTTTTAAAACAAAAATACGCATAATATCTATAAAAATATCAGCTCTAAAGAAATCAAATTATCTGTGTAAAAATGCACAGAAATCATATATTTAGGGTACGAATTTAGAGAATAATTCTTTTGTAAACTTTTAAAACAAAAATACGCATAATATCTATAAAAATATCAGCTCTAAAGAAATCAAATTATCTGTGTAAAAATGCACAGAAATCATATATTTAGGGTACGAATTTAGAGAATAATTCTTTTGTAAACTTTTAAAACAAAAATACGCATAAATATCTATAAAAATATCAGCTCTAAAGAAATCAAATTATCTGTGTAAAAATGCACAGAAATCATATATTTAGGGTACGAATTTAGAGAATAATTCTTTTGTAAACTTTTAAAACAAAAATACGCATAATATCTATAAAAATATCAGCTCTAAAGAAATCAAATTATCTGTGTAAAAATGCACAGAAATCATATATTTAGGGTACGAATTTAGAGAATAATTCTTTTGTAAACTTTTAAAACAAAAATACGCATAAATATCTATAAAAATATCAGCTCTAAAGAAATCAAATTATCTGTGTAAAAATGCACAGAAATCATATATTTAGGGTACGAATTTAGAGAATAATTCTTTTGTAAACTTTTAAAACAAAAATACGCATAATATCTATAAAAATATCAGCTCTAAAGAAATCAAATTATCTGTGTAAAAATGCACAGAAATCATATATTTAGGGTACGAATTTAGAGAATAATTCTTTTGTAAACTTTTAAAACAAAAATACGCATAATATCTATAAAAATATCAGCTCTAAAGAAATCAAATTATCTGTGTAAAAATGCACAGAAATCATATATTTAGGGTACGAATTTAGAGAATAATTCTTTTGTAAACTTTTAAAACAAAAATACGCATAATATCTATAAAAATATCAGCTCTAAAGAAATCAAATTATCTGTGTAAAAATGCACAGAAATCATATATTTAGGGTACGAATTTAGAGAATAATTCTTTTGTAAACTTTTAAAACAAAAATACGCATAATATCTATAAAAATATCAGCTCTAAAGAAATCAAATTATCTGTGTAAAAATGCACAGAAATCATATATTTAGGGTACGAATTTAGAGAATAATTCTTTTGTAAACTTTTAAAACAAAAATACGCATAATATCTATAAAAATATCAGCTCTAAAGAAATCAAATTATCTGTGTAAAAATGCACAGAAATCATATATTTAGGGTACGAATTTAGAGAATAATTCTTTTGTAAACTTTTAAAACAAAAATACGCATAATATCTATAAAAATATCAGCTCTAAAGAAATCAAATTATCTGTGTAAAAATGCACAGAAATCATATATTTAGGGTACGAATTTAGAGAATAATTCTTTTGTAAACTTTTAAAACAAAAATACGCATAATATCTATAAAAATATCAGCTCTAAAGAAATCAAATTATCTGTGTAAAAATGCACAGAAATCATATATTTAGGGTACGAATTTAGAGAATAATTCTTTTGTAAACTTTTAAAACAAAAATACGCATAATATCTATAAAAATATCAGCTCTAAAGAAATCAAATTATCTGTGTAAAAATGCACAGAAATCATATATTTAGGGTACGAATTTAGAGAATAATTCTTTTGTAAACTTTTAAAACAAAAATACGCATAATATCTATAAAAATATCAGCTCTAAAGAAATCAAATTATCTGTGTAAAAATGCACAGAAATCATATATTTAGGGTACGAATTTAGAGAATAATTCTTTTGTAAACTTTTAAAACAAAAATACGCATAATATCTATAAAAATATCAGCTCTAAAGAAATCAAATTATCTGTGTAAAAATGCACAGAAATCATATATTTAGGGTACGAATTTAGAGAATAATTCTTTTGTAAACTTTTAAAACAAAAATACGCATAATATCTATAAAAATATCAGCTCTAAAGAAATCAAATTATCTGTGTAAAAATGCACAGAAATCATATATTTAGGGTACGAATTTAGAGAATAATTCTTTTGTAAACTTTTAAAACAAAAATACGCATAATATCTATAAAAATATCAGCTCTAAAGAAATCAAATTATCTGTGTAAAAATGCACAGAAATCATATATTTAGGGTACGAATTTAGAGAATAATTCTTTTGTAAACTTTTAAAACAAAAATACGCATAATATCTATAAAAATATCAGCTCTAAAGAAATCAAATTATCTGTGTAAAAATGCACAGAAATCATATATTTAGGGTACGAATTTAGAGAATAATTCTTTTGTAAACTTTTAAAACAAAAATACGCATAATATCTATAAAAATATCAGCTCTAAAGAAATCAAATTATCTGTGTAAAAATGCACAGAAATCATATATTTAGGGTACGAATTTAGAGAATAATTCTTTTGTAAACTTTTAAAACAAAAATACGCATAATATCTATAAAAATATCAGCTCTAAAGAAATCAAATTATCTGTGTAAAAATGCACAGAAATCATATATTTAGGGTACGAATTTAGAGAATAATTCTTTTGTAAACTTTTAAAACAAAAATACGCATAATATCTATAAAAATATCAGCTCTAAAGAAATCAAATTATCTGTGTAAAAATGCACAGAAATCATATATTTAGGGTACGAATTTAGAGAATAATTCTTTTGTAAACTTTTAAAACAAAAATACGCATAATATCTATAAAAATATCAGCTCTAAAGAAATCAAATTATCTGTGTAAAAATGCACAGAAATCATATATTTAGGGTACGAATTTAGAGAATAATTCTTTTGTAAACTTTTAAAACAAAAATACGCATAATATCTATAAAAATATCAGCTCTAAAGAAATCAAATTATCTGTGTAAAAATGCACAGAAATCATATATTTAGGGTACGAATTTAGAGAATAATTCTTTTGTAAACTTTTAAAACAAAAATACGCATAATATCTATAAAAATATCAGCTCTAAAGAAATCAAATTATCTGTGTAAAAATGCACAGAAATCATATATTTAGGGTACGAATTTAGAGAATAATTCTTTTGTAAACTTTTAAAACAAAAATACGCATAATATCTATAAAAATATCAGCTCTAAAGAAATCAAATTATCTGTGTAAAAATGCACAGAAATCATATATTTAGGGTACGAATTTAGAGAATAATTCTTTTGTAAACTTTTAAAACAAAAATACGCATAATATCTATAAAAATATCAGCTCTAAAGAAATCAAATTATCTGTGTAAAAATGCACAGAAATCATATATTTAGGGTACGAATTTAGAGAATAATTCTTTTGTAAACTTTTAAAACAAAAATACGCATAATATCTATAAAAATATCAGCTCTAAAGAAATCAAATTATCTGTGTAAAAATGCACAGAAATCATATATTTAGGGTACGAATTTAGAGAATAATTCTTTTGTAAACTTTTAAAACAAAAATACGCATAATATCTATAAAAATATCAGCTCTAAAGAAATCAAATTATCTGTGTAAAAATGCACAGAAATCATATATTTAGGGTACGAATTTAGAGAATAATTCTTTTGTAAACTTTTAAAACAAAAATACGCATAATATCTATAAAAATATCAGCTCTAAAGAAATCAAATTATCTGTGTAAAAATGCACAGAAATCATATATTTAGGGTACGAATTTAGAGAATAATTCTTTTGTAAACTTTTAAAACAAAAATACGCATAATATCTATAAAAATATCAGCTCTAAAGAAATCAAATTATCTGTGTAAAAATGCACAGAAATCATATATTTAGGGTACGAATTTAGAGAATAATTCTTTTGTAAACTTTTAAAACAAAAATACGCATAATATCTATAAAAATATCAGCTCTAAAGAAATCAAATTATCTGTGTAAAAATGCACAGAAATCATATATTTAGGGTACGAATTTAGAGAATAATTCTTTTGTAAACTTTTAAAACAAAAATTACGCATAAAATCTATAAAAAATACAGCTCTAAAGAAATCAAATTATCTGTGTAAAAATGCACAGAAATCATATATTTAGGGTACGAATTTAGAGAATAATTCTTTTGTAAACTTTTAAAACAAAAATACGCATAATATCAGCTCTAAAGAAATCAAATTATCTGTGTAAAAATGCACAGAAATCATATATTTAGGGTACGAATTTAGAGAATAATTCTTTTGTAAACTTTTAAAACAAAAATACGCATAAATATCTATAAAAATATCAGCTCTAAAGAAATCAAATTATCTGTGTAAAAATGCACAGAAATCATATATTTAGGGTACGAATTTAGAGAATAATTCTTTTGTAAACTTTTAAAACAAAAATACGCATAATATCTATAAAAATATCAGCTCTAAAGAAATCAAATTATCTGTGTAAAAATGCACAGAAATCATATATTTAGGGTACGAATTTAGAGAATAATTCTTTTGTAAACTTTTAAAACAAAAATACGCATAAATATCTATAAAAATATCAGCTCTAAAGAAATCAAATTATCTGTGTAAAAATGCACAGAAATCATATATTTAGGGTACGAATTTAGAGAATAATTCTTTTGTAAACTTTTAAAACAAAAATACGCATAATATCTATAAAAATATCAGCTCTAAAGAAATCAAATTATCTGTGTAAAAATGCACAGAAATCATATATTTAGGGTACGAATTTAGAGAATAATTCTTTTGTAAACTTTTAAAACAAAAATACGCATAAAATCTATAAAAATATCAGCTCTAAAGAAATCAAATTATCTGTGTAAAAATGCACAGAAATCATATATTTAGGGTACGAATTTAGAGAATAATTCTTTTGTAAACTTTTAAAACAAAAATACGCATAATATCTATAAAAATATCAGCTCTAAAGAAATCAAATTATCTGTGTAAAAATGCACAGAAATCATATATTTAGGGTACGAATTTAGAGAATAATTCTTTTGTAAACTTTTAAAACAAAAATACGCATAAATATCTATAAAAATATCAGCTCTAAAGAAATCAAATTATCTGTGTAAAAATGCACAGAAATCATATATTTAGGGTACGAATTTAGAGAATAATTCTTTTGTAAACTTTTAAAACAAAAATACGCATAATATCTATAAAAATATCAGCTCTAAAGAAATCAAATTATCTGTGTAAAAATGCACAGAAATCATATATTTAGGGTACGAATTTAGAGAATAATTCTTTTGTAAACTTTTAAAACAAAAATACGCATAATATCTATAAAAATATCAGCTCTAAAGAAATCAAATTATCTGTGTAAAAATGCACAGAAATCATATATACGCAAAATATCTATAAAAATATCAGCTCTAAAGAAATCAAATTATCTGTGTTCACTAAATTGTTTTCTGGATTTTGTCTAAAGGCGAAGATATATAGTGTTAAAGAAGGAGCAATAGAAGGATAAGAAAAAAAATTATTTTTTACTGTTTTTTTTAAAACAAAAACAGGTGGAGTGGTACCCAAGTGGCTTAAGGGGATTCTTTGCTAAAGAATTCGGTTTTAACGCGCGAGTTCGAATCTCGTAAACCTGTTTCCTCCTTCTTCTTGCCAACTTGTCATAACAACTTTTCGACCAGGACAGTATGGTTTTTTTTCTCGCATCGCCAGAATTCACCTAAAACAAAGTGTTTTAAAGCAGAGAAAGATGAAACGGATTCTAAGGTCCTGGGGCCAATCACAATTACAAACGACAAACCGGACGACAAACGACAAATTCGGCGTTTGTCTCCGAATTTGTCGTTACGAAAAAAAATTATGTCGCTTGTCGTCCAACTATGTCGTTTTTGGGTTTGTCTCTATCGTGCGCATTGTCGGTCAATCACAATTACAAAAATAACGGCTAGATTTGTCGTTTTGAGTGGTGGGGCTGTGGGGGTAGTGGGTGGGGGTTCAAACCCACACTGTGTAAATGATTTTATACGACTTTCTGTCAACTAGAAACAATTTCTAAATTTTATTTCGATTTTTTAAAAATATTTAAGATGATAATTTTAAATTTTAGAGATTTCATTTTTTGTGTGGACAATTCCCAAAGGACAAGTTGGGACAATTCGCAAACGACAAATTTGAGGGGCGATGATGAGCACCCCCCAAATATTTGGCGTTTGTCGTCTGAAATAAGTGCATTTGTCGTAAAATCCAATTACAATTACAAACGACAAACGGCAAACGATAAATTATAGACGACAAACGACAAATTTGAGACGTCAAACAATAAACGACAAAAATTTGAATTGTGATTGAAGGTAAACGACAAACGCCGTATACTGACGACAAATTTGTCGTTTATCGTTTGTCTCTGTCGTTCGTAATTGTGATTGGCCCCTGCTCGTTTACATAAACGTCTCATTCAAATTTCAATTTTGGTGCCCAATTTTCCAAAAAGGAATTATTAACAAATAAAATTCGATTCTTTCAATTCAAAGTTCCCAATGAAAACATTTCATTTATTGCCGACATTAAATATTTTCATTGTTTATTTCATATTGCTTGCTGCCACTCTGTTTATTTAGTTTTCATAAATTATTATTTGTTAATATAATGTACGGTATGCACAGAATGTGTATCTATGAGTAATGCAATCGCTGCGATAAATAAATTATGCATTTTTCCGGTCCATCTTTTCTGACGGCGGCGCATATTTTTTTGCCTTAGCCTCCAAATGGCGTCGATAAAGCGCATTCCGCTGGACAACGCCGCCGTTGGGGACGTCCCCACAAAATGCCGACGAATTAACCAAAAATTGCCGGCCTCCGTTTGCCTGAGGGGGCGGCACATTACTTAATTTGTTGCGTTGCGAATGTTCGCCGTGGCCGACGCCCCTCTCCAAATCCGCCAAATCCTCCAAATCCGCGTCCGTATCCGAAATTCCGTTCTGGAGGATTCTAAAAGAAAATTCGCATTATTTAATGGAACATTTTTCGAATGAGTTGCGAAGCCTTTTTTGAAACTTGAAACTAATCATTTCGCTGTTTTGAACAAACAATAAATCAATGCTGTTAAAGTTTAAACTCAATCAAATTTTTTTGAAATTCACTAAAAAATCGAAAAGATTAAGAACGGTAACAGTACCTCGCTCATTCGCAGATGAACAGTTCCATTTTGATTACGACGCACTTCCGAATTCTGTTCCACAATTTGGCCAGAAAACATTTGGGCGATGGCCTCGTCGATGCGTCGCCCGAAGCCTTCCAACTGAAGTTTTTGTCGAAGCGAAGACGCTTAAAATATTTGCAGAAAATTCTTGAGAATAATTTCATAATTCGCCCGTCTTTAACTGTCCATTTTACCTGTGGACTTATAAAGTTCGTCCCGGTCAAGCTGTGGCCACTCTTTACGTTTAATGTGTAAAACCATTGCATCAGGCCAGCAACAACCCGCAAGTGTCGGCAATCTGTGCACCAATTAAAGCGAATATTTTAAGAATAAAAAGAAAAAAGAAATAATGAATTTTGTGATCATTTAACCGAGCTTTTTGTGAGTTTATCAAAAATTGCCCAAATTCATAATAACAACGACTCAAAATATTTGCGTTCCCTTACTTTTGTTCCCGTGATGTTCTCCAGCACCGTCTCGGCCGGCCCACCGCTGTCAGTTCACAATGACGGGCCGTCGCTGTTCCAACGCTTCGATTGGCACAATGCCAAAAGTGTTCGTTGGGAGGCGTGTAAATCACCGAGTCGCACTGGCGGTACAGCTCGAACTTGCGCTCATCTGTTGGATCGGGTAGAAACTGAAAATGTTCAACAAATTAAGCAAAAATATAAAAAATAATTTAAAACAAAAACAAAAAAAGGAAAATGCCAATAATTTTGGCATCGTTAAGATGTCGCACATACCTCGATCAAATCATCCAATTCGAAGCTGTTTACAATGACTCTGCAATTCTTGGTAGTAGATACTCGACTCGGGAATGTGCGGCATCACCGAACCGGCCATCTGAATTCGAGGCCGATACCCACGACGCTTCAGCTCAACTGCAAATGGAAATTAAATTATATTTTATAAAGTGTTTATCCTTCAAATTTATTTAATAAACTTTAATATATTTTGTTCCTCATCGTTCAATTACCAGCCGCTTCAAGAATAATGTCCAGCCGCTTTTCGGGCCAAAAACGGTTCATCGACAGAAACAAATAGCGCTCGTTGGGCGGCCGTTCCGCGCGACTTATCGGACGAGGCCCACGCGCAACGCAACGAGTCGACGTCACACGGCGGGTAAACGACACGAATTTTGTCCTCTGACACCGTCGGCATAACTTTGCGAAATTGACGTCCTGAAAAAGTTGGACATTTTGTCAAAAAATCATTATTTTAGAACAATTTTTAAAATTCTTTAAATGAAAATGAAATTTGTTGAAAACATTTGCTGCTCAGACCAGTGAACTCGCTGTTTACTAGCACAATGTCCACATATTCGAACAGTTGTCCCTCCACCAAACCCATCAGATAGGCGTACCAGCGGTAGAGAAAAAAGCGAGAGGGGGTCACCTGAAATAAAAATAAATTAATAAAAATAATATAAATAATGGAATTTATTTTTTAAAACTTTATTATGACCTAAAATCGCACAACCTTTTTTGAACTTCTGAGATTGACAGGAATTTTTGGTTTAAATTAATGATTTAATTTGGGTGCTTAATTCTTAATTTAATTTATTTAAACAAATTAATGGACGAGTTGTTGGGGGAAGTGGCAGTAGAAAAGAAAGTGGCAGCGCGGGAAAAACCATTTAAATAGCGGAATGCACGAGGCGGAATGGTCGACGACCATCAAATCGGGTGATGCCAACCCGCGTTTGCAGCATAAATAGTAGAGGGCCAATGCCGTGTTCTGCGTGTACCTAATTAAATGCCAAAATTAGTTTTGATAAACTAATTAATTTAATTAAAATGCCAAATGCCAAAAATTAGTTTTGATAAACTAATTAATTAATTAAAATGCCAAAATTACTTTTGATAAACTAATTAATTTAATTAAAATGCAATGCCAAAATTAGTTTTGATAAACTAATTAATTTAATTAAAATGCAATGCCAAAATTAGTTTTGATAAACTAATTAATTTAATTAAAATGCATGCCAAAATTAGTTTTGATACTAATTAATTTAATTAAAATGCCAAAATTAGATTTGATAAACTAATTAATTAAATATAATGCCAAAATTAGTTTTGATACTAATTAATTTAATTAAAATGCCAAAATTAGATTTGATAAACTAATTAATTAAATTATAATGCCAAAATTAGTTTTGATACTAATTAATTTAATTAAAATGCCAAAATTAGTTTAATTATGTAAATATTTATTTATTTTGTATACGGCGCTTACCAATCTCCGGGGTGTAAAGAAAGATTGGCAAAAAACGATGGTCCAACGATTTCTGCAAAAAGAGAAATTAAAATTGTAATAATTACTAAAAAAATATTCGGTCTTTTAAAATAACATGCCAACGCCGTGGAAGTTTTCGGATGCCCAATATGTATCAATCATTGTGGTCAGCCAGATGACCTTATGTCCGGCCTGGACAAAATGTCGAAGCAATCCTGACATATTTTGAAACAATTAAATTCTAATCGATTCAATTAAATTAATCAATTAACAATTAAAAATCAAACCGATTGTGCAACGGTCTGAGCCGCCGTTCCATTGTTCCGGATGGACGATGACAACGAGCATTGCTGGAAATTTTAGGCAAAATTATTTGTAAAGAAATGATTTCTGAAAATTAACAAATTATTTTTTTAGTTTTGTTATTAAATTAAAACGATCTCGATTATCGGAGCTTTGATTCTCGACTTTCTCCATGCATAATTTAGTGGTCGACTTGCCCCGACAACGTTGCGTTCGTTGAAGCGTTTGCGAATGAACCAGATGAACGACGAGGCGGGTACGCAGATGACCAAGCCGATGAAATACAACAAAATGAAGAAGGGGCGCGAGACGGTCAACGGACGGCGATCAATGGCTGCCAATTGGGTCATATACAACACAAAATCGGTGGGTCAAATTTGGCGTCTAAATCAATGGCATTGGCTTTAAACTTGGCATTTTAACACGGATATTTGAAAGGACGGATTCAATTAGCGCGCAAAATTAGCAAATTTTTATGCGTTTAAACTTTAAAGATAAATTGAATAATGTATAACAAATATGTATAATGGATATTGTTAAACGATGGATATAACAGAATGTAATTCGAATTCTGTTGCTCTGAGACCCTTTTGGGCTAATGCTAAAGAGGGAATGCCGACCAAAACTCGAAAACGCCCGCCACACTCTGGTGACGTCATGGCGTGCCATTGGCATGAGGGAAAAGCTTTACTTGATCAGATCGGATAACAACCAACCAGATTGCGGATGTGAAGAATCGAAATGTCCAAAATCCGGAATCTAAAAAGACTGCTAAAAAAGAGAAATTGCGGTGTCTTTAAATGAAGCATTGACTAAAGTGTTTGTTGGTTTCCCCTTTAAGCTGAACAGCTCGCGCACAACGTTTTGAAGGTGGGCAGTTTTACTTTGGGTCAACAACATTTCGCGGGGTAAAGAAAATAGTGAAAGGGAACAAAATGAATGCTTCTTGAAATTCTTAAATGTTTTCAAGTGGAGAGGCTATAAATTTAAGACAGAAATTTCACTATTTCTGGGATATCTTTTCTAAAAAAACCGTCGATGGTTAACAGAAAACAAAAAATTGTGCCGGGGGGGGGAGTCAGTTTGATTCCAGCCCCAGTCCAATCTATCGTCGCCATTCTTTCACTTTGCTTGCCCACATTTGAGCAGAAGAAGGCGGGGGAGGGATTTTCTTGCATAAATTCACATCCAGAAAATGGACACGAGTCGAGGAGATTGAGGCGGAGATATTGTGGGAGAGTCATCCCCACGGGGGATGGATGGGATGGGATGAGTGAGGATGATCCGATGCTCCTCCGATGCTTCTTCATCCTCAGATGGGCACCCGCCTCCCCCCCCCCCCCTCCCGCCCCCTCCCGCCTCCCCCCCCCCGCCCCATCCGCGCGTCTGCTGATCCGGACAAGGCGATAAGCCCGGCTCGGAGACTTTCACGGATCCGCGATTCCGCATTCATCGAACAGATCATTTATTCATTCTCCAGCAGAAAGGGGATAAGCCGACCGACAGACAGAAACTGAATTGGATTTTTAAAAAAATGGGGAAAAAATTGGGGCAATGGTTAAAACGGGCTAAGCACAAAATTTGCTTTATTAAATTAAAAATATAATTACTTATTTATTAGTCTTTAGAAGAAAATGTTTTTGTTAACATTTAGCAATTCAGAAAGATGAAAAAAGAAGAAATTAAATAAAATTTACTTTTTAAATTTAAAAAAAATTTACTTGAAATTCCATTACAACAAATAAAACCATTTAAGCAAAATAAAATATTTATAAATTATTTAAGCATTTACAATAAATAAAATTTCACTGGCTTTGCTTCCGCCGTTAGTGAAATCGGCTTAATCTCTTCTAATCTTGATTAATTGCCGTCTCGAGATTCCCGCCACTTCTCGACAACTTTCTCCGATTTCGTCAATGTCATTGGCCCCCCCCCCCCTCAATCAATTCAAATAAATTCCTTGGGTAAAATATTTGCCGGAATTAAACCTGAATCTTACGAAGCGTGTCTTTTTCCAAGTTTCTGACTGTTCGTTTGGACTTATTACATATTATTAAAAAAGTAATCAAATTACAGAATTTGTTAAATTTTTGAATTTAGGAATGATTAATTTTATCATAAGCTCAGAAAGAATCATTTAATTCCGGTGACATGCAAATGAATTTGTTTTAAATTTTTACGGTTCAACTTTTAGTCAAAAGCATGAAAATATAAACATTTTTTGAATTTACCTAATGATTTAGTTAAATGATGAATTGTTCTAACGATATTTTTCATTTCCTAATCATTCTCATCACCACAATAGTGGGCATTTTGCCGCACCTCATTCTCGACCATCAAAATGGGGATGAGTCATCGCTGCAAACTCTCGAGGAATGCCCTGCGGCCTTGCCACGACCTGCTCATTGCCGCAAGGCATGCATTCGGCAAGAACAGTGCCGCAAGGGCATTCAACAGCAACAACAGCAGAAGCGATGCGTTTGCGACGGCGAGTGCGGCCGGAGTTGCGTGAACGCCGGTTAATATAATTTGGGGACAAAATGTTGAAGCATTTTAGACAAATTGTTTTTTAAAGCCAAAAATACTTTTGAGACAATCCAAAAATAAATAAATAAATTAATTAATTAATTAATAATTCATAACAAAGCATTGAGCTGTCATCCGCTGGTTGATTTGCCAAACGGATACGTCAGAACGCCGGACGGATTCGTTTTTGACGCGGTGTCGGAGTTTGGATGCGACCCGGTCAGCAAATGTTCTAAAATATAAATAGAAATTTCACCGATTTTTGTAAAAACGATATAAAATTCCCTTTATTTGTTTCATAATTTTAATTCGAAAATGTCCTTTAATTTCAAAAGTATTTATTTGTTTGGAAACAGCAAATTTAAATTTTAATTTATTTGTCCAAAATGCGTTAGGGCTTTGTTCTGGTCGGACCAGCCCAACGCCGATGTCAGGGCAACCGCGAATGGAGTGGGGCTCGGCCCAGCTGTCGTCTACAGAGTTTTTGTTTAATTCCCTCCCCCCCCCCCTTCCCCAACGGCGCCATTATTGTTCCGTTTAATTTCAGCTCGCTGTGGACCCCCTCCGGAAATACCGTATGCAATTCATCGTCTTCAGCCCACGGGGTACGGCGACTTTGAACAGTTCGAGGACCAGTTCGAGTTGGACACGGCGGCCCACTACAATTGCATTGCCGGATACCATAGGCAAATTTATTTAAATTTTAAATATTTTTAAATTTAATTATGAAGGTTTACGGCACAAGGCACGGGAACCGCCAAATGCCTTTTGGATGACGAGGGAGTGGCCAAATGGATTGGGCCCGAGTTGAAAGTGCAAAGCCAAACAATGTCCGGATCCTGTAAATAAAAAAATTAATTAATAAAAATATTTGTCAAAATATAAATAAATTAAATTGTGAGGGAATTCCGCTGAATGCTTTCCGTACGGGCGACCTTTTCCATTTCCCGCACGCGGTTAAATTTGCGTGTGCCGCCGGCTTCCGCTTGACCGGCGGCACCGAACAGCGCCGATGCACTGCGCGGGGCGAATGGAGTGGCGAGCAGCCAATTTGTAAACGTAAAGCATTTAATGTTGCTTATAAATATGTATTTATTTACAAATACTTTATAAAAACTATTGAAATAAATTGCAAAAAAATATTATAAAATATTTCAGCGACTGAATGCGTTCGCCCCGACGACCCGCTGCACGGTGCCGTCATCGGCTCGTCGCTGACCTTCCAATCGGTTGTCACTTATTCATGTAACGATGGCTATCGCCTTGTTGGGCAGGTTGGCATTAATTTGGCATTAATTTGCCAATATTTATGTATATTTTAAATTTTGTTAATTTTTGGTTTTAAATTTTGTTAATTTTTGGTTTTAAATTTTGTTAATTTTTGGTTTTAAATTTTGTTTATTTTTGGTTTTATTTTGTTAATTTTTGGTTTTAAATTTTGTTAATTTTTGGTTCAACGAATTTGTTTGGCAGAAGGCATTTGGGCAGGACAGGAGCCATACTGCGAAGGTGAGGAAAAAGCATTCAACTTACTGATCAGTTCATTTTCTTTGTCACATTATGTTTTGGTTATCGTCGATTATTTAAATTTTGATTAGAAATTAAATGTCCCCCGTTGCCGGTGATTTGGAATGGTTA
This sequence comes from Globodera pallida, assembly GCA_020449905.1. NCBI lineage: Eukaryota > Metazoa > Nematoda > Chromadorea > Rhabditida > Heteroderidae > Globodera > Globodera pallida. The sequence goes on from JAIXHY010000014.1 coordinate 1,179,728, forward strand.
TATCGAAGGGGAGGACGTCAGTTTTGGTGCCATTGTCGTCTTTCGTTGCTTCGAAGGAATGTCCCACGTGGGGGCGCCGTTTGCCAAATGCGACGAAAGCGGCAAATGGAGTGCAATGGCACCGAAATGTTTGGGTTAGGGACATTTTTTGTTTTTAAACATTTTTATTAGCATTTTTAGCCGGTTGCCCTGTGCCCCCAATTCGAAACGGACGTCTTGACCAATTTGATCAGGACGAAACAGTACCACATGGAACACAGGCAAATAATTTAAAATTCCAATCAAAAAACGATTTATTTTATAGAAAAATGCAAATTACAAATTAAGGTGCGTATTTTATGTGACCCAAAGCACGATTCGAAGGCAATGGCCGACGTTGGATGTGCCAATGGGACGTGGTCCCATGTGCCCCAATGCTCGCCGAGTTAATTTTCCTCATTTATTTTATTTAAAATTATTTTGGATTAGTCCGATGCATTCATTGGCCGGCTAAAGTGTCCAATTCGCGAATTGTTTTCACCAAATCGGCCCATGGCTCCGGTTAATTCGGTTAATTATTTTGTTTAATTATTTATAAATTATTTAAGTGGCTAAATATCGCTGTCTTCACGGGTTTCGGCCATCGTCTCCAAACAATTCGATAAAATGCCTTTATGGAAAATGGGTCAGAGATGGACAGCCCTTTCGGTGCTTGGCAAGTAATAAACATTTGTTTTGTAATTACCTAAATTAATATTACAATAAATGAACACGCAATTTTAGACATAAAAATGATTTAATTAACAAAATGTTCGGTGCAAATTGAAGTTTAAAAGTATCTTAAGTCAACCTTTAAAAAAAGGAAAGTTTTAATTTAAAGTGTCCTGTGAACATCCGACAAAAGTTTTTGGCACTTTAATTGGCGGGCAAATTATGTTGGAGGGTCAAATGGGAGCCTACGACTATTCCGACTACATCAGTCGCGTCCCCGAGGGGCGTTCCATCGCTTTTCGCTGCGAGAAGGGCAATTTTCTCATAGGTCATTAAAATTTGAATAAATTAAATTTTGTCTTTGAAAAAGTTAATTTAATAAATTTAGGGCCGCCAAAAGCAACATGTCGGGTGATTGATTAGCATAATTAAATAACAATTTCAAAAAGTTTAATTTAATTTACTCAAAATTAATTGTTTTGTTTTTGCGAGGCGATTGGCGCCCCGGGCTGAGGCCGGAATGCGTGCCGCAAGTTCATCCGGCAGTCGAAGGCCAAATTTTGTGGAGTCGTCCGGGCGGCCGAAGACGCCGACGACGACGGCACCTTCTGAGTGGAGTGAGTAGGTTTGTTTTTGAATGTCCTCCCCCCCCTTAGGCCCCCCCCTTAGCCCCACCCCCTTAGCCCCCCCTTAGCCCCACCCCCTTAGCCCCCCCCCCTTAGCCCCACCCCCTTAGCCCCACCCCCTTAGCCCCCCCCCTTAGCCCCCCCCTTAGCCCCACCCCCTTAGCCCCCCCCCTTAGCCCCCCCTTAGCCCCACCCCCTTAGCCCCCCCCCCTTAGCCCCCCCTCCTCCCTCCCCTCCTTAGACGGCACCTTCTGAGTGGAATGAGTAGGTTTGTTTTTAATGTCCTCCCCTTAAGTGTTGGCCCGCTTTAATTTCGGCCTTAATTATACGGACTTTGCATAAAATTTCGAAACTTTTAATTATTTTAAATTCTAAGAAATGGAGCTTTTCTTATTTAGGAGACCAGTGATGATGAGCATAAATTCGCAGATGGTTAGAAAATGTTGAAAAAATATTATTGCGATAAAAGCTTTTTTAAAATTAAAATTGGTTAATTTACAATTTTAAATTAAATTATTTAAATCGCTGCGCGTTGCCTTCACGTCTGCATTCGCTGTTTGTTCACGCTAATGCGGCAGCTTCCAACGTTGTTTCTCGGTCGTCGACAATTGTACATTCGGGAACGCGGCTGTCACACGGCACGTCCGCTCGCATGGAATGCTTGCGCGGCTTCCGCCCGACTGGCAACTCATTGGCACAGTGCCAACGAGGCCGCCTGCTCGAAGATGTCGGCGAATGCGTGCCGAGTATAAATTATTTTCTGACTTTATTTATTTTTAATTTTGTTTGTTTTAGAGGAATGTCCAGTGCCTCGAGAATTTGTCGGTGAAGGTCCCACAGTGTTGGCACACGGACAATCGGCCCAATACAATTGCAGTGTCGGGTCGAAAATTGGCATAAATTGCCAATTTGGTCAATTGAATGGCACATTCGACAATTGTGGTAGGGAACTATTAGAATGTGAACAATAACATTGGCATAAATTGCCAATTTGGTCAATTGAATGGCACATTCGACAATTGTGGTAGGGAACTATTAGAATGTGAACAATAACATTGGCATAAATTGCCAATTTGGTCAATTGAATGGCACATTCGACAATTGTGGTAGGGAACTATTAGAATGTGAACAATAACATTGGCATAAATTGCCAATTTGGTCAATTGAATGGCACATTCGACAATTGTGGTAGGGAACTATTAGAATGTGAACAATAACATTGGCATAAATTACCAATTTGGTCAATTGAATGGCACATTCGACAATTGTGGTAGGGAACTATTAGAATGTGAACAATAACATTGGCATAAAGTACTACACCTCCCTCCCTCTATTTTGGGCTCGGTACTCAAGGGATAGGGGGGGGGGGGAGTCGACCCCCCCCCCCCCTATTTGTATGGGGCAGAGTGTAAATGCCAATTTTACAGCTTTCTCCCCCACTTTCTGTGCTGCACCTCATCACAGTTCAGCGCCCTGCTTCAATTCACAACGCAAATTTCGTCGGAGAAAGTTCGATTTTGGGGAATTAATTTGTTTCACAATTTTTGAAAGCTTTTTTAATTGACCCGGCGGCGCTGAGAGTGTTCCCGGAAGGCGCGCTTATTCGCTACGGCTGTGAAAGTAATGAGAAAAAGGCAAGGAAGCGGCTGCAATTCAGGCAAATTGCTTTAACATTTTTTAAATCTTTAATTACTTATAATTTTATTATAAACCAAACTATTAAAAAAACAGAAGAGCAAAATATTTTTATCATTTAACTACTGGAAGCGCGGGTACCGTTAAGAACCGATATAGCATCTTTCTCTGGCCTGGTGATGCTCGAGCTCTAAATTTACTGAGACTTAAAAACCCGAGACTTTTTCAAACTCGAGACTCTCGAGCATCACTAGCACCCATTATGTAATTTTATTACTAAAAAGACATTTTTATATTTAAATGAATTTCAGTGCCTCCATGGCGCATGGACGGCACTTCTGTTGCCGTGTGTTGCACCCGGCACTGGTAACGTGCCGCCTGGCGACACAGCAGCAAAAGTGCCCGTGCGTGACCCAAGCGGAGCGTGCAGCGCTCCGCGCCTGCAGGAGGAACACGCATTGCACACGTTGGATGCCGCCGTTGCAGGCGCTGCTGCACAAGTGGACGGACTGCAGATTGATCAGCTGAATATTGATCGTTGGCAAAAGAAGGATACGGTAGTGCGGTTTCCCTCAGGCACTGCACTTTTGGTGGGTCAATTAATATGATTTTCTAATACATTTAAATTTGAGGTGAAATGTGCCAATCCGAGCAACCAACTCCGGTTAGACCGGTTCGAACAGTGGCGGTGCCGCGCCGGCAAATGGCAGGTTCGGAATCGCATTGAATGCCCTAAAGGTAAAATATTAAAATATTTTAAGAAAATTTCAAAAAAATGTTTTAAACTTTCAAGTGGAAATGAATTCTCTGTGCGATTTCAAATTCTCTTCTGCCAGTGCCAGGGCGCGATTGCGAGTGTTCCATGAGCAGGGACGGCAATATGTGCTGTTTAATCAAAAATTTGCAAGTAAAAATATTCGAATTTTTGTCTAAATAAAATTATGGGCCTTTTAGACTCTTCCCGACTTCTCTTCTCTTGCGCAAATCATTGTTTGTCAACAAATTAATTAATAAAAAAATGAAAGCACTTTCAGTCATGGACCAATTGCGCGGTGCGTCGGAAAGCGTGTGCCGATACGGGGAATGGTGGGAAATGCATTAATTAAAAATCGGGATTTTGATCCTGATAAATCTAAGATTTTGGTCATTTCCAAAATCCGGGCTCTAATTAATATTTTTTATAAATTAAAAATTACAAATTTTATACTTAATGCCGTCATTTTTTGCTCTACAAATTGCTTTATGTAAATGCCGAAATGTCTTAGGCTTCCACCGCCCCCGCATTGTGTGCCGTTGCAATTGCATCCCGCCGAACCGTTTTTGGCATCTCCGCCCATTCACTTTCATGTTGACAACGGCCAATTGTCAATTTCGCCCGCTGGCATTTTACTGGTCAACAAATCGGCTACCGTATTTTTGTACTGTCTCCACCCGAAGGGCAACGGCACTAATCCCAAATGGGTGGGATTGAAAAATATTTTTTAAATACCCCCAATTTAAAGATGTTTAGGAGAGCACCTCAACCTATCGGACTTACCCTCAAGTTGGAGTGAATTTGAAAAAAATCTTTTATTATAGCTTTTTTAATTTTAAAAATTGACACTAATTTGTAAGTTTTCATATTATTTTATTTTAAATATTATATTAAACTTTTTTTTTCTTTTTTTTAATAGAGTTGGGCACATGGCGTGCATCCAAAGTTTCCTGAAATGGATGCTTTTCAAGTAATTAAAACCTCTTTTAATAGTATAAATAATATATTTATATTTTTTATAATTTCAGAAACTTTTTGAAATTATTTTTCTTTTTCAGCTTTCTGTCTCAACGGCACAAAGGGAAGACGACGGCATCTTTCATTGTATATTGCCCAATGGACGACGTAACAGTGTGCAAATTCGAGTTCGAGGTAAAATAATAATCATTTTTATTTTAAATTAACCTTTAATCAATTTTAATAAATAAATTTTTGATGTTTCAGAGGAACATTGTGAGCCAATTGCCAACAGCTCGCCCACGTTGCGCATTCACTACTCCCAGCGCCACCATTTCCTTGGGTACAGTAGCACAATTTTCCTGCTCACCTGGACACCGTATACTCAACCCGCGCACTTTGGTATGAATAATTCTCGGCTGGTGTACTGTAACCGTGTCCATTCCAAGATGTGTCTTGAGGGCGGCCGATGGTCACACTTTCCACCAACCTGCACATGTACTATAAATGTTCAATTTCTTAACTAATTCGCGCAGATGTTCAATGTCCCCCGTTGGTGTTGACGGACACAGAATTAAACTGTCGACTCAGTGGCCACAAACCGGGCGGTTTGGCAAAGTGTTGGTGTCGAAGCTCGCGGCACTTTCTCGACGGAAGTTCGGAAATTCCGTTGCGGTCGGGATGGGCGATGGAATGCCGAGTTGCCACGATGTAAAGGTGGGGGATACTCAAATAATTAATTGCTAATTATTCCCAAATTATAATGACAGAAGTGACTTGTCCCGCGCCTCCTCAGCCCCCGCATTTGGCCATTTTCTCTCACGTGCCAGCCCTTTCAATGTCAAATTTTTCGGATTTGGTAATTGATTTAAATTTAATCAAACAAATTATTCTTATTTAAGTCCCCTCATCGTTTCCCCGTGGGCCATTTGTTACTTTTTCGATGCCCTCCCGAACATTTGCTGACAGGCGCTGACCATTTGTTGTGCCAACCAAACGGCGAGTGGAGCCAAATGTTGGCACGTTGCGAGCCGATATGCAAATTCCCTGGCACAATTCTGCACGGGCGTACCACACAAGTCGCCACGCGAACATTATTCTGTGCGTTTTTAATGCCAAAAAATAAAATCATTTTTGGCAATCCTCGGGAATTGCGGTCCCGACGAAAAAAAATAATAAACAGTTTCAAATGTATGTTTTCTAGGGTAATAGAACACGAATCCGAACTCGGATTTTGCGAATGTCAAACCCCGAACCCGAATTTGAACAATTTTTTCGAAATTTCAGACACGTGAATAATTTATGCATAACCCAAAAAGGTTAAAATCTTCAACAACAAAAAAAATACACGAAAATGTTTAAACAATTCAATCGTTACGGGGTCGAAATGTGCACATATAAAAAATTAAAAGTTTAAATTCAAATTTTCATATTATTTTGGGTTGGATGGCATTCTAAGGCGTCATTGAATAATCATCTCATAAACGAATCGAATCAAAAAAATTCGCGCTTTCTATTAAATTTGTGGTCTTTGCGACGCGCGGGTATTTTTTAAAATATTTGGTCGTTTTTTTCAGTTGGGTGAGCGGTTGGTGTTCTTTTGCAGTGATAACGGCTACAAATTGGACGCCGAAAATGTGTTGGAATGCGTTCAGTCCGGACTGTGGTCCCGCCAGAAACCGCGTTGTGTGCGAATTGTGGCAAGCGGACGAAAAGCGGCGGCGGCGGAAGAAGAAGTGAAGCGAAAGTGATCGATCTGAGGAAGTGATCAAAGGGCGGCGATCTGAAGAAGTTATCAAAGGGCGGCGATCTGAGGAAGTGATCAAAGGGTCGGATTTCTATGGATTAAAGTTGCCAAATACCGCATAAAATGGACTAAAACCGCCGCGCGGGATTTTGCGCACTCTTCTGCTTTGGTCTCGCGGGGACCGGGACTAAATTTACAACCCAAAATGACGACATAATCGAGCGACAGGAATTCTTGGGCTTTCTTCCCAGAAAAAATTAAAGATTTTCTTGAAAATGTTGGCTAATAATTAATTTTCTCCCTTTAAAGTCCAGGTTGGTCCCGGTCCCGCGCCACCCTACTCTCTTTCTTTCTTGAGACCACTTTCAATTAAATATATATCGACCTAATTCGGTTCTGGCCTTCTGTAAGCGATTATAAGTGCCACGTGATTACGGCAATATCTGATTTTGACAGATTTATCTGCTGAAATTGATTAAAATTTATGCACGAGAAAAACGGAACAACAAAACGATTTCAAAAATTTCCATCCATTATGCAAATTCAACATCTAAGTTCAAAAGCATTTTCTATGAAATCTTAATTTCGTCTCCGAAGCGCGCCATGACAAACATGCAGATTAGACCTAAAAAGTTCATTTTAGCTTTATAATCACAACAAATTTCGAATTATATTTGGTACACCAAAAACCCACCTGTCACAACACCGGCCGCCTGCAGTCCGAGCATCTCGAGGCCCTGGGAGAGGGACACTGAGAGCGCCTTCTCCATCGCATTTTTCATCTCCGGCATCATACAGCCCTAAAATTTCGGTTTAATTCTTCCAATTACCTTCGTATTAAAAAAAGAATCTGCTATTATTTTATGATATTTTGATTTTTTAATAAAAATAGACACATCTAATAACTCCAAAATACACCCCCTAAAATAGAGTTTCTGAGCACCTCCCCTTGAAACCCAAGGTCTGGGAATATGTCCTTGCCCCTGGCGGGCCCGGGATGATAGAAATTCAAGTGCCCCCCCCCCCCTCCTCTTCTCCCAGTATCCTGCAATGTATGGCAATGCACCAAAGCCCCCTCTCTTCTGAGAAAATAGGCAGAAGGCCCTTAAAAGGACACAGCATACCAGAGAAATGTAGAGGAACCTGAAGAGAGAATATATAAATTGGAAAAATGATTGTTTGTCTCACATTCCGCCGGCAAATCCGAGAATATAAGGAGTGATGTCATCAATCTCGCCCACCAAAACGCCGACGAAAAAAGCCGACGTAACAAGTGGCAGCACTCAACAAATTGTACACCAACGCCTGCTTCATTGACATGCCCGAGTTTACCAAAATGGCTACGTCGCCTGAATTTTAGCTTTTTAAATTGACCCCGATCGGCGGTGGCGTTGAGGTCACACCGGTAGAAGGGATTTTTACAGGATCCCGGTACCGTGTCCCGGACTTTTTAGACTACCAGTGTTTAACAGGAACTGCGAAAATTGCGTTAGACAAATTCTCTAAATAATTCTTTAAATTTAAATTTTCCCTTTGCGGCGTCGGTACCTTTTTATAGCAATCCATTTTTTTGCTCTTCGGCCCTACCGTTTCAAAAAAAATAAGATGAATTCCCGCCCCATATGCCGGCTTTTCCATTTTGTCTGGCACTATTTTAAAACGATAATTTGGCATTTATTTCTGTGGCCCGACCCATTACCTAATTCGTGCGGGAAACTCTTCGCACAGAACGGCCACACAAACGCTGATACCGCCGACAATCGACTTGTTAAAGCCAACCCCAATAGTCACTCCAGTCGATGAAATTATGCAATCCGTCGCCGAAAATAATCATCCAAGCCTAAAAAGAAAGGTATGCAAAGACTGAAAAGCTTTTAGAATTTATATTAAACCCGGTAAGTTGGAAAAATGATTTGATTTGAGTTTTTGAGTGAGCCCCTTACCTACCACAGTTGCGATCACCGAGTCGCCCTCCTTGTACTCGTGGTCGTGCACGCACAGGGCATGAGTCTGCAAAATACACTTTTGGGTCAATTGAACGGAGAAATTTCATCGGTTGCCCCCACCCCAAAAAATGGCTAATTTGGAGAATTTGCTAAAAAAATTCAAAATTAATCGGTATCCCCCAATCGGAGGTAACCTGCTGTTCGATGTACCGCTCAGATTCCTTCATCTCTTTGCTGATGTCGGTGTTTTCATTAACAGAAAGTTGTGTAACCGTTACCCGGTGTTGATCCTGTTAATTAAATTTTAATCAATAACTGTTTATAACAAAATTCAAAAAATAGCACTCAATTTCGCTACCAATTTTGAAGTTTACAATTTTAAATAATTTTGAGGCAAAAAGTAAAATTTCTAGGCGATTTTTAAATTTTACCCCTTTCGAATAAAAACTATTGGATGCAAAGAGTAAATAAATAAACGACTTACATTGTTTAAAAGTGCGTCCGACACTAAATGTCCGTTTTCTGTGCCTTCATGCTTGTGGTTGGAGTGCAACTGCTTCAGTTCGGCACTTTTTTTCATGGAACGCTTAAATTTGGATTTTTTTGTACTCAAATATATATTTCGTAGATCCAGTTATGGACAAATAATTTGGGGTTTTTTAATGAGTCGGATGAAAGTAAATTTAAGCCAAATTCAAAATTCAAAAAACTTTACTCACTTTGCGTGTCTCCAGCACAATTTTGATAAATTTGTCGGAGAAAAAGAAAATGTAAATGCCACCGATTACGGCAAAACACTGCCACAGATAATTATAGTCAGGGGCGAGACTGGTCAAAGAGGAATGCGAACCGTTGACATGCGGCTCGTGGGCAAAGCCGAAAGCCTTAAAAACGTAATAAGTTTTGCCTATCCTGTGAGATTATTTTAAACAAAAAAATTAACATGCAATTAGAATCCTTAAAATATATTGAAAATTACATAGCAAAAGAAATTCTAGCAATTTTCTTTGCACCTCGCAAGACCATCCCAAACCCCTACGATCCGACCTTCGGACGCCTTAACACCGTACTCTTCTTTCTTAAATATCGAAATCCTCCATTATAATGTACAAAAAGATTTCGGAAGCATCAAAAGTTCAACAGACATGCGGCAAGAGATGAAAAACGGCGGAACCGGACAGAGAACCGACGCCGACACTGACAAAGAAAGTGATGAATCGGTTGAACAAACTTTTCTTCAGACAGCGCATCACCAAAATGCCAGCAACCGCGCACAGACCGATCACTGATCAGAAAAAAATTATGAATAAATAGACGATTTGCAGTTTAACCATCCCATAAAATTATGAAGCAATAAAAGCCAACATAAACAATTTATTCCGCTGGGCTTTCAATTTTGTAGTAAATGAATTTTCCAAGTGAAACGATCCAAAATTTTAGTGTTAGATCCATGAAATTAATTCTCTAAACTAAGCGAAACAATATTTGTGATGGAAATAAACTGCAAAAGCACCGAATTAAAAGTACCTGTGACGAAGGTAAGGCCGAGAATCCATACTAAAAAAATTGGGATTGAACGGATTACACAAATTACCGCAAAAAATTGGTAATTATTCAGACAATGCAATGGCTTATCAACAAGTTTGAAATAATGGGCCCATAATTTTCGAGAAAGCAACTCAAGATGAATCACGAATCAGCGGGTAACCATTGCTGCTGGACCCCCCCCCCCCCCCTCCCTCATTTAAAAAAATAGCAAAGGGCCAAAGATTTTACTCTTCCTCCGAAAATGCACAAAAACAAATATCTAAACAATTTTTATTATCGTAAAACCTGGCCCCGATTTTACTGGATCCAGAAAAGGAGCCTCTGAAAGCCCAGGTTTATCCGACTGCGGATTTCCTCTGAAAAAAAGGTTCAATTTTTTTTAATGCGCATCTCCCCTAAACGAAGACTATTTCCAAATGTAGCAGCCTAGCATTCATAGGTCGTGCGTGGGACGACATAAAAACCAAAAACATTTTAAATAAATTTTTTGTAGATTAAAGCACCTGTTGCTTGATCGGGCTTATTGCTCGACTTAGCTGTTGCTGTACTTGGCATGGTTGACGAAGACATAGTCGGATTAAATATTAAAAAGCTACCTGAAATTTGAAGCAGACAATCGCTTCCCGAGATTGGACAACAAAGAAATATGAAAGTCAAATTTTAATCAATTAAATGAAAAAAAGAATTCTATGTTCTTATTTGTTAGCGCAAAATCTCGATGGTTGCAAAAAATGTTTTCTTCTATGGAAATCGCAAATAAACATTTTCAAAGGGCATTTAACATGCAAAAGCCTCAAAAAGGTTATATTTTAAGTTTTTTGGTAATAGCAAAGATGGTGCCTCCCATTTTTCAAAAAATAAAATAAAATATTTTCTAAGTCCACAAAAAGATTTTTCTAGGGTTTCGTGGGTGTAGAATCCGAATCTGACATTAGTTTCGATCAATTTCGAACCCCGGACCTGAATTCGAACATTTTTTGAAAATTCAAAAATTTTAAAATTCAATTTTAGCTTAGAAATTGTTCGAATTCAGGTCCGAGGTTCGAAATTGATCGAAACTAATGTCAGATTCTGATTCTACACCCACGAATATCCCTAGAAAAATATTTGTGGACTTAGAAAAATATTTGTTTGTTTTTTTAAAAATGGGGGGGGGGCACACGTAATTGAAGGAGAATGAAAATATGTACCCAAAAGTGCCAAAATATTGATTAAAAATGTGAAAACTGACCAAAACCATTCAAAATTCGTCATCCTGTATTAATTTTCTCTCACAATTGTAAATGTAATATTTTTTACATGTTTTGGAAAATTTTATAAAAATATTAAAAATAATAAATTTTTGGTTTACAAATTAGGGGTGCATTTTGGTCCAAGAAAAAGTCATTTTTAGGGGTGCATTTTGTTGAAAAAAATTTTGATTTTTAGGGGGATATTTTTTGTTTTTTAATGCATTTTTCTTAAGAAATTTCCGAAATGTCAAAATATTGAATTTCTTCATAAAATTTTCCATAAAATGTCGAAAATCCCATCACTATAAATAAGGATGCTCACGTCAGCAGAAAACATTAATTATAGAGTATTCTGCTGATGGTTAATTGATTTATAGGGCTTATGCGAATATAACATGCATTTATGATACAAAATTGTATTCCGCGCCGAACCCGTTCTCTATTAACTCTTTGCTCTGAAAGTTACCCCCATCCTCCTCGTTCATATTCGAGGTGTACGAGAAACTTTTCTGCCTTAATTTTGAAGGCTGCTGCTGTCGGAGGATGGGGAGGAGGGCGGGCGGCAGAGGAGCGAAATAAAAAATGAATTGTTTGGAGGCCTCGTAATACACAAACAAACGTGTGATACGAGCAAATGTTTTTTTTCTTCTGCCTCCGCCCAATGCTTGTGGTTGGGTTGCTCTGGTCGGTCGGTCGGTCGGTTTGGCCACTCATTTACTATTCACATTCTTTCTTTCCCACATGGACATTGCCGGCAAGGCTGTAAAATATCAAACAAAACATCAGCGACGTTGAATGGTCGATGATGATGATAGATAAACACAATTGAACAAAAATGTATACGACGGATGGACGAACCCACACATTTAATTTCTTTACAAAACATTTTTACGATACGCTTCCTCTACCCCTATATATACCTGTATTGGTTTGTGTGCGAACGAAACATGGTAATGGAAATTTAGATAAGTTTATACACGACGAATAAATTATCATACAATTAAAGCATGGAATTTGTATAAATATGCGATCGGTCATCTGACTGCACCTTCTTGATCACTTTCTTAACACTCAAAGTAGGGGTAGTGGCTCTCCGGACCGCCATTTGAACCACAATATTGTGTTCTCTCCCGTTTGGGTCGGAAAACTGAAACAAAAAAAATTCAACTTGAGACACTTTTCTCTGTTGAATGTGAGACTTGCCGTTTTCGAAGTCATCGTCGATGGGATCGGCTCTTTCAAGAGATCATCGATGCGCAGAGCAATTGCCTTGGGAAAAGCATTGCGATCAGTAGTGCTGCACGAGACTTAAAATTTTCCGAGACCCGAGACTCGAGACCGAGACTTGACCCCGAGACTTGACCCCGAGACTCGAGACTTGACCTCGAGACCGAGACTCTCGTGCAGCACTAGCGATCAGTTATGCTAGCATTACAAATAGTTCGGATACCTCATACATATAGTAAAAGATAGGCAAAATGGTAGCCCGGGCAGGAATCGAACCCACGACATTCGGTGCAGTGATCAGCTTCACGCCCAAACCAATGCTCTAACCGTCAGAGCTACCTGAGCCGCTCTTATGGATCTTATGCCCCCCGCCATAGGCGTTTTAACCATCCCAGCCAGATAGTAGCTGCACCTCTCGCACTGGAACAATGCAATCTCTGAACCCAGAGAATTTGTGCAGTCGAATTGCCTTCAGCAGAAAGAGTTTGAATATCTTCTCGGCAATTTGTCGTTCATTGATGCGATATGGCCTAAAAACTCCTGCGGGTAATAAATAAGCTGGCCTCATTTTGTAACAAATGCTGAGCTCAATTCGTTGCATTTTGCAGAAAAAATCAACAAACAATTAGTTTTTCTTATTTCTCTATGTTTAAAATTTTTTAAAATTTATTTAGTTTTGAACAAAAAAATAAATAAAATCTTTTTTTGTATCAAAAACCCCCTGGTTTTTTTATTTTATTCTTTTATTTATTTTTTGATTTTTTTACAGCAAAGAGAGATGGACCTGAAATGAGGAAATTTTGCATTGCTGACCCATCTTGGTGAATCACCAAATTCTTTTTTGTCTCATTTCAATTTTCTGTTTTAGATTCCGCATATTCCGTAGCTTTGAGTAATGTATGTGAGCGCGGGTTCGAGTCCCACCCGGGGTTTACCATTTTGCCTATTCTTTACTGTAATTTCCGTATTTTAGAAAATACACGGAATTGAAAAAATCTGGCACTTTTTGCCATTTCATCTTTGGACTTCCATTTGGCATTTTCACATTTAGAAATTTCCCCGCTTAGCTTTTGACGCTTTCCCAATTTCGATTGGGTACGTTTGGGTGCCCACGTTTCGAACATTTTGGAAAATTAAAATTTTTCCAAAAATCAATTTGGCCTCAAAATCATTCAAAAAGCATGAGATCACTCACTCTTCTTTTTGTTGTAATTTTGTGCTTTTTATAATTGGTACATAAATGTGAATTTTGGGAAAGTTTAAATTTCGGGTTCGGCGTTTGACATTCGAAAAATCCCAGTCGGATTCGTGTTCTAAGCATATGAATTTAAAATTTTAAAAAAATTCCGTCGGGACCGCAATGCTGCAGGATAGCCTCTCTATTAGCATTAGCTTCACGACCAAAATGCTTTTTTTAGTCTCCAGCATTAAAGTTGTTCAATAAATGTTGTTAATATGGGCGCCCAACTGATCCTTTATAACGGGCGCCCAAACGTACCCGGGCCCAAACGTACCCGGGCTCAAACGTACCCCCGGACCTAAACGTGAGCGCCCAAACCTACTTCCCCTAATTTCGCTCGCGACAGACAAATAAGCGTACAGTCGACCCCAATCTGTACTGACACCCGACCGCTCTCGTCTTCTCTTAAAATTGTCCTTTTCGCTGTCTTTGGCCATATTTTTATGAATAAAAGTGTAATTCTCGCTTTTCCCTTTCCTTTTTTTCGCTTTCTCTATTCACCCACTCTCTCTTTTCATTCACTTTTTCTTCTCATTGACAAAAGTGCAATTTGCATTCTTTTTTCTTCCCTCGTCGTCTTCTCATTCTGCTCCATTTGCTCATTCATTCATTTCTGCATCTCTTCCCTCTCGTTTCTCTTTTGCTTTCGTCGACCCATTGCCATTGCTAACATTCATTATTCCCTTTTGATTCTTTTCATTCAATCCATCATTAAATTGAATGAATGTAGCACATGTCGTATAGACCAGGGATAAGCGCCGAGGGCCTCACCGGAATTCCGCCCATCCCTGGTATGACTAGTAGTGTTCGGCAAATGCGGTTTTTCGGTAAAATACCGATACCGAAAAAATACCGAAATCCCTAAATTTTTTCGGTATCCGTATTTCGGTAAAATACCGTGGTAGTACCGAAAAAAACCGCGGTAAATACCGTACCGTGCCGAACACTAGTACAGACTATGCCATATGTTAACATTTTTGCATATGTAATACAAATACATTTTTGTATCTTAAATTCTATTCCATTTCATTAGCAGAAAACGGTTTTTTGCCGTCAGCTTTTGCCCCTCGTCGGTTTTCTTCTCCAGGGATCGTCAAGCTCAACAAATCGCCTTTCCTCTCACAAAACAAATACTCCGTTCTTCATTTCTCCCCGCTAATCCTCCAGCTAGGTCCGCCATCCCCCACCCCCTCCCGCATATGTATATGTTGTATATGCGATGCGCTCTCCCTCAGACGACCTCTCCATCATCACAGCACAGTCAACCCCGCTGTAAGCTTACTCATTTTCCCGATCTCATGAACTTTAGAACCTTACCAACAATCAGAAGTTTCAGTTCCGAATCCCTGGAAATTTTTTCAAACCCCGAGTGGACTTCTGAAATTTTCCAATTAAAATATTAGCCGTTTCTGGCTTTGTATTATCCGGACATTTAGTAGAATTGCTGGGTCATTTTGACGACTTCATCACCAGCGATTCATCCGCTGAGAGTGCGAGTGATGAGCTCGAAGAATTCAAACCGCCGCCCGGTGAACGCACGCGACGAGTGTCACAGCTGAACAGAGTGGTGCGACCGCGGCGACTTGCAGCACTCCGTAACTCTGTTACTTCCACTTTTTGTCAGCAACAACAGCTAAGACGAAACAGTCCAAGGAAAAAATCGCTGCTGCTGATGGGCGCGGCATCAGCTCATCCTGAGTTGGACGAACCGAAGAAGTCATCAACTACCGGAAAAACAACAGCGCCGAAAAATGCCAGCAACACAACCACTCCAAAAAGATCAACTGCAGGAGTAGTAAGAAAAAGCAGCAGCATCGGATCGTCGTCTTCGTCACAGGATTCATCGTCGTTGTTGATTGGTGTGAACGTTCCAACATTGAACGTGCCGGTGTCGATGCTGAAGAGAGGAGAACATTTCTCGACTGCTCAAAGAAGAAAGGGGACAACTGCGAGGCGTGGGTCGTCTTTTTTCACTTCAAATGGCTACAACATGCTGCGTGTTCAATGATTGCAGCGATGCATTCGCGCCCGAGCGCAATTGCTAGATCGTCTACGGGGAGCAGACGAGTAGGCCGAGCAAGGCGAAGCAGAGGTGGCAGCTACACAACAACATCAAAAGTCTTGGAGCAGTCTGAAATTTCTGCTGTTGATGGTGATGGAGCTGGTATGGAAAAAGGACGAGTAGAGCGGGGACAACATCAGCGACCGAAGAGGGGAGGCCGCAGAGGTGGGGGAAGAGGCGGGCCGAGAGGGGAAAGACAACAGCGAATTGCTGGAAGCGCTCTTATTCTCGAGCAAAGCAACTACGACAGATCGAAAGGACAGGTCCACAAGCAGTACTCTTCTTCATCCGCCGAATCATCGTCAGAGGAGGAAGACAACGCGAGAGTTGGAAGGAGCGATAAAAAGCTTCCCTTAACTTCTGCCGAAGAGGAGGTCGAACTCAGTTCGTCCTCTAGCAGCACAACCACTGATGAGGAGGAGGAAGAAGAAAAGGTCGAACGGCCGCGCGGCAACCTTTTGGGTATGGTGTCACCTCCCCATGTCCCTCTTGTCCAACAACGGCAACAAATCCCCTATTATTCACCTCCATTGGTGGCTTCTACGCCGTTGTTTCAGAGCCGGAGGAAGGTTTGAATGGCTGGGAAGTACAAATATATATTACCGGAATAATAAAGACTGAATATTCGTTATTGGTTTTTTAGTTCAAGAATTTAAAATTCCGTCTGTCAGATTTTTGATCGGTTGTGCCGGTTGGCACCGCTGGAAAAATTTATTTAAGCGTTTTGAAATTAGCCGTAAACTTTCCAAAATATTTTGCGGTTGAATAAACTCTTTTTAGGAGCATTAATTTATTTTCTATTCTTTATAAATGGACATGGGACTGGTTCCCCCACTATATTTGCAGAAAAACCCGAACAGCAAATTTGTTATGTTGACGGGGACGAATCATCAGCATCCGTCTGGGCCACTTTCGCCTGACTTCGATTATACGAATCCGTACGAGACGAGCCCCAACTCCAACGAATTCATTGACCCCTACCAGCGCAAAATGAGAGGTTTCTTCTTGAAGTTGACGGGTACCCGCTAGGGCATAGGGAAAATTCGATCATTTGACACACTCAAAAATTTAAGGGGCTATTGAAGTAAACCTGAAAAGTTAACAAATTTAAGGGTCTAAAACAGCAAAACTTTTTTCGAATCTTACAAATTAGTGAAAAAGGAGGCCATTGTTTCAGATGCACTAATTACATACCGTTTTCTCGGCTATCTTCGTCCCCTTTGGGGGCCGTTTATGCTGCGAAATTTGCATTATATGCGCTGTATGCGGCCGCCGCGTGAAAATTTCAATTGTCACAACGCACAGCTCGTCTTCTCGGATAACGCCGGCGGCGGCATCGAACCAATAATGGTGAGGGGGGGGGGGGGGAATTTTGCGGGCAAGTTTTTAAATAATGCAAATCCGGCAAACATTAAAGATTGTGTGCCAATATGGCTTTGAGCTCTTTCAGCCCAGCAAATTTTCCTCCGACTGGTCCATCTGCGCTGCTTCAACATTCCTCCTCCAACGGACAACATCACCAGCCGCAGCAACAGATGGAGTTGTCTCGGACGAGTTCGCGCATTTCCAACAAATTTCCCGCCACTATTCGTCCTTCTTTCATCCGCAACAATCTCTTCTTTGGTCGGTTATTTCAGAAGAAGCCTTTGTTCAAAGAGTTAATACGTTGAAATTTGGTTTCTAAATTTGTGTTGAGTTACTCTGGAACAAATTTTAGTGCCGATGTGTTGTGAAATTGACTCTCTTAAGAATTGATCCTTTAGCCCTTTTATGTTGATTTTTTGGTTTTGTAGAAGAAGAATAATACAAAATGAAAACTTGATAATTTTTAGGCCAAAAGAAGGCAATTGTCCACTGCTTTCATGTCTCTGAATGCAATGGGCGACTTAGCCCGATGAAACTCATCCCATCGGCCACCTTTGAGATGAAGGTGAGTAGAAGGAAGCACTTTATTAGGGTCTCATGAACAACGATTTGAATGTGAATAGATTTTATGTTTTTTAACTTTAAAATTCGGTCATTTATCTCATTCTGACTTTGTTGGAAATTGATGCAAATTTTAGGTTAACGAGCGAATCCGAAACATTTCAATTGATTTGCCGGACGGAATGCATTTGGGCGTTTTGGACGGAGATAAGGCAAAGTTGGTGGAGTAATTATAATGTGGTAGAAGAAAATTGTTTCTTTTGTTTCATGGCCGAATATTTGGTCGTCCGTGTTGTGTTCCGCTTCGAAGACGCCGAAATTGGAGGTTTTGTGTAGAGGGGGGGAGGAGTTCTTGAATTCTTGAAATTTAAAATTTGTATATTTTCATTTACTTTAGGCCGGCACCTTCGTAAGGTCCCTTCGCGACTGTCGTCGAGCGGTACGACCGACTGTCCGAACCAGCAGCATTGTTTGCGCAAGAATGGACCTGCCGATGACCGTCATCGAGAGGTAGAAAAATGGGGTACGGAAGAAAGATGGGGGGAGGAATTCCGACATTTTTGACGTTGTTCATGTCCATCCCTGGTATGGACAACTTGGCTATAGGACCGTTTGAGGCATTGTTACCAGTCTCTAAAAATTTTTTCAGGGCAATAACTTGCAATTCAACTTTTATTTACTTACGAATAAAGCCTTTTAATGGTATAAATTTGTTTGGCTTATTTACCTAATTTAAAAACAGGTGGTCATGTTCGGCGCCAAACGCATTTTCTCCTTTAATCCAGGCGGGGATCTGAAAGTGATCAACGATGAGACGTCAATTGACCTTTTGTATGTGATTAGGTTTATTGTGGCTAATATGGTTAAGTGATATGGTTCAGTACTAATCGATTTGGCGGGACTAGGGACTGAAATTTCCCATTTTGGGAGCAGTACTTTTGTTTCGGTTTTAAATTCCTTTTATAGTAACCCCTCCCCCCCCCCCCCCCCCCTATGGTTTCATTTGTTTATCCATTAGTCCCAGTTTTTTTACTTTTTTTTGTCCCCGTTCCTATTTTTCCAAAAATTCCGGTCCCGCCCAACTACTTAGTTTTAGTTAGTATATCCAAAAAATACGCTTGCACTGCGAAATCTGCAATTTTTACACTTCATAACCACTGAAAAAAAATTACAGTTCCGATGCTCAGCTGCAGTTTTCCGAGTTGAACTCGTCGAAGTTGTCGGCTGCCCAACTGAGCCGTCTAATCCACGGCAACTTAAAGCCGCTGGGTGGTTCTTCGCCATTCATCACTGTGCGTTCGCACGGGGACAGCGACGACGATGACGAAGAGGAAGATGAACAAGAGGAAGAGGGCAATGACACGCGTAACGGGGAAGGCATTGGCAGTAGCCCAGTTGGGGTGAGTCTGTGTTGTTGTTGTTGAAGTTTTTTTGCGTTTGTGCATTGAATGTATTAAAAAGCAATAAGAGAAAAGAATGTACATTTATTTACAATATAACACTAAACGTGAATTCTTATAAAAAAAGATCCAACAAATTAAGTATCTTTTAGAATGTGAAAATTGGTCCGAAATTGAAGAAACGGAAAATTGGCGTTAATGGACTTGAGCATGACGACACCGTCGATGAGAGGCAGAACAGCGGCGAAGGCCTCAGTCTCAGAGAAGCGCTGGAGGCGATGGACATGGCGGACAACAACCGCGGCACGACCACCGCTTCCTCAACTAATGGACTTTTGGAATTGCCCAAAGTGATCGGGTAAATGTTTTGAAAAAATGCAAAGATTAAAAGATGCACAATCGCAGCGATTTTTTGATCGAAGGGATTTTGGTCGATTCTCTAGCGAAGATAATAAACTTCATAAAAAGAATTTCTCCATAAATTAAAATATTTAGGCTTAAGTTTTGGTTGCATTCCCCATGTACCGCCCGCGGCGCCGTCCGTTCGTCGGCGTCGCAATTGCCCCCCGGCAGTCCGCCAGGACAACAGCGCCGTCGGCTCTTTTTCCGAACAGCCGCCGCCGTTGCCAACATTTCGCTTGGCCTCTTCTCAGCTGATGAGCGACCGCAGCCGTCCGCCAGCCTTTGGGATGGTCCGTTGGAACAAAAAAATTAGTTTTTTTCGATTAAATTGTTGAGCAATTCCTTTCGAATCATCAATTCTCTATTGTTCAGCTTCGTCGTCCTCCGATTCCGTTTCATCGTCTTTCCTTCTCAATGCGCCGACCTCTCTCACTCTGTCGTCTTCCTCCGCCGTCTCCCCTCCGTTCGTCTGCCGTCCCTTTCCTACTTCGCACTGCTTCTTCTGCTTGGCGTCCCTCCGAGTGCGCAATTTGTGGGCCTTACAAAAACATCTCACATTCTGCCACCCACGCTTCGACTTTTCTTACGAAGTTGGTAGATTTAATACAGCGATTAGAATAAACCCAGCGGTGCCCACCGATGGCAAATTATTTGCATTCCAGACGTCCATCCGTGTGTCTCCAACTGAGTGTTTGCCCGGCTTTTCCATCACGCAGAACGTCAAATTCGACTCGTCCAACGAGCTACGATCTGCCCGAACCGCCGTACGTCCAACTTGGCTTGTGACGAAGTGAGCAATAAATTTGGTTATTTAACAAGATGCTCGAAGTATTACAGGGCTCTGGCCAACAAAATGCGTACCGTCGACAATTTTCCTATTGAACGGTACACTGCGGTGGCGAGTGGACTGAGCACGGCAGGAGGAATACATTCGGACGAAGGGCCGTTTCAACTTTGAGACGCCGGCACGCATTGATCAGCCGTGGATGAGACAGATGAGCATCCGGGTGCGCATTTGAATTTGATAACCAACTTTTGATTGGACTCTTTAGAAGCTCAACGACATCACTGACCTTCACCCCGCCGAGTGCGCAATGATGCAAATGTGGAACACTTTTCTTCCTTCGCATTCGCATCACTCTGTTTGGCCGTCGAATGCTTTACAAAGCATTGGTAAATCGCAAAAGCATTTTTTTTTTCATAATAAATATAAGTAAAATAAAATTTGTGCTGTTTCTTCTAAATCCTTTCCGACTTTGTCAGCGCGTATTCATCAAAGATAGCCGGGACGGAGATCGATCGTCAGCATTTGCGCACCCATTTCCTGCTCCATTTGACCTGTTTGCTGAACGCCGGCGGCATTGATGAGGAGGAGCGTTACGATTTGTACAGACGACTGGAGCACGACTACGACCCCTCCGGCGACAGTCGGCACTTTGTGGGCAGGGAGCTGAAGGCACTGGAGAAAGAGTTGCGCACTTTGTCACAGCAACAGCAGGTCGTGGCAAAGTCGTCGCGCACTTTGTCACAGCAACAGCAGGTCGTGGCAAAGTCGTCCAGTATAAGCAAAGGGCACAACAGAAACAACAAAATCGACATATTGCGTCGGGGTGAGTGCGCTGGGATCCGGTTCAATTCAAACAATTTCCTGAGTGGTATGGGTACGTACTTCCCTGCCAACCCCTCATTCTCTCGAAAATGTTTTTTATATGCGTCTGTCTGGTTGGGATGTGGAGAAAGCGTGCGGCTTAGACATACGAATCATCCCTGGGCGTAGCAAATCAATGGGCTTTGGATAAGTAACGCCAAATTGGTTATTGGAGAAATGGGGCGGGACTTTCACTTGTTCATCTCCAACAGATGGAGGCCACCAGCACCGTCTCGGTTGGCGCATGGAGTTGCGTCATCAGCAGCAAAACAGCACCATCACCGCTACTACACGACTGAATGGAAGCACCTTCAAAAAGACTGCTGCTGCTGAACGACTGCAACCGCATCGTCGTCTGTTATCTCCTTCGCACAATGTCTCTTCCTCTTCTTTATGTGGTAGCAGCAGTCACTTCAACAGCTGTCAGGAGCTCCGTGAGCGCTTTGCATTCGCGTCCAGCAAGCGCATTGCGTTACTTTGGAAGTTCCTGCAAAATTACGACTGTCCCGCCGACGACTTTAACGCGTACACGACCAACAATGCGCTGCCGCAGCAAAAAACAGTGGCGGAGTGATTGGGGGGGGGGGGGGATCAGGAAAAGCGTCAGTACATTGACGATGCTCGAGTTTTGGGAATTTATCCAAAAAATAGTATCTACAGAAAAAGAATAACGACTCGAGCACCATCACCTTGTATTGTACATCGTCCACACAAACACATAGACACCACACATGTTGCTATCACGTCTTTTGTCCCTCTTTTTGTTTTTACGTCGCCCATTGATTTCTCAATTTTTGGACGCATTTCTTTCACGCAACTTTGTCTCGCTAGTCCGTCACACAGAAGTCCCTTTATTTGGTCGTTCCTTTTCTTTCCTTCCTTTCGCCGCTCTGTGCTCATTTCAGCTTGCCTGAGCGCTTTCGTCCAAATGTTTGCGCGTTCTTTCCATTTTTCAATTGTTTTTCCAGTCTTTCAAAGTCCCTGCACAAAATATGTATTGTGTTGACCATTAGCCCCCCTCATCTTCGTTAGATTTTGTATCTCTCATTCATTATGCAAACAATCCCCATTTTATTCTGATCGATCAGTGATCACCACCCGCGCGCGCACACCAAACATATGTTCGTCACCCATTTTTAGTTTTGAACGATATTCCTTTTCCAATCACAAAACTGAACGTTAGTTTCTGTTTATTTGCTGATTATACCTTTTCAAAAAATATTGAGGACCTCCCATTGATAATTGCTTACGCTGATAAAGATTTTCGACACATAACATCATTCAATTTATTATTTGAGGAATCTATACTTCGTCTTTTACAGCGAATGACAAAAAAAAATATGGCATATATGGACGAGATAACAAAGTGGTCATGGTGTCCGTCTTTCATTGGTCCCAAAATTTTCAAAAATTCAAGTAATGATCGAATCGTGCTGTTTGAATGGTTTGAGGACAACGTTTTTTTTTTGCAAAAAATTTAAAAATAAATGTTCAAATTCGGTGGTTTGAGATTGGTCGAAATCGAGGTCGGATTCGGATTCTACACCCTCTAAAACGCCTAGACACTTTAAAGACACCATTACCGAGATCAAAGTTTGGAATTCACGTAAACATTTTCATTCGATTCTTTAATCGGTTCCATTTTTTCTCTTCATTGTATGTGGCTTCGTAGCGCTGATTTGTGGATTCGCCTCGGCTTGGTGATGCAGAGTCATCGTCGTCGTCGTAATAACCGCTGTTGTGAAAGGGAAGTATAAAAAAGGTGAAAAGCAAAATGTTTGTGAAGAAAGGTGTGATTTGGGAAAGAACATTTGGCTGTTATCGAAGGGCCGAAAAAGCTATTTTCTCAAATAAAATTGCGAAGCGAGCAGCAAAGAAAACGCCCCGTGACGAATGCCCACCGACCGGTATCGGTTTTGCACGAATTTCAAGGCGACGCAGCAACACCAGGTAGCGGTGCCGTACTGGAGCGCCATCCAAGTCCACGCGATGGCCAACAGTGCCAAGCGCACCCAAACCCACACACAATTGAAAAAGCCCCACAGGCGCTCCCAGTCGCAAATGTCCTCCACGTTTCTTGGCCCCCCGAACATCTGCCAAATGATGAAAGCGACGTAACACAGGGAAAACAGCGTGAAGAGAATGAGTCTGAAAAATAAAATATAAAAATAATATTCAAAATTCCGGTTTCTTATATACATACCAACAAAAGGTTATGAAATTTCCAAAACAAAATAAGCCACCTCCAAAAATAAATTTTCATTGAATAGACAACAATTCGATCGTGGGTGGACGAACAGCGGTGCTGGAACAGACAAGCGTACTGTAAAAAGGTAAACCGCAAAATTTGATTGGTTGTTTTTGCATTAATAAAATTTTTGCACCAATCGGACGAAAGACACAGCGCCAGAGAAAGAGGTGATGATGCCCAAAACCAACGCCAAAATGGGAGCAATGAAATGGACGTTGACAAAATTGCCGTCCTTAAAATTAAAAAAAGCATTAAATTAAAGGAACATAAATAATTCGTCCCAATAATTTTGAAAAACAGATTTCAAAACGGGGTCGTATCGTAATTTGAACTTCACTTTGACCTACCTACTAGTATTTCGGTTCGAATGCCTATCCGTCATAAAATTGCACGAAATAATTCAAAATGTAGCAGTGATTGGTCAATTACGTTAAAAAGGCCAAAATATGACTGCGCTGAAAACTCTCTCTCAATAATACAACTTTTAGAAAGCTATTGAAAAAGTCTTCGACAGTAAAAACTGCCTAAAAACTTTAAATTTGGCAAAGTCCATAAAAGTTAAGCAGAAATTAGCCATTAGATTCTGAAAACAAAACAATTTCTTAAAAATTCGGCCCACTCACCAAATAGTAGAGCATGGCACAGTAAATGGCGAGCAAAGACGGCAATCCGATGAGGTCGGCGAATACGAAGAGGAAAGAGCCGATAAACGAGTGAATGGTGCCGCAACAGAAATCCCAGTCGTCCTTCTCCTCCACGTCATCGTCGTCCGTGAGAGGCCAAAACAGCAGCATAATTGGAGACAATTAAACAAAATAGTGACTGAAAAATAAATATAACAAATAAAACAACAAAAATGTAAGGTTGCACAAGAGCGGTTAAAACGGAACCATTTGGATCTAAATTTAATGGTTTTGAATAAAAATGGGTGTTTTAACCCTAGGGTTGCGTTAAAATTTCGATAATTTTAAATTTGTTGAAATTTTTTGAAAGAGTTAAAGATAGGGATCGGATTTGTATGGACTCGTGAAAAATTGTTCGCTATTTAGCGTTTTTAGTTACTATTTTAGGCATTTTCCCCAACATTTCTTAAGAAAGTCAAATTTTAGGCATTTTCCCCAACATTTTTTAAGAAAGTCAAATTTTTGCATTTTTGAAAATTTCTTAAGAAAAATGGAATAAAAACAAAAAATGTTCCCCTAAATACTAGTGCTGCACGAGACCCGAAATTTCTCGATACTCGAGACTCGAGCCCGAGCCCGATACTTTACCTCGAGACTCGAGCCCGAGCCCGATACTTTACCTCGAGACTCGAGCCCGAGCCCGAGACCCAAAAAACACGAGACTTTTCTCGAGTCGAGACTCGATACTCGAGACTTTTTTTGTAAAATTTTTAATTACCCCAAAAATGTCATAATTTTCTAGGATAAAGTCAATTTTAGACCAAATCTAACAATATTTATCTTGATTTTGACTAAAAATAATTGCTTGTAAACAAGTTATGAGTTTCTGAAATTTATTCATCAAAATTAAAATGCAAAAAAATTTGCTGCATTGCATGTGCCGCGGACAGACTTGATCTTTTAGGACTGAAAATTTCCGACAGCTGGCTGAAAGTTCGTTCCGATTCAACTGTTCCCGGCGGGGGGGGCCAAATATTTTGGAACAATCTGTTTGATGTTTGGATATGTTGAATTCCCGCGCCAAAAAAGTAACGGGTCGGCATCAAACTCGATTGTAGGACTCTGAATTACTAGATTTTACAGACAATCGCGATTAATTAATTCTCACTTTAAAAAAAGAATCGATTTCATTGATTATGACATTGCTTAAATCATTTTGCGATTGGGTAGAGTCAACGGATCCGCATGTGGTTGGAAACAGAAAATTTGACAGTGGATTGTCAGATTGAGTGGGCAGCGGTTCGTAATTTAATGTTGCTTCAGAATCGGAAACTCGCCTTACAATTGGCGAAATGAATCGCAAATTTCAAATTTTGTTAATCATTTCTATATCTGAAGTGAATTCCACCAAAAAGGCCATCTTTAGGGGTGTAAAAAAGTCTCGAAAATCGAGACTAAAAACGCGAGACTCGAGCCCGAGCCCGAGCCCCGAAAAACTCGAGACTTTTCTCGAGTCGATACTCGAGCCCGAGACTCTCGTGCAGCACTACTAAATACCAAATTTTTTCTTACCCAAAAAGGCATACCGCGATTTGATGAGTCAGGCAATAGAATGCCACAAATCGACTTTTGATCCCATCGATTACTGTCCATGTGTTTGTTTCCTCCCCCCCCCCCCCCCCGGAGCGCCACGATTCGGCGCGCACGATTCGGCGCGCACGTTTCGGCGCGCACGATTCGGCGCGGCACGATTCGGCGCCGAAGTTTGAAACCTTATAACTTTTTGTTTATTTGACCAAACCAAACATTCTTGGTATCATACAAAAGCTCTCAGTATGCTGAACCTTTGATCAAGCTAAAGCTAAACAATTCGTCTTTTCAAAAAAAAAGGTATAGTTTAAAACGTGTAAAAATTGTCATTTTTGGTACCAGCTTATCGTAGTGGAGTCATAACTTTCTTTGTTAAAGTCGAATCGCTTAGCTTTTGACTTTGTAAGCTTCTACTTATTGCATGCTTTCGAATGATACCAAGAATGTTTGGTTTGGTCAAATAAACAAAAAGTTATAAGGTTTCAAACTTCGGCGCCGAATCGTGCCGCGCCGAATCGTGCGCGCCGAAACGTGCGCGCCGAATCGTGCGCGCCGAATCGAGGTGTACCGCCCCCCCCATCCCATTTCTTGTTTTTCACTTTGGTAATACCTAATTAGTAAGCTGTTGACCTTCACGTACATATTATTATTCCGCCACCGACAAATAATATCAGCTAGTCTCAAGAAAGTGAAAGAAAGCATATTCCGATTGTGTAAGTAATTGCAAGGCATTTAAATCCCACGGTAATAGTTCGGTTTGTCCCCCCCATTTTTGAAAAAAATAAAAGATTTTTAAAAATCATATAAAACATGTTTCCGGGGGTTTTCGGGGTCGCTGATCACGATCCTGACATTTATTTTACCCGATTCCGAACCCCGAACCCGAATTCGAACAATTTTTCGAAAAAAAATTTTTTTTTTTAAATTCACATTTATTGCTCAAAATCGATTCAAATGCACGAAATGGCCATTCGTTGTGAGCCGTTCACTCGCCAATTCAAATTCTGCTCGCTTTTGTCTATCCACATCTACATTTTGAACGCCTTTTGAATTCGCCAGTCGCTGCTAACGTTCATTCTTTTGTTCCCCCTTACCCGGGGGAGGGGGATTCCGTCCACCATCGGCTGTCAGCGGATTTATAGTTCTTTCACTCATTCTTCAAAATTCTAACCCTTTTCCCCAAAAAATGGCCATTGATCAGCTCCAAGGGCTTAACCTCCCAAATTTCTATGAATTTTTGTCAAGCCCGGACAACGAATTTGACCAATGCCTTGAACAAATGGGGCTTTTCGGGGTTCGGAATCGGGTAAAATAAATGTCAGGATCGTGATCAGCGACCCCGAAAACCCCCGGAAACATGTTTTATATGATTTTTAAAAATCTTTTATTTTTTTCAAAAATGGGGGGGACAAACCGAACTATTACCAATCCCACTCCTAATTAGTGTTCGGCAAATAGGTTTTTTCGGTAATCGGTAACGGTAATTCGGTAAATTACCGTTACCGAAAAATACCGAAATCCCAACATTTTTCTCGGTCGGTAATCGGTAACGGTAATTCGGTAAATTTCTTCGGTAATTACCGCGGTAATTACCGTTTTACCGCGGTAAAACGGTAAATTACCGCGGTATTCCAGTCAGAGATATCTCGGTCGGTAATCGGTAACGGTAATTCGGTAAATTACCGTTACCGAAAAATATCGAAATCCCAACATTTTTCTCGGTCGGTATACCGAATCGGTAATACCGAAAAAATTACCGCGGTAATACCGAAAATTACCGCGGTAATACCGTACCGTGCCGAACACTACTCCTAATGATCCCGATTATTCGTTACATTTCTCAGCGTTTCCAATCCTTCTACGGTTGTTTTCTCATCATTTTTCTCATTCATATATAGCCAAATTGCATCTCCATATTCATTACTTTAAATTGTCACCATAAATGTAACCCTAAATCATTTCCCATTTAAAGATTTGATCCAAATAACTGAATTGCAAAAATAGAAATTGAATTCCCATGGAAGAGCAGCGCGACATCGAATTGGCAGAGGACGCTGCCGCTACTGAACATGGAGGGAAGAAAGCGACTTCCGTTGCGGTCAAATGGTTCTACAACGGAAATTGGCGCCGTTTCCAATGCGTCCAATGGACCATTGACGCTTTGATGGCCGAGGTCCGGGCCCTTGAGCCAAATTTTCGCGGACAACTTTTCTATCGAGGTTTGTTTGACATTGAACATTTTGGTGCCCTTTATTTGGAATAAACTGTAACTTAATCTTGGAAAAAATGATGTGCGAGAGGTAATTGGATAATATAGTAATTGAGAAGTAGAGCTTTGTCCACATTTTAGGTAATTGAAGGGTTTGGATGAATGTGGAAAAGGACGAATGCCTTTATTTTTTTATTGACAGATGTCGACGGGGATGCCATTGTGTTCGGCACCGATGCCGAGATGCGAATGATGCTCAGCTATTTCCGAAACAAGCTGAGCAAGGACACAGTGCTGCTTGAAACATTGGGTTTGGTTCTTTTTTTGTTGTTGAAAGTCTTGATTTTAAATCGGTTTGACCAATTTTCATTTCCGAAATGTCAGCGAGGATTGATTCTAAAATGCTATTTAAACTTCGCTACTGTCCAATTGGTCGCTTTCTCACCATTGTTTATTAACAACAGCAGATGAACAGCCGAAGATGGACGAAATGACTCCAAAGGTGGCGGCTTTTTCCTCCGACGTGAAGCAGCTTCATCCGAACATCATTTGCGATATGTGCGACGGAAATGTGGTCGGTACGCGCTACAAATGTTTTGTGTGCCCGGACTTCGACCTTTGCGAGCAGTGCGAGAAGACGGGCGTGCACGGAGAGCATCCGTTGTGTCGTCTGGCAACCGTTGCTACGCCGGTAAGAGGCACTTTTAAATAACCACTACAAAAAGTCGACGTCTTAAAAAAACTAAATATATTTCTAATTACGGGTTTCGAAATCAAAACACAAAAAAATGTTCAAATTTCTTTAATGAGACAAATTATCCTTTTTTCGACTCAGCCCGTCTATTTTTCCGTCCGAGCAATGTTTTTTTAAAGAAACCGTTCGGGCTTTTGAAGTCCAGCATGCATCCTATGATGCCATCTCTGCCGACCAGTTACCATCATTATCATGGGCATGGAGGACTTGGGCACCATGTAAAGAAGTTAGTGGATGTGGCGCCGCCGCTGCTCATGGATTTGCCCGAAGATTTGGCCAGACGTGCCAAAGGTTGATGTCATTTTTTGGACTAGTACAAATATGGGAAAGCGCCGGGGTTAGTGGTAATGGGGAAAAATCGAGTCTTAAAATTACTTTAAACATTTTGTTTTTGCAGAGCATCAGCAAAAATTTGAGGCCAGATGGGAGAAACTGGAGCATAAACACGCGAAACGAACGGCTCGACGGGAGCAGCGCTTGCAGGACCATACATCGCGTGCGATGAACCGCTTGGAACGGTCGGCCAAAGCGCGAACAATGGTTGGTATAGCCAGTAACACGGACTTCGCAGCATCTTTTAGTTGGAATAGAGGGCGTATTCCCCCCCCCCTCCCCCTATTATGCAGTTTGGACGCTTAATTAAAACAAAACGGCTCACACGAATCTATCGGACATTTCGGGCCTCCCCAGAAGTTGAAATTGTTTAAAAAGCCGTGTGATCTCAGACCATCTTTTTTTGTTCTTTAGTCTTAAGCAAAAGTTGCGTTCCCTAATTCATTGTTCTTTTGTTGCATTGACATTATTTAACCAACAGCATTTACCGGTCCCACCGAGTGCACCATCTGCGGATGTCGAGCAGGCGCAGCACCAACAGGAGGACAACAACAATAGCGCGGCAGCAACAAGATGGTCGTGTGGACTTTCTGAAGAGCATCGGCCAACGCGTTCAGCAGGCATTGATGAGTTTTGGTTTGTTTTTGGATGGGCGAAAATTTGCGACGGAATGATAGAATTTATTAAACATTATGAAGCAGCACTTCTGCCCATGTTTTTCTCATAACATTTGCCTATTTCTTAAGGAATTGAATGCGACGCTGAGGTGCGCGACGAACGCGGCGTTTTGCACGGCTCTGTGCCATCTCAACCAATGGAAAATAGCAAAAGTATTGGCGGCAATAGCACCGGAGCACAGCAGAAGAAAGTGCCGGAGAAGAAAATGTTAAACTACGAAATGGGGCGAAATTTCAATTCTTTGATAACTCTTCTTCAGTTCTCCTGCCAAGTGTCGCATGCTGGTGGATGTGCCGTTCTGCAATGATGGTATTCTTCAGGTTGTTCGATTTGGTAGAAAATTTGGCTTATACGAGTAACTTTTATGAAAATATATGAAAATAATATTTAAAAAGAGAATTGTCAGAACTCATTAGTACTTTTATAAAATGAAGCAACGGCATTTTTAGCTCACAAACACGTCTTCATCAGCAAAGCCGCTGCGCAGTGGGCTTCCGCCGCCGAGTGAGGCGTTAGAACAGAAACAGACGGAGTTGATGGCCGCACTCACCGGCGCCCAGGAGGCGATGAAGAAGGCGCTTCCTGCCACCCTCTCAGGCCTGGAGGCCACGTCGGCGGTGGTCAGCCAATTATTGTCCGGGTTTGACTCGGCCACCGGACAGGCTGCCAACCGTGTCGGGCAGTCGGTGGTTGGCGCTGCTCGCCATGGCGCGGAAAATGTACGAGTTTCACAGTCATTACAATGTTTTACATATCATTAAACCTATTTTTGATCTTGAACCGTGGTCATACAATTTTGTCGACATTAAATTGATTTTTTTTATTTAGTTGTCTGAAAAATTTTTGAGTCCGGAATTTCTGGCAAACATTTTGCAACCGCCGAAGCCCACGCCGATGCCGGCCACGCCGAACACAACACAACCAACTGATGGAGAAACGAAAAATGATGGGCGTAATGCGAAAATTTCTGGAGAAGGTGCAATATAAGAATTTTTATAAAATCTTTATATCAATGCTAAAATGAATTACAAACCGCATCTCTTTAAATTCAATTCCAGTCTCTGCCGGTGCAGCAAGAGTTGGCACATCGTCTAAACGAATTGCATTTGGCGAACGAAACCGTAATGACGGATCAACTGCAGAAGCAGATGAGAGAATATGGAGAAAAGAAAGTGGAAGAGAATTTGAAGAAGCACCCAAATGAGCAGGAGGAGAAGGATGTTAGCGTTGATGGAAAGAAAGGAGAGGAGGATCTGATCGATTCGGATGTGGAAGTTTTGGAGGTGAGTGATGAGGACTTTCGGAGTCCATTTTGGCACCAGTACTACTGCTTTTGTATCAAGTTTTGAATCTGTCGGAAATTTTTACAGGCAACGTTTTTTGTTTACAGATTGATGACAATTTGTTGGGCAAGTCGCTTACGCCCGTCCATTTGGGCAGCAAGCGTAAATTGGAAGACAGCAAGGGGTAACAACGACAATCTGATGAAGCTAAGCACCCACAACACGTCGTCTATTGAGCCAGACAAGCCGATGGACGGACAGAGTAAATCGAAAGTTAAAAATTATATACGAAAACCAAAAATGTCAGTCCAATCGGACGTCCAGATTCAACTTAATATTAATGCTCTCACTGGGGGTAATTTTTTGATGCATTTTTTTATATTACCGAAATTCGTGATTGGTACAATACATAGAATTTGGAACCAAAAGAGGAGCGAAAAATAAGTCAAACCAATTTCTATGGCAGTTGAACCGCCTGCTGAGACGTTCGTGCTGGACATATCTTCCCTGTCCTCCCGCTCATCCACCACTTCGTCCTCCTCTTCCATGGTACCATCCTCCGCTGATGACGAAGACGGCACCGGTTGGATGATGGTGAAGAAGGAATCTTTCAAGAAGCTTTGCGACTTTTACGAGAAGCGCCGTCGTGTGGATAGCGATGGCACGGTGGCCGACCCTTTTGCTGCGCAGTTGGAGCGCGAGTTTCGCGAGGCGATGGCCGCCCTCGGTGAGAAGAACAAAGTGCCGACGAGACGGCGCCAGCGTTCATGAATAGCCCCCCCCCCCCCCCCGATGGTAGACACCAACCCCAGGGCCGTACTGAGAAAACTTTCGGGGGGGGGGGGGGAGGCAAGCCAAAAAAAAAAGCGATTCTTAGGGAGTGCACTTGAGGGGGGTCGGCGGGAGGGGGGTCGGCGGTGCCATAGGCGCCACCGAGAAAATTTTTGACTCAATTTGTTGAGAGGTTTGCAACCAAAATTTAACTGTTTTAACAGGGCCGAATAACGACGACGCTGTTCATAAGCCTGTGGTTGATGCGCAAATTGTGGATTTGAGCACTGAGAGCGGTCCGGTGGAGCCAAAAAAGGTGGAATAAAGTTGTGTTTATTTTACGTTAAAATGGCGTTTTTTTGCAGGCTGATGGTTGTGCTCATGCGGTTGTGATGCGTGGAGTGTGTGCCGGATGTGGTCAGGATTTTCGTCAGGTATTACGCATAGAAATATAAAATAATAGCAGTTTTTTAAAATCATTTAAAGCCGAACGAACTGATCAGCTCGGCCGCCATTTTGGGACTCCAGAAGGAGGCCCAGGATGATGCTGCTCTACATGCCCATTCGTCAATTGGTATGGCCGTTTTGGGGCAATTCATCGACCCAAAACTTTTTTGTGCACATTGTTTTTCGTTTTTTTTTCAACAGACCCTCAGCTTCAATCACAAAATCTTTACCCCGTTTTGGACGCACCGGCACATTCTGAGGTGTGCACCGCCGGTCTGCCCTATCCGGGGTATCAGAAGCCGACAGGCCAAAAGCATTGTCGTCGTTGCGAGTGGATACACGAAAGTGAGTGTGGAGGAGATAAACAACAATATTTATCAAAACAACAATTTGTTTTGAATCTGATAACGAGGACCGAATCTGATTTCCCACAAGAATTGTTTCAGACTTTATCGTGCAAAACGTGGTGAATCAACTTGTGGAGATGGGCTTCGACAATTGCAACGGGTGGCTGTTCCGTGTGGTTGAGCAAGAGGGCCCCGAAATGGACCGCATCTTTGCCGCGATTGATGGTGATCCGATGTATTGCGCGCGTATCAGTCTTGAATAATTATCTGATGAAGCGCCGGAAGGATTATTATTGGGGAAATCAATATTTTTCGCTGCACGCATGCACATTTAACCATCCTTTATAATAACGCAACCTATGGCTTTTCCATATATACGCTGTATTTAATTTCA
Source organism: Globodera pallida (assembly GCA_020449905.1). NCBI lineage: Eukaryota > Metazoa > Nematoda > Chromadorea > Rhabditida > Heteroderidae > Globodera > Globodera pallida. The sequence goes on from JAIXHY010000014.1 coordinate 1,212,448, forward strand.
CCACCCACATGAACAATTTTGGTATCAATTGACGGCTCCCAATGAGAAATCGATCCTAGGTGAGGGAAAAGTTGATCCGACGCTTCTGAGCCGTGTTATAATCCGCCGTCAAAGTTGGCAAAACCACAGGGCTGGGGCCGTTTGGTCAAAATTTGTGGAAAATATTTTTATTTTAAAATTGTCTGAAAATTTGATGCGCTGATTACGAATTCGTCAATAGGGATTTCAATGATTAAAACGCAGCTCTTAAAAACACAACTGCCAGAAGTTCAACAATTTAAAAATCGAGGATAATTTCGGGTAACTTAAAGTCGAATCTCGTTTTTGCACTTTTTGGACTAATTTCCTCAGAATCTGATTCTCTTCCGCTTGGTCGGCATTTCTACGAATGCCCAATTTGGTTGTTTGGAACGCCGAGACTCATCTGAACCTAAACCTAATGCGATTAACAATAAACATTTATAATTAGCACAAAACAAGTGGCCGATCCAAACATACCCACGTGTGCAGCATAAACTTTTGTTAAAAACAACAAAAAAAGAAAATTTGTTTTTTTGTTTATTCAGAACCAAACAGCCGGCACCTCACAACATTACACATTATACTAATATACGGAGAAAACAGCAGTATCCGTGTCTTTTTTTCGAATTGAAATTTTTATCACAAAAATGAGTTTTTGGCAAGAAAAGGCATTTTTATCAAAAATGCGCCCTCTCAAAGCATTAAGTCTCTTGATCATTTCTATTTACTATTTTCCAGCATTTTTGTTCAATTTTCATTTAGAATTTTTAAAAATCTTTGTTAATCAAAACTGTTTTTATCGAAAAAATGGTGAACTTCATCCTTTCAGTCTGAGTTCGAACACCCCTCTGGCTCAGAGCAAAAATCCTCCGGATTGCCTAGAAGGGTAAAGCGGGCCTAAAATGTCTGTGGACGGCGGGTGAATGATTTTGTGTTAATTGTTAATTAACCGAGTTTAACACTTTTACTTAACCGTCGCATTACGCACCATTTTTTAGATCGATCTCCCATCAAAATTGCGGTCCCGACGAAAAATAGTTTTAAAAATTCAGAATTCATGTTTTCTGGAGTGAAATAATGCGTAAAGCACTAACCCGAGCTCGAACCCGAATTCGAACATTTTTCGAAAATTGAATTTATGATTTTTTGCAGCAAGTATGGCTGAAATATTCATTTCAAGTTGTGAGTGAGTAAAACAAAGTGAGGGGTTCGTCGCATTTAAATATAGAACTATTCAATCAGTCAGGCTCTTCTGAGTCAAAATAAGCATCTTCCATGTCTTGCTCGAGAATTCTGTCATCGGCTTTGCATTTGTAAATGCCATGTCCAGCGTCCACTTGCGAGTAATCAAAAAATTGAATATCCTCTCCATCCAAAAAGCGTTGTTCCATCAGCGAAACAAATTCGGCATACAATTGGTCGCGCATTAGCCCAGTCGGTTTGGAATCGTCCTCATCTCCGCTGGACCAATCGTCTCCACTTACATTTGCATTCTGTTTTTTGGACACGTGCATAATGGACAATGCTTCTCGGGCCTTTTCATCTTCAGTTTTTAGCTTCAATGCCGCATCCCGGTCTTAATTTTTAAAATCGATTTAGTAAATTATTTTGACAGAATCACATTTTCTTAACAAACTTATAAAAAATGTGGTCTAATTTGATACAATTTTATGAGTTCCTCATTCAATAAAATAAATGAACTAAATTCTCTCGCTTTTCCGTTGTCCATACATGCATTTTAAACGATTTTGAGACATATAAATGTACGAATTCAGGCCCGGAGGGAATTGAAAAAATAAACCACAAGGTGTTAGAAAAACCAAGATACCTTTGATTTTTGACCCGGTCCGGGTATAATTGAGCTAAGAAAATTGTTGTACCCGCCCGCAGCTCGATTCTTACCTCTGAACCTCCTCATCAAGACGCTGCCATCATTCTTTGCGCAGTGTCTGTGTTTGGCCCTCTCCTCCAAAACGCGACTCTGTTCCATCTCTCTTCCCTCCTCATCCGAACTGTCAAATTCCATTTTGAAATCGGAGTCAATCGCTTGTTCTTCCTCGTCCGCCTCCACAGTCCGATTCTCAACATGATTCATAAACCTGTCGGCACCATCAGACTTAATTAAACATTTGGTTGAACGTAATTTGCAAATGCGTTCTTCGACTTACCCCAAGAACCTTTTGAAAATCTTCCAAATAACGTCTCCTTCGGTCTGATACCCTTTGCGTTGCATCAAATTGCGTAAGTAGCTTCGAGAAACCGCTCTCATTTGATTCCGAAACTTCGACTGTTGGCCGAAGTTGGATTTTTTCTAGAAAACTGTTTATTTGCACGATAAAAGCCTTAAGTTACCGTTGTCATCCAAATATCGTTCGACCATCATATCAAATAAATAAGGCTCACGTTCGCGCATTTTTTCGTTTGAGAAATACGAACCCTCGCGACGCAATTCTTGCATTGCCAGATAACGACGGTTTTTGATAAGTTGGTTGCGTTTAGAGCACTTTTGTGCCTGCCCTTTAATCCAATCCAAATAGAATTCTTCACATTCTGTTCCAACGAACAACGAAATGAACTCTAAATAAGGCCAGATGTTAAAATTCAAGTTAAAACAAATGACCCGCTTCAATGTATTGATGGTATCGCTCAAGAAAAATATTCGGTTTTCTTTGATACAAATTACACAGAATTGAAATTTTTTCAGCTTGGTCTAAATCATCATCATCTTTTTGCTGAGCTTTGTAAAAAACGTTGCATTTTGAAGTGATAGACTCGAACATTTTTTGCTCTTGCTGTTGCGCATCCATTCATTGAGTATGTATGTTGTATGGAAGTGGTAAATTAATAATATGGCTACATTCAAAACTTCCTTAAACAAAAATGTTGAAATAAAATATAGGCCCAGGTATTTGTCGATAAAATTCATTTTGCGTTTCCGGATCTCTTTAAGCTGTCAAACTTTTTCGAAGCACTTCAAATGGTTATGTAAGCTTTAGCTTAACGAAAAAACTTTCGAAGGGGGAACGAATCGGGGTGGAACAGCCCCATAGGACGGCAAAAAAGAAAAAAATGCGAATTAATATCCTTTTGGCATTCTCCCTTTTGGCATTTCTTTTGTGGCGTTTTGCCTTTTAGCATTTTCCCGTTTGGCATTCAAAAGTGTCGTACGCGGTCAAATCCATTTTAAGGCCAAAAAAAACATCACGCAAAGGATTGGTACATCAAAGTGTGAAGTGAAAGAGTACGATTTTTAATTGGAGACGACGGATTTAATTCGCTTAAATTCACTAAAAAATCACAAGACAAAGACATTAAATGGTAAATAATATATATTCATCCGCGCATTCAATCCTTTTTCAGGCGAGTCGTTGTCATCCGATAGATTATCTGAAAACAATTAATTTATTTATTTATAGTTTAGTTGGGACGGGAAAGTCAGAGGGGGTGGGGGGGGGGTGGGTGTTGAGGGGCAATGCAATTGAATGGACAAAGCAAAACAAAAAAATGTTTTTGGATCGCTTCGCCGACCGAATCTTTTGCGGGTTCCATGCTGAACAGTCCGACCACAATGAAAACGACGGCGACAATAAGCACAACGGAAAGTCCGGCGATTATGCCAAACATTGGGGCGTAATTTTGGCTTGAAAACTTTAAAGAATTGAAACAATTTAATTTAAATTTCCCCCCGAAATGGCCGCCAAAGGCCATTTACCATGTGAACGTTAAGGCCTTCTCTGGCCTTCTTCAGCCGTTCCTGCGCTTGCTTGGCCCCTTCACTTTGCGCCCCATCGGACGACTGATCAGCGCAAAAAGCGCCTAAAAATTCATGAAATAAATCGAATAAATATGGAATTCCGAAACTCGCCAATTCCGCGATGTAAAATGATTAAATGTTTAACAAAAATTGCTCTCAACGAAAAACTCATCGGATTTTCCACTTTAAATTTCAATGTCGCCAAAATACACCGTCCATTAAAATCCGTGTAAAATCTATTTTTTAAATGCGATCCAACTAATTCAAGCTTCGGGAATTTTTTTACTGCTAAAATTAACTCACCCATAACGGACAGCAACAAAAGAAGCGCAATGGCGGAGAAGCGCAACATTTCACTTGGAACAAAACAAAAATGATGAACAATTCAAAATTCAAAAAAAAAAGTAAAGGAAAAATCAAAACAATAAAAAAAATGCACAAAAAGGAAAACGACCAAATGTTTTATTCAAAAACAAAAAGATGCATAAAACGTCCCCATAATTTTGCCTCCTTTCTTTCGCTTCTCTTCACCAAGAGGCCCTTTGGGTGCCGCTGAGTTCGCCCCGGTCCGTTATTTGGCGGAAAATGTGGCGGTTGAGGCGGAATTTGTTGAGTTTGCCGCGCCGTCGGGCAGTGAACTGGCACATTTGGATGACCAAATTGGGGTTGGCACGGCGAGGCATTTTGTTCATCCGTTCCTAAACCTTTTGCCGGTAAACGATGAACAACGGAATTTTGAGGGCGGGTTCGAATCCCGCGAACCCGGACTTAGAGCCTCCTTAGAACAGTCTTTTGCCTTCCCCCCCCCCCCGGGGGTGACCTGAAATTCGTTGATGATCGCCTGGGGCAAAATGTTGTTTGTTTTCAAGGCTTTGTAGCGCATTCTGAGGATTATTATAAATGGTGATTTATCGCAAACACCAATAAGTTTTTGCGAATTCTGCTTTACTTTTAACGGGTGGGAAAATTTTGAATTTTTGGATGGGCGCGTTGGCCGATCGCCTTTTTTGTTTCACTTTTACCTAAGCGGGCCCCACTCGGCCACCGTGCGGCGTCGTTTGATGTCCCTGAGCATGTCCCAATGGGACCAAAAGGTCATTCGATAGCCCTCCTTCCACCACGCACGCTCAATGTAATAGGGGAAGGCGTCGAAGCTGAGATTAACAAAATGTTTTTGTTAACAATTTCCATAAAATGGAGTAATTTTGCTCAATTTTTTTAAATTTTGTTATTTTGCAAAAATTCGCTTAAAATATGCCACAAAATTACATTCATTTTACCCCAATTCCTTCAGAGTTTCGCTGTTGTAATCGAAACGATTTCGATCCTTCGGCCTATTGTCCGCGTCCGCCGGCTCTGTTTTTCCGTCACCCTCTAAAAATTGGGGCATTTATTTCAACAATTTTTTGTTTACCCGGCGGCGTGTTCAACTCCTCCGGCGTCTCTTCGTCAGCATTTAAATTCGACTGGGCGCCGTTGTCCTTAACAAATGCTTTTTAAAATAATAATTAAGGCCTAAAAAAAGGGGAATTAACGGCGTAGTCGAGAAACCGGCCTTTGAAAAACGGAATTTGGAAATTTTAGAAATGAAAAAATAAATTCTTTGACGCCTTCCAAAAAGCAATAAAAGCGCCCTAACTGAAGATGCGGTTGTCAGCGATCTGCACGGCCTTAAGAGTGAAGAGAAAACTCGACGCGACAGCGCGCTTAACATTATAAGAAATTTAGCAGAAATCTAAATAAAATTAAGGACTTCAACATTAAACTAAATGGTAGCAAAACCTCAAAAGTATGAGAAAATAATGAAATTTTATTAGATAATTTGTAAAACAAACAGGCAACCCATTAATTCTTCGCGGGCGCGAGGCCAAATGAAGAAAAAGAAATACAAAATCAAAGAGCATTTTTTGGCGAAATGCCCAACAAAAAATATGTACAACGTCCACAAATTTTCCATGAATGTTTAAATGTTTGAATCAGTTACAAGTTGAGAAGCAAGTCCCATCCCCCCCCCCCGGTCCGGATTTGGTTCGGTATCTGCATTAGAGATGCTATTTTACTCACCGAATTTGAAGAAAACAACAAATATTTCTGCCTTTAATTAGAAATGGGCCATAAAAGAGGGTCATTTGTGACGACCCTTGGTTTCAAATCGAGCATTCGGTGCGCGAGAATAGAATAATTTTTATTCACGTTTTGCTCCAAAACAATTGTACAATAAACAATATGTATCTAACGAGTTCATTTAACAATAAATGTGGCAATGGGAATCAATCAATAAGCTGCAGCACTTTAAAGCAACAAAGTCGGAAGGCAGAATGCCAAATACAATTCAATTTCAATTATAGGGACACGAACACCTTCAAAGAGCCGGTCAGATCCGCGGAAATCACCACGTCACCGCCCTGCAGCATACTGCGCGAATTCCTGACATAAAAAATGGTAATTTTAGGCAAATATTCTCAACAACAAAAAGAAAAAAATTCGAAATAATGTCCAACTCCCCCACCCTCATTTTTTTAAAAAAATTGAGCGAATCAGCTTCCACACTCACGTGGTCTTTCCACTTCCACTTGCAACCCCTCCAGGGGCGGATTGAGACGGCGCCGATGGCAAGGAAGAGTTGGGGAAGAGCATCATCAGCGAGGCGGAAGAGGAAGCGGTCCCGTTGTTCATGGACGTATTAGCATGGTGTTGAAGAGGAGGAAGATGGTGATTGGAGGGGGAAGGAGGATGGAACATCGACAACGCCGGAGGGGAGGAGGAGGACAACTTTCTGTTGTTGGTCCGCCAACCATTTGAGAATCAATTGGGGCTTGGGCGCAAACACCGCTGAGATCACCTGGGGGGAGTAAATATTATTATTAATTGGTTTAAGGCTTCATTCTCTTTTGAGTCTTACGTATACAACAAAATATACCAATTTCTTCATTAATATCGACAGAATTCAAACAGAAAACATTTTTCCTCAACAAATGAAATGGCGTCGTTAAAAAAGATTTGTAAATGTTTTTTTGTCAATAAAAAGCACCGCCGACTGATGCGCTCTGACGCGTTCCCACGCGTGGTTCCGGTCCTTGCGCACGCCCAACGAACTCGGCAACGAGCCGGTCCGCCACAAATAAATGTGCGCATCTTCGGAGCCTTTAAAAAGACATATAAAATAAAACAATTGCTTTTTATTAAAAAATATATAAAATAAAACAATTGCTTTTTATTAAAAAATATATAAAATAAAACAATTGCTTTTTATTAAAAAATATATAAAATAAAACAATTGCTTTTTACCGCTGACGACATGCGACCCATCAGGGTGAAAAGGCGGCTCGGATCAAACTTTGGCTGATTTGGGCGCCCTTAAAAAGCAAATTTATTCTCAAAAACGGGGGGGGGGGGTAAAGCGATTTAAGCAAAAATGTAAATGCCTTGAATTTGCAACACAAATCCATGTCGCGCAAGTCGTAAATGCGGATACGCGAGTCATCCGACTGAATGCGGAATTCAATGAGTTTTCATATTTAAATTTATTTCGTTGCAAAGAAAAATCGCACCGCCACGAGAAGTTTGTCCCCGTGGACGGCCAAAGAAGTGATTTTGTGCCCAACCGAATTTTTGCCTCGCGACGAGCGCACATCGATGACCGTGTGATATTTAAGTTGCTAAAAATTGTAAAAGAAATTTGCAAAAAAATTAAAAAAAACATTTTTTTATTACATCGGTCGAGTAAAAGAAGCAACGCCCCAGAAAAGTGCCGATCACCACAAATTTGCCGTTCTTTACAAAAGTCATTGCCGTTATGAATTTGTTAACCTTCAAAAACAATAGAAAATGTGCAATTAACTCGCAAGTTCTGTATATACTTAGTACGATAAATGAATGTTTGCTGTGTCCAACCTGTTCAACTTCGTTCCAAATGGCCACTTTCTTCTCGGGAATGTGCCACAAACGAATTTTACCGTCCAAAGAACCCGAAATGAAATAGCGATCGTCCTCAAGAGTGAGGAAATTGAATCAAAACTGAAGTAATGGCACACCTTCGGCATAAATGCCAAGCAGGTCACAAAGTCAATGTGCTGGAAGGAGCAAAGGCACTCGTTGCGGTTCAAATGCCACAGTTTGGCGGTCCGGTCCATGCCGGAAGAGAGAAGGAAATAGTTGCGGGGCGACCAGCTCAAGTCCAACACGTCGGCGGTGTGGCCACGGAACACGCACAACGGCTTGGGCGCGAACACTGCCGAAGCGGCGCTAAGTTTTGACGGTGAACCTGCAATGCGGGAATGAGTGTTTATGGGATTATTGCAGAAAATAAAATTTTCCAAATTCCGGACTCAAATATGCCGCGAAAGTTCTAATTTGATAAAATTTTATTGTTTCTTTTCTGGACCCGACCATCCCATAATGAATGTATAAAATTCTTTTCAAAATTCAAAAAAAAAACTGAACCCAAACATTATTGCCCCACTTTGGTTGGAGCTGTTCGATGGCTGTTGCTGCTGTTCATTGCCAGTCGATGGGACATGAACGGATGCAACGGACGAGTCAAAAGAGGGGGAGGAGGAAGCGGAGTGCGCTTCGGACTCAGGCGACAGCGCGAAATGTTTAAGCTGAGATTGGAGCACCCTGACAATGGGAAATAGTCAAACGCCTGCAGCAATTTCAAAATTTCTTACCAAACTCTAACATTTCTGTCTTGTCCAGCGGTCGCCAACAAACGACCACAATCACTGCAAAAAATAGAAATTTCATCACAAATATACCCACAAAGTAAGGAAATTACACAAATTTCATCATAAATGCACGCCCACCTGAATTTCACGCACCACACTGCCCCGGTGTGTTCGTTGTTCATCTCCTGCACAAGTGCCAAATGCTCAAAATCGAACGGACCCTTTTTGGCATTCTTCGGCCGACACACACCGGTGCGGGCAAACGGAGCAGCGGCAGAGGCGGCGGACGAGTTCATGCTGCAACCGAAGGGACGAGTCAATATTTTGGTTTTTTGAAGGATCGGCGGTGCTAATAGCGTAAAAACCCAATTAAATTTGTACCCTTTTGAAGAAATGCATTCAAAAATTTAAAACAACCACTTTTGATGGTACCAAGTCCAAGCCAAAATGTCCAACCCTTGGCTGCTCGACGTGGCAGCAGCTGATGTCGTCGGTGCCGACACGGACGGAGTGGCGGCACGCGGCGGATCGGCGGAACCGAAGCGCCACTTTCGAGCGACAGCGGCGGATGTTGACGGCGCCGTCGTCGCCGCCGCGTTCGGCTCAGAAGCAGCCGCGGCGATGGACAACTGATCAATGTCACTGTCAGCAATCTGAAAAAACCCAATAAAGACAACGAAATTTGAATGCAAAAATGAGTTTAAAATAACCAAAATGAGACAAATTGTAACGTAACGCTTTTTACTGAGTTTCGGTTTTGCTTGAGTAATTTTTGGAAAAATTTTTGATTTTTGTAAAAAAGCCTAAAAATTGAATTTAAGAAATTACGGATGAAGCGCCATCTTCGTTCTCACCGGCGATGATTTCTGATTTTTTGGTTGCCCTCGACATCGATACATTTCTGCTGAAATTCAAAAATGAATTAATTTAAATATTTCTTCCTGACGATAAGTGTTCCGGAAGTTGCTTCGCTTTCCGAACGGCGCCGCGCAAAAAGTCAAAAGCCCCGGCACCGTAGGAACGGGCAAAGCGACGGACTTCAAAAAATAAAAAATTATAATTATAATAACATTTATATTTATTGTAGTAGTAAACACCGTGGTCCAACCCGGTGTGGCGGTGATGGTGCGAGCCAAACACGTCGTCATCATCGTCAGCAGAATCGTTGTTTGTGTCGGAACTTCAAAAACAGAAAATTAAGAGAGTAAAACCGACCCTATTTGAAGTTAAAAAGCCTAGAGGTCACCCCGAACAATTGCCCAAACATTGTACATTCCGTCCCGTCCCCCAAATTTTGGTTTATCCCTAACAGGCGCTGCTGTCCAAATCGTCCACCTGGTAGATTTGGCCGCTTTCGCGCCGGCCTCCTTGGCCTTCAGCGACATGCGTCTCTCCACATCGCGCGTTATTGGGATCCATCACGTCCAGTTGCTGCATTTGTTGTTGTTCGCCGCTCAACAATAGTTTGTGCTGCTGGGCCTGGATGCGGCTCCCAGGTGGACGATTTTTGGTGGGTGGGCTTATGGGCTTTAGCCGATTTGTCCAACTAAATGGAGAGCATTAGAGAGTTTGGGGTTTTCGGGAAAGCAACGCTCATCTAAATACCAAAAATAAAAAACTCGGTAATTTGTAAAAAGCTCAGAGATGTGAAAACATTTTTCTATTTAACTCAAAAAAAACATTCTGAAATTTTGAATCAATTAAGCCTTTTTTGTTACTTTCGCCGGTGACCGATCCGATGCGCTTCGCCGATGAAACTTTTTTACGTCAGTCAACTGCAACATTTTCTGCTGCTGTTGCTTTCGGGTGGAGCTAACCTCACTTTTGCTCGATCTGCTGGGCCATCTGTGGCCAAAGAACGAGACAAATTATGCAACAATTTTTGCTTGACACTGACCAAAAAAATCGAAAAAAATGATTTTGTTTTTCGAATTGACTCACATGCTTTGGTGACGCGCCGCTGTTGTTGTCGTTATTGTTTGGCGTTGTGTTTACTGCAAATTTAGGCCGAAGAATCGGAGTCGGCGACTCATCTCTCTGGCATGGCTGAGGCGGACGGGGCGGTGGTGACAGTGACGAGTCGGCCAAATTCTCGTAGTGCGCCGCAACGTTAGAAGAAGAAGCCACCTAAGGAAGTACACCGATTTCAAGCAGTATTTGCTGCAAAAGTAAATTTCCGGAATAAACTGTTTCATTTCTGAGAATTCAGATATGGATCAGCAGTTTTACCAATGCAAACAGTGATCGAAGTTCAAAATAAAAAATAAATAAAAAACTGGCAACAAACCATCGGAATCCCCTGGTCCTCCCTTCCGGCGTCGTTCTCTTCTTCCTGCGCATTGTCTTCATTTTGCTGTTCATCTTCCTCTTCATCCTCTTCGGCCAATGAGTTGTTCTCGGAAAGGACCTTTAAAAACGTTATTTTGTACAATAAAAACAATATACAATTTGGAAGAAAAATCGGGGCGTTTTGACCTGTTGAATGACGCTCTGAATGACTGTCGAGGCGGATTGGTCTTGCTCGTCCAAAATGGGCAACGTTTCGATGGGCGAAGTGCCGCGAGTCAACGAATTGGACTTGGAACCGGCCACCGGCGGCGGAAAGGGGCCTAAAACAACAAACAAACAAACAATGTATGTATTAAATACAAACTTTCGGCTGTTTTCTAAAAGTGAAATACCTCAAGGCAAAACAAACCTGACCGGTTTTCATGCTTTTGGCCAACGAAAGTCCACGGTCCAACGAATTTGTTTTGGCATGGCCTCGCTGGCGCCCGAACAGCGATTGCTGTTGTTGATCAGAACTGAAAATGGCAATCATTCTGCTGGAAACATATCGACAAATTACCCATCTGATTTTTGCGACTCTTTCGATGTTGTGTGTGTTGGAATCGCTGTCCCCGCCATTGTTGTGATGGCCAAAGATGATGAAGACGACTCGGCGGCAGTGTCGGAACTGGCCGTCGTCATTGACTCTGATGCAGGAACAACCATCAGCAGCTCATTGTTAATGTTAACGGTGTTGGCGAAGGCGCCGTTGTCGCTATCATTCGAATATGACGTCACCGGCTGTGCCACCACCATTAATGGTGCCGTCGACATCGATTGGTTTGGTGGAAGTGGCGAGCAGCACAGAGCGTCTTTGTCGTTGATGCAGTTGTTGTTGTTAGCGGCGTTCGGCAAAGGCCTTCGCGGGGGCAATGGCGGAGGCACCGGCGATGTCGGGGAGGAGAGCAACATCTAACCAATCATTATTATGTGTTAATTTCAATTAAAATGCCTATCCGTCTTGATTATACTTTTTTCATTAAAAGAAACTTAGGCCACCATATCACACACTAACAAGAAAAAAACTCGTAAATATAAAAATGTTCGAACTGGCAGGCAGTATTATTTAAAAATTATTTTTGGCATTCATCGTTATGGAAACAAAACTTGTTGTCCTCCTTGGTCAAATGTTACGGTTCCCAAGTTTTTATTTCCTTACCGATGGCAAATAATTGGTGGGCGAAGAGGAGGAGGCCAATTCGTGCGCTGAAGAGGAGGCCGTCACTGAAGACGTCAGGTGAAAGGGCAATGGCGGGGGAGGCCCCGCCGGGGGAGTCTAAAAGAACAAAAACAAAATGCTTTTGGAATTATAAAAACAATTTCCTTAACCAAAGAATGAAGTACGGCAAACAAACCTTCACTGATTTTGAACATTGCCCAGAAAGGGCGGAGCGAGCAGCATCCCCAATTTGTGGAAGAGTGTCCACCGCGTCCTCAAACAGTTCATCCGTCCCGTCACTGCTCGTCGTCTCATCGCCTCGTTTTGTTGGCATTTTTTATATTGAAAGAACGCCAAAGAAACATTTATTAAAAATAAAATTTGCAGAAACGCACGCAGAAAATAATACGTGTGGAAAATATGCAATAGAGGTAGGTAGAGGCTAAGCAAAATTTACAGCATTATTAATAAAAAAACATTTATGAAAAAATTCTTCCTATTTTTGGGCTAAAAAGGGTTTAATCACGCGACCCTCGCGGCCCCAGATAAGTGCCCTATTTTGACTGTGCTTCATTCTCAAACATTCAGTTCATTTGAAAATTGTCGATGACTTCGCTGACGAATTCACCGGTGGTGGCATAGCCTAAGGAATAATAATTAATTACAAATTAATAAATGGACCCAATAAAATCACCTCCCAAATCCCGGGTGCGCACTTTGCCTTCCCGGACCACCTTTTCCACGGATTGTCTCAATGCCCAGCCGTACTGATCCAAGTGGAGATGGTTCAGCATGTTGGCACAACATAAAATCATCGCAGTTGGATTCGCAATTTGTCTGAATTAAAAGCAAAATTTATTTTAGCCTTTGGTGATGGATCCCCCGAACAATCCCGTCTTGGCGATTCAGTCCAAAATTTCAGGAATCGACAAAAAAACAAAGAACCTCATTTGAGCAAAGTCTCCTTGAGGTTCACAACCTTCCAAACGCTTCCGTGAAGGTGTGCCGTGATCCGGGCTCAAAAAGGACTGTAATTGGAGCCCACTGACTCGCCGTTGACCACACCGGCCCCGCCAACCAGCCCAGCGGCCAAATTGTCTACAATGTTCCCGTACAAATTGGGCATCACCATCACATCGAACTGCTCAGGACGAGCAACCAATTGCATGCAACAGTTGTCGATGATCATATGCTCGAACTGCACAAAAAATGTTTAGCGGTCTTTTAAATTTCGGTTTTGTCTGGGCTTTTGCCTCCCCTTCCTCAGCAACCTGAATCTTCGGGTACAGCTTGGCCATCTCGGTGCACACATTCAAAAAGAGGCCATCGCCTAATTTCATAATATTTGCTTTGCTAAAGATAAAAAATTTGAAGAATAATTTTCGCGCACTCACTGAACAGCGGTGACCTTTTTGCGGCCATGTTTTGTGGCATAGTCAAACGCAAATTTGGCCACCCGTTCGCATTTCTCACGTGTCATAATCTTCAGACACTCAATTACACCTGAAAATTAAGGAAAACTAAAAAAAGCAGTAAGGAGCAGACAAAATCAAAAAATTTGTATAGGTTGTCCAAATAAAAATTTCCTAATATATATATATTTTTAATAATCTTGTTAACATTTTATCAAACAATTTTCCATTTTATTTAAACCTGTTTCGCTGGACCTTCCCAACCTCACAAATCAAACAAAGTCCCTGAAGGACACTAAACCCCCCCCCCCCCACTAAATCCGATGATCACCTGGCACCAGCTCGTGCTCCATGCGCGAGTATTCACCCTCCGTTTGCTCGCGAATGATGACAAAGTCCAGCATTTGGTTGTGTCGCGTTCGGATGCCCTCCATGGCTTTGATGTGCACAACGTTGGCGAACAGGTCCAGCCTTTTGCGCAACAGCGTGTTCAGTCCCTCCGTATTCTCCTCGAGGCTGGACTGGATGACGCCCTTCAGCGCCACACAATTGTTCCGGGCAATCGACTCGACCACGTCATCCTCAAACCAGGGTTTTTGCATTTTAAAATAAAAAAGATTGGTCCTGAAAGACAAATAGCTAAAAAATGGGCAGGATTCTTAACAGAATGCCGCTCCTCAAAAACACTGACAATGCTGACGGATCTGGAGTGGTACACTTCGCTGAGAAAGACCTCCTCAAAGTCTATTGGTATTCCGGTCGCCTGGACAATGTCCTGAACGGCATAGACTAGCTCAGGGCCAACGCCATCGCCTAAAATTTGGACTAAAATAAAAGTTTGAAGCGTTATACGCTTTACGTGCCTGGGATCAATGTGCACCTCAACTTTTCAGCGATTTCCGGCACCCTTGCTACCTAAAAAATTGAAACCAAAATTTAAAAATATATAATTGACATTTTGTAGAGAAAACGTTATACGTAAATCAAAAAAAATCGTACGGGCGCAGTAGTCGTAAGAGATCGACTTGATTTTATGAGTGAAGGAAGAAGTCGACGCGAGAATGCGTTCACCAACATTTGATAAAATCCCCTAAATATACTCTCTCCGAGAGGAGTCGAATGGTATAATATAATGACCCAAACCCTCAGGAGGTAGTATTCTTGACTTTTTCCACTCTCTTCTCCCTTATATTTTTTCCGGTTTAATCGCACCGTAAATTTTTATTATTGATTTTTGATAATAAATATTTAACAAATGATAAGCAAGAAGGCAAGCAATTGATAGGCACTCTATTTGCGCTCTTCCTAATTTGTTTTAGTTTACATAGAAAAGGGAATAGTGTAAAAAACGAATTGGCTTTTACCTTCTGCTGCTGATGGTTAAAAATAAATTCTCCAAATATGCCAACGCATCTTTTTCTTTATTCTACGCTTATGTATTTTATTTCGATTACAAATTGTCCGAAACTCATCAACTTACCCCCCCTGGTAACTTTTTTTTACATACTCATAAATGTATTGTTGTATCATTTCATGTTTTCGCTTTTCAGTTCCCGGTGTCTACGTCAGCAAATTTGTTTGGCTCACAATGGTTAATCTTGTAAGTTATGATTTTTTTGCTTAATATAAAAATCTGAAAATTTGCAAGAAATTTAAGGGTTCATTGGTAATTTAGTAATTACTAGAAACCCAAGAAGAAAAATTCAAGCCCAGGCCCAAATTCGAACACTTTTTCGACTATTCAAAAATCTATTTTGGCCTTGAAATCATTCAAAAAAAGCTGGGTTTCCTTATTAGGCCTAGGCCTAAGCCAACCTAAGCTTAAGCTTAGGCCTAAGTTAAAGATGTAAAAAGTACGTGATATGTGAAAACAATGATGATTTTTTCTTTATATGCATAAGGGTTGCGTCGAAACCTCTTGATTTCGATAATTTCGAGCTTTTTCTTTCGTTTCGATGTCGAAAACCGAAATAAAAAAATTTCGACTAATAAAATTTTTCTTTTTACGAAACCCTGATATGCATTTCCTTGGGGCCGAAACGTCCGGGGCCGAAACGTCCTTGGGGCCGAAACGGCGGGGCCGAAAGGGCGGGGCCGAAACGTCCCGCTCCCGATCAGGGACCTCGATAACCCCCGAGTACTTCTCAGAATTGTGTGAAACCCTCTTAAACCTTTTTTTTGTGGGACCAGTAAACTTTACTATTTATTACCCATATTGTTTCAATCTTCATCCCTTTCTTCCATCTTCTTCACTCACAAATCAGTAAACTTTCCCTTTTAGTTGGTCCAATGGCTCTACCACACAACGGCAGCTATTCTCACGTTAGGCAAACGCCAATCGCGTGCTTTGATGGCCAAATTTCATTTTATTTCAACAGCCATTGCTTTCCCGGCCTCACTTGTACTTTAAGTCCAAAAAAATTATGAAATTAATTTAATTAGTAAAAACCAATTGAAAGGTGATTTTTAAATTATTTTCAGACTGTTGTCGTTTTGTTTTGGACGCTTTATCTTTTGGACCCGGGAACGCTGGCCACCAAAGAGACCCGCATTATTTTTGATATCAAATGGTTCAATCACGCAATGGTGGGGTTGACCTAAAAAGTAGATAAAACGCCCATTTCAGCACACCTTCCCCCTCTTCGCCATGCTGGTTGACTTTTCCATTTGGCATCATCATCGTCCGTCAAAACGTGCCGCTCTGATGGCAACGGCACTTTTTTCCTTATTCTACATCGCTCTGTATGTTCACTGATTTTTCAAATCAAATTTTAAATTAATTTTAAAAATCTGATCGGGCTATGCGAAACTCTACTTATGATAACTTTTTTTAAAGTTCTGGGCTTAGCGTGTTTCGAAGCTTCATAACCAAACTGTTTTTTTTTTCTAAATTTTTAGCATTCACTATTTCTTCGTACGCTTCAACTTTTGGGCCTACCCAATTCTTGGCAATTTATCCTTTGGCGGCCGCGCATTGTTCTTGTTGTTCTGCACCGTTTTTATGTTTTGCGCTTTCGTTATTGGCGACGCATTTAACAAGTGATTAAAAAAGAAAGCAAATTGACTCTAATCCACAATTTTAATACCGAGAGGAGTTTGGGTCTTCGGATGTGTTTTCGTTAAAAAATAGTCCCTAAAAGTTCCAAAAATTGTACATAAAAACAATTATTATAAAATGTTCAGATTGCTTCATTCACTTAACAGAGGGAGAAAAGCGCTTTGATTGACATGGAATTGGCTGTTGAAAGTGAAATGAATGAAATTAATTATTAGTCCATCAATTATTTTGTCTTAATTGCTCAGCAGTCATTTTGGTAAACAGGATTATAAGGCCTAGCCTCCAAAATTTTTTGAAACATTTTCCAACATGACCAAAAAACCCAATCTTTAGGGGTGCATTTTACCCGAAACTCCAAACCCCAAAATACCCGAAATCGCGAAACTCGAAGCCGAAGTTTCGCCCAGCCCTGTTCCCTACTGAATCGAGCCACTCGCGCGTCCCATGCCAAAAATCGGGCTTTTTCGTAGCCGGGACGCGACTGACCCCTACCCGTTCCCAATGCCTACATCAGTTGGCTCGCAAAGAGAAACCTCTGGTATGTAAGATGCTGCAAGAGAGTGAATGAATGAGAGAGGTTGAGGAGAGAGGGGAGGGGGGGGGGCGGCGACTATTTGTCTCTCAATCACAGCCCCTTTTGACTCCAACCGGTGCCTGTGTCGTTCGTGTCAGTGGTGGGCCGTCCAATAAACAACAATTCCTCACAAATATACCCACAAGTAATCGCCTTCGGTGAAAACACGGGTTTTTTTACTAATCAAATCATTCTCATTTTTGCACTTTTTTGAACCAATTTGCTCAGAATCTGATTTCTCTTCTGCTTTGGACGGCATTTCCACGAATGCCCAATCAAAACCAAATTTTGCGATTTACATTTTACAGTGAAAATTTGGGCTCCATGAATGCCCCCCCCCCCTCCCCCCGTCTCCCATCCTTTTGCTTTCCCGGCATTTTGTTGTTTGTTGACGCCGCCACTGACTGATGACGACACGGGGCTTATTGTTTGGGCACCCTTTCCTTCCTTTCGGATGAAATGGGCAAAAATAGCGCGTTTAATCGATAACAAGTCCCTTTCACCACCACTCACTGCCAAATGGCAACCACCGGACAAAAAAAAAGACTTAGTAAGAAGCTAATTATTGAGGAAGACGCTAATTATTGAAAGTGTGTTTTGGGCGGCTTCATTTATTTGACACCGATTATAACGTTTGGACGTACCCAATTTTCCGCAAATTTCGCGTTAAAGCCGCCCAATGATCCCGATGTTATGGTTCTATCCAATATTTGCGTGTGTCCACCCCGTACATATATCGCAAGTGATTTGCTTTTCTCATTATTTAGAAATAATTAATTATCTCATACATATTTGACTCCGAGTTAGGAGTTCTAAAACTCCTTCCTTTATATGGACGAAATTTACCCCATCTTGGAAGGGGAGACATTTTTTGGGGAACGGCGCTTGAGAAAATGAGTCGTGTAAATTAAAAAAAATTAAAACTGTTCGGGTTGCTCAAGTTCCGTTTCCGTTTTTAACTGAGGAAGAGCGCTTTGGTCGACATGAAAGTGACTAGGAAGTGAAATGCGATGAAATAAATCATTCCAAACAAACATTTTTGTGCCATACTTGCTTCTGTTTATATCGCTCAATCGTTGCCGTTGTTTATCGATCTCAAAAACTGGTTTAATTTACTTGCGTTTTTTCCCCTTAAAACCCGTTTTTTCCCTTAAAACCGATGTCCGGGCGGAATTTCTTCTTTTATTTTTTGAAAAACTTCAGCAATAGTTTTTTTTGTTCTGAAGATTATAACTATAAATGGGCCTTTTCCGTGTGCTCATCTACGGCATCATTCTCGGCGTGTACGCCAGTGCGTTGTTCTACGATTTACGCTTCATGCCTCGGCTGGGCGTCGTCTGGTGGGTGGAGAAGCTGGTGATGCTCTCCATGTTAAATTTGGTGAGTTGGACACGTTGGGTTCGCTTCTTGGGCTTACTTTTTTTGTTGTTGTTATTGGTTTGTTACGAATTCTGTTCTACAGTCAAGCTTTTGAAATAACAGATTTTTTGATGGCGGCTGGGACTCAAATTTTCTATTAAATTTCCATTTTTTTTTTCTGCAGACCCTTCAGTCGTTTTATGCGTTGCTTTGCTTTGTCTGTGCTCTGTTCGATTGGAACGAAGAATTTGTGCACGGCGAGCAGCGCAAAAAAGTGAAGGCGGCCCACGTGCCGAGCTATTGGCGCCGTAGTCGGCTGCATCGAATCTGCGACTTCGTTTACGCCACCGCGGCGTTTCCCGTCGGAATGGTCGGCGGCAGAGACTTTTTTGAGATTTTCAATTTGGAGTTTTTTGGGGTATTTAATGGATGGAGGTTTTGCAAAATCCTTTTTAAATTATTCAAAAGTACCGTTACGCGAGGATATTTATTACGCAATTTTTTGTTACTTTTTTTAATTAAATTCAATTCCTATTAAAATATTTATTTTCCAACCAAAATTTGCAAACTTTCAGGCCAGCTGTCTGATGTTTTGGTAAGTGCCGCTTTTTTCCTTTTAAATTTTGATTGGAATTATTTATTTAGGGCACTTTACGTGGCCGACCCCGATTTGGTGATGCCCGCATGGGTGGCAAAGTTGGTGCCCTAACTGGCTTAACCACGGTGCCATTTTCATTAAACAAATTATTATTTCGAATTTAGTCGGAAATTATTATTTTCATAGGAGGTCTTTTGCTTTCATAAGTTGAGATACGATAAAACAGAATGTCTTACCCGACAAAAATCCCGGTCGGACCAGAAATCCAGGAGGATTCGGGTTGGGACTCCGGGAAATGCCGGAATTGTGATTCCGGTCGACAGAAACTCAGGGTCCGTGGGTCGGGATCCCGGGAACTGCTGGCTTGGGCGGGATTCCCTGTCCCCACTTGGCCATTAATATAAAATTTGAACTTAAATTCTTAAAATTAATTCGACTTCAATGTCTCTAATTGTCAGTGTCCCATACGGCGCCCGTCGCTTTTGTGTTGGTGGACACACTGCTGACGTGCCATCACTGCGCCCGACCGAAAGGTTGGCTCTGCAGTTGTGGCCGCGTTGTTCTTCTGCTACGTTGGCATGTCAGTCAGTCGTTGGGCTTTCGGAAAGGGCGGCGCAGGGGGAGGGGGAGTTAGGGCAATTTTCTTATTTTTTACATTTATTCTTTCGAATATGCTCAATTTTTTAAAGGAAATTTTATTTCGACAGAATTTTCGCCGCCCGTTTTCTGAACGGCGTTTGGCTGTACCCGATCTTTCGACCGGCTGTCCAACCAGCAAATCGCGGGGCTTTTCAGCACCGCCGGCGCTCTCTTTTGGTTCCTTTATCTGATCGGCGACGGGCTGAACATGGCACTTTGGGGTGCCATTTTGGACTTCAAAATTATAATGAAATTTTGTTTCTAAAATTGTTTTAAAATAAATTATGCCTTAGGCAAAGCGCCGCACTCTGTGGACGACGGAATCAAACAGCAGCAGACTGGAAAGAAATTGCGAGCCGATTGATTTGTGAGTGATGTGATTTTACGGAGGCTTCAAAATGATTCATTTGAATTTGCTTATTGCTAAATATGCACATCGATTTGGCATTAATTGATGCTCGAGTCGCGGGGAACATTCTATTCCCACTAAATAGGGTTTTTGTGGCTCGTTTAGAATTTGTTGAGTCTCGAGCATCGTCATTATGCATAATTAGCCAAGTTTGGGAAATGGACGACCCCACAGCTTTAAACACTTCCATCCCTTCGTTTCATTTGACACTCACTCGAATTGTACAACTCTGACATTAAAACCTAAATCAGAAAGTTTTTTTTCAAAATTGAATTTATTTTCCAATCGATTTAAATTCGCTATTCCCGATATTCGGCTGTGACCGAATCTGTCCCGTCTTTAAGCTTTAAAAAATGGTGCAGGCAAAGGGGCTGGCCCCGCCTCCTTTCCTCAGCCCCCCCCCCCCCCCCCCTCCCCTCCCCTCGTTCAAATGCACGGATTTGGTCGAACCAAATGCATATAAAATATTTGTCAAAGCAACGAAATGTCGACTCAGCAAAAACCCGCGGAAAATTAATTTGGTTATGATTATTTCTATAGGAAGGCAACAGAAATAATAATTATTAATTAAAAAAAGGCACAAAATCCCCATGCTTTTTGCATTGCAAATCATACATTAAAAGCATATGGGAAAAATGCCTGACTAGTGAGGGTTTGGAAAGATTTTGAGGAAAAAGCATTTCCCGTGGAAAAAGTAAAACAACGCCCGTGAACGATCCGGAGTCTTCCAATGTCCGGTTTACTTGGCCGTTCTTTTTGAAGGGGAAAGGGAGGGAGGAGAGGAGCACAGTTAAAACTAGAAATTGGCTATTTTCTAGTGATGCACGAGAGTCTCGAGATTTTGGGTCTCGGGAATTTTGGGTCTCGTGCATCGCTACTATTTTCTACAAAATTCTTATGAATTGACTTTTGTACAAAATATTTAACCCATTTCATCAGCTCGCAGAAAGAACGCAGAGCCTCACGATATTTTACGCTGACTTGCTTCTTTATAATTGGCGTTTGAATAAAATAATATGAAATTTAACAAATAAAATTGTAAATTATAAAATAAAATTATGTGGCCCAAAAGTCAATCAAGCATTGTATAACTTCAATTTCTGTTTCCTGGATAGCTTTGTGATGTGATTCTCACAGCTCCTCCTTTGGCAAATGTCGCGTGCCCATGAGGCCCTACAAAATCTCCAAAGAAATGAGATGAAAGACGACAATATAAATTAAAACTAAAAATATAAAATACAAAAGCTTAAATCAGTGCCATAAAATGTTTCCATCAAATCATTCGATCGATCGATTGATCGTTGTCCCCTTGTAAAAAGCACATTTCTTATCTTATCGCTTCTCCACCCTCGCAATTTATCAATTTTTAAGTTGACGCAGACCATTTTTGTGCCCAATCAATGCACAAAACTTCCGATCGATTTAACTCTGCGGCCTTTATTCTGTACACGAATGGAATAACAATTTTTGCCTACTTTCTGCCGGCGTACCTCGAATTGTATAGTAAAATTTAGAAAATTGTGTTGAACTGATTGATGTTGCCGACCCCTAAAATGTTGGCCATTGTGGCATTGGTCAGCTTCTGCTCCAACTGGCAGTTCGGATATCAGGCAAATGCGTGGGCATAAATGGCATTTTGTTGGCGTCAATTAGCCCCTTTAATTGCCCCCCCCCGTTTCTGTAAATAAATAAACCGTTCAAATTTAAATGTGCGGGGACTGAGACGCTTTATATGTTAGCTTTTGCTACAATTAATTACGCCAGATCACTTACATCAACACGGCCCATTGGTCCTTTTTCTCGTTGGCGGACGAAGTCTATATGAATTCGTTGGTAAATAATGCAAATGTTCTTTTTTTAGTTAATAAACATTTATTTTCGTATTTATTAATTTACTTTACTTTTACTTTTACTTTTACTTTAACTTTAACTTTAGTCCGTCTCGGCGCCGTCCCATTTGACTCAAAGTGAATGGAATTTGCTTTGGAGCTTTATTTTGGCATCATTTTACGGCGGCACTTTAATTCGGATTTATTATGGCAAGAAAATGAATATTAATTCCAAAAGTTGCGCGAGTTTTCTTTTTTATGTGCCGCGTTTGATTCGTTTCGTTGGCGGCGTTCGGAATGCGTTGCTTTTGTCGTCGTTCCCCGCGGTGATTGGCTGCCTTCTTCAATTGGCCGTGCGTTTATCGAAAAGTAAAAATTTTTGAATTTTTTTGAAATATTTTTGTCGTTTTGTTTTGCGTTTTGCTAACATTTTAATTTAAAAATGAAAGCATTGCCAACTTTGTGCCTTTTGCTGTCACTTGGCCGTCTGCTCGTCGGGGCCCAGGCCGGCTGCTCTTTGTGCCTTCTGCCGCTGTTTATTATCGAGACGACCCCGCGGCATCATCGCCCTTTCCTTTCCTCGCTGCAGGCGATAATTGCCTCATTAATTAAGCAATTAAGCGAAACCCCCCCCCCCCCCCCGGCAGTTCTTTCAGGTGGTCTTCCAGTCGTTGGCCACGCTGATCGGACTTTGCGCGGGCTCGGACCATTTGGTGTCGTTGGGCGAGCACAAAATTGAATGGCTCCAGGTGTTTGGAAGGAATTTTATTTTAATTTTAAGCAAAGTGTCTGCCACTTATAATTGAGCCAATAAAATATTTTGAAAAATGTTTACCTAATTAAGAAAAACTTATTTTTGAGATCATAGGCCTGGCGCCCACAATGTTTTTCGCCGTTTTTCTGATGTGGCTGCCGGACACGCCCTTCCGATTGTTGGAAAAGTGCCAAAAAGTTTTGGACTTTGACGACAACGACGACACTTTTGGAGAGGACGTTCGAATTGAGTAGGGAAATAATGTTAAAAGAAACGGTTAATAAAAAATATACATTTTTGAATTGATATTTTAAATAAATAAAATATAAATTAATTGAATTAATTTTCCCTAATTTTTCCATTTTCCCATTTTAAGAGTTCGAATTGTCCTCTCTGTTTTATTACGGTTCAAATGCCGATTTTGGCGCCATTCGTTCCGAAGCCTTTGAGCGGTGGGCCCTTCCGCCGGAGGGGCGCAAAAGACGGTCCAAATTTTTTGAAAATTGGAAAGGTAAAAATTGTAAAAGTTTATAAAGTTTTTCAATTAATTTCCCCCCCCCCCCCCATCGCCCCCCAGGACTTTTGGTCGGAATTTTTGCCGCAATTTCCTTCGCGTTCACTGCGGACGATTTGATTGATTCGTATTCCGCCGATTTTCTTTATGTAAATATTTTAATTTATTTATTTGTTTTTATTCGATGACTTTTAATGTTTATTTTTAGCGCTTTTCCTCCGTTTCCTCCTCTCCGAAAGCGGACGCGGAATTTTTGACCGCCGGCCTCGGCCTTCTTCTCTTTTTCACCAGCATTTTCGGGGCGTTCCTCGTCCGTTTTTTTTTTTCAAATTTTTACACAAAAATTTATTTTATTTTCTAAAATTTAAATTAAAATTTAAATTTGTGAAGGCCGATCGCTTTGGGCGCCGTCGTCTGCTCATTTCTGGCCTTTTGGGCACGGCCGTGTCAAATGCCATCGCGGCTTTTGGCGCTTCAGTTGACTCGGCTTCAACCGTAAATTTAAACACAAATTAAAATACTTTTATTCATTTTGATTTTAAAATCATTTAAATATAAACAATTTTGATATAAAGCAAAAATGGAAAAAGTATTTTAATAGTAAACGTTTAAAAGGTCGCCATCGGCTTCGCCCTTACCAAAGCGTTCATTGGCTTCGGCGCCGGTGCCCCGGCCTGGTTCCTCACTTCTGAGTTGGTTTCCCCGCTTTATGTGGCCCAAGGACAGGCGATCAGTACGGTAATAAACGGCGAAATCGCTTCGATTAATAATTTTTAAACTTTTCAAGGGATTTTTGCTAATTGCGACCGGCCTAAGCACTTTGTGCTTTCTTCCGATTCAGGCAATCTTAAAATGGGAATTATGTACAGAATATGTCTGGAGAAGGACACATTTTTTAATAAAAATAATTTTAAATATTTTTAAATTTAATTTTTAAAGGATTGGCTTGGCAGCGCTGACGCCCTTCTCGCCCTCTCCTCCGTGCCGGCACTGTTCATCGCCGTGTTTCTGTTTTTGATGCTTGCCGGAGACGTCCGATTTTTCGCCCGATCAAATTCGTCCATATTCTGACGCGTCAAACTCTTCCCGGATTGGTAAGCGCAATGTTTTTTATGGAAGTTTTATCTTTTGTAGGCTGCCCACCCGCGTTTCCGCCGTTTGTTGCTGGAGGCGGAGGCGGAGGCCGTGCCGTGGGAGCGGAGTTGGGAATTGCCCCACCGCTCCCAGCGACTAATGGGCGCGTCGGCTTATGTCTCATACGGGTCAATTTAATTGAAAAAGCTAATCAAATTTAATTTCCTAAAGCTTCTTTTGTAGTTCTATGCGTAGTGGGCTGAATACGCCCCTCAGGGCCCATCATCCCCCGCAGCTATCGCGTCGGCATAGTGTCGAGCCCTTTGATGTAGGAAGGCACATATTCTTTTAATTAATTAATTAATTAATTATATTAATAATTAAGCATCACCGCAACAAATCCTTCAACTCAGTGTCCAATGACATTTCTTAACGAAGGCATTCAAATTTTACATTTTATGTTATTTCTTTTTAGAAATTTTACAACGGCTAATAACATAATACAAATAAATTATTTATGTTGGAAGAATTTATAGTTGTACAAATAAATACGTTTTATTTTAAATTTCCTATAAATTCACTTTCATTTATCAAATGAATGAATATTTATTATTTTTAAATTGCGATTTTACCTTTTTGCGCTTTTTTTTTCATATTTATCATTTTCTGCCTTTGTATAAATAAGTAAAATGCCGTGCCCGGGGGGGGGAGAGGGAATATCACAGCTCCGCTTGGGGGGACGAACGCTTCATTCCCGAAGGGGGGGGGGCTTCCGGGCGCTGCTCCCGCCTCTCGTTCTTCGGGTGGGAGGGGGGTGGGGGGCTGATCAGATCATTCATCGGACGGTTGGAAGCCGGTAACGGGGGGAGGGGGAGATTTTGAAAGGAATGCGCGAAATGTTCCAAGTGGGGAAAGAGTGGATGGATATCCTTTCCGATGTTTTTCTGTCCATTTTTTCCGAAAATTCATAGAAATTGGGCACTTTAATTAAATTGAAGTGAAGTTGGGTTTGTTTGGTTTGGTTGGGGGGTTAGTTGAAGAGGGTTATTATTTGTTCCATTCCAACAATAATAACAATTTTGACTGCTGAGAGGGAAATTAAAGGCGAAATTTGCGTCGTCTGGTTGGGAGGTTTCGTTACATTTTAGCGACTTTCCAATTACGGAAGATTATTAATCCGTCTATCATCAAAAATTGTCGCATTTTGAAGAGTTTTCCCCTCGTTCAATTAGCCTTTGTAAATAATGCTGATTTTAGTCAGGGGGTTTTTTGTTGGACTTTTGAATTTTTCGTTATTTTGGTCAGAATGCCAAAGTTTGAGGGAGGCGGGTGATCGGAAAACAAATTCAGGCGGGGTCGGATGAACGGGGAGGGGGACGCAATGTTTTGTCAATGAGTAGCAGCAACAGTTCTCGCCGCCGACAACAATGGGATGGGGGGGGATGGGGGGGGGAGACGGGGACACCCCCGAGGGCAAGGCATCCTGCCCTCGGGGGATAATTACAATTCCGCCCAACAAAACCCCTCGGGCGAACCAATTGGGCTGAAGAGTGGCGGAGAAGAAGTCGATGATCCCCAAACGAGCACATTCACCCGACTCACTCACCTCACAACACCCAACCCACAAAGCCAACCGGAATCAATGAGTTAACCCCTACAGACCGAATATCAAATCGTTTTGCTAAACTAAACAATCGCCAAATTGAAATTAGTAGAAAATGCCGATACCCAATTAAGGAAATTACTTACGGATTAATTTTTAGAATAAAATCCAACACAAATTTATGTCTTAAAACATCACACTCCATTCGTGAACACTTTGAAAACGACGTCTGACGCGTCCGAAACTGAGCCAATTGGTCTTTTCAGTCTGTTCCGACTCCGTCAAGGTCGCCCGGAGCGCCATTATTCGCCGGTAGCAGCCGCACGTCGCCCGCTTACAGCCTCCGGGGCAAATGTGGCACTCGTCCGACTGAGCCAATTGAACGGGCCGCCCCCACTCAAAGCACAAAGCCAACCAAAACGGGAAAAGCATTCGGAAAAGCCGAAACTTTCCCCCACCGGGCAAAGTCCCCCTCAACAGAAATTATTGTTATTGTTGTCCACTTTTAATGTGCCGACAATGAAAAGAGCGGCTGCAGCGGCGATTTTCGGCACTTTGATAGCCGCGAGTCTGCTGTTTCGATTGGCAGGTGGTTAAAGTGATTTAATTGGCATAAACCGATTGATCAGTTCATAAACATCTCGACTTTTTGAAAATAAAAATGGCTTTTACGTTAAACTTTTTTGGATAATCCATTTTTGGATTAGAGCAAAACAATTTTGGCACCAAATTTGAATTTGACTGCTGGAAGATTTGCTTAACGTGCACTGCGACTCCGACGAGGACTGCTCGAGCCCGCGCGTGTGCCGTTTTGTGTGCAGGCGCAATTGCAAGTCCGTCTGTGTACTGCTCGCAGCCGGAAAGGACGCGCTCGCATCCGGCATGGGCTCGCTTGACTCTGGAAAACATTTTTTAGCAACGCCCGGAAGACAAATGGCGGCGCCAAAACGAAGAAAAATGTGGTGACATTTTCTTTAAGAAAATGTAAAAATAATATATATTTATATTAATAAAGAAGAAAATGTTTTCTTTTAATAAACATTCATATTTTATTAGCTAATAAGTATTTTAGAATTTCTTTGCTTAAAATGTCTTTATTAATCAATTATAAATTAAACATTCCCCAAAGGCATCGAAAGCCAACCGACCAATCGGCCGAAGACGAAGCGCCGTTTCTGTCCGGGAAAAACCCTTTTTCTCTTGGGAAAATGAAAGAAGTGCCTTCTTTTTTTGAATAGTGCCAAAATAAGCGTAATTTAATAAGGTGACGACGCCCCTGACGATAAGTGAAGCCGAGTTGGAAGCCGAACTCCGACAGAATGGTAAAGAAAGTTAAATTGAAATTTAAAAGATAAAATAATTAATAATAATAATAATAATAATAAATAATAAATAATTTGAGGCTCCAAAGAAGAAGAATACGACGAAACGCCAAAGGGGCCGTCAGACTTTGTGACTGCGCCAACGGCAAACATTTTGGAGGAGGTCACCAATTTTGGGGTTGCCTTCTAAATTACAAAAAAGATGGCACTTTTTTGCTTTAAACCTCTGCAATTAGCCATTTTAATGAGTTTTAAAAACATTATAAGCAAACGAACAAATTTGTCTCTCGCAGACGACGGACGCCACAACCAAAGGATCATCGCCACCACCGCCATCGTCAACATCGTCGGAAATGCACAATTTCCGTGAGACGGTGACGCCAAAAAAGTCGGGGACAATTTCGGAAGTGCGGGGACGGGGACGTTCCCCGTCCCCGCGTTTGATGACATTGAGCACGTCAATGGAACTTTTGCCGGGCGAGAACGAAGAAGTCAAGACGACCACTTCAATGCGAATGATCAGACCCAAAACAACGACAACGGCACCAACGCAAATTGAGGACAGCGAACCCCCGGGGATCAGTCCGCAGCCTCCGGGTCCGAATTTTGGTTTAATTAAAACGAAACAAATATAATTTTTTCTTTAGGCTTTACACCGATACCAACGAGTTCAAGCAGTACAACAACAACAACAACAACAACGACGACGACAGTAACAGAGGACTCGATCAGTGCAACAATTGCTGCAGAATTGAACAATGAACTGACTTTGCCTCCTCTGATCAGACGCAAACGACGACCGATCGGAAGAAATCTTCGCGAGAACATTACAGCGGCGGTTGATTGTGGGGGGGGGGGGGGGGGATTTATAATTTATAGCGGCTAATCCAATCAGATTTTGAGTGTTCTGCTGATCATTAAAAAAGATTAAATTCAAATTCTCTTTTAGAAGAGATTAATGAGACGAAAAAGGGCAAAAGTGGCAGCGATTCGTTTGGCGGAAAGACAAAATTTTGGTAATTTTGGTAATTTAATTAACAATTTTAAAATAAAAAAGCTTCAAAGGCCGCCGCTGAAAGTTGGCGACTTCCTCCGCCTCATCTCCAACTTCGAAGCCTTTCAGCAAAACATCCCAACACAAAATGAGCACGTCGAGGACGACGATTCGAAGTCATTTTTAATTAATTAATTAATTAAATTGCTTTCTTAAAACAAAATGTTAGACTATTTAAATGTAATGTCGTTGGTTCTAATTACCTAATTTTGCTTTTAACTTTAATTAATTTTGAAAGATTAATTAAATTACTAATTTTTTAATTCGATAATATTTATAAACAAAATTTCTTTTAGAAATCAATTGACATTTGATTTAAATTAAAGATTGGGGTTGTCTTAGTTTGAAAAAGTTTGAGTTTGGCTAAATTTTATTTTCGAGTCGAGCTTCGAGACTGAAAAGGCTCGAGTCTCGAACGGCAACTCTTTGAAGATTGCCCAAATCCGCCGGTGTGCCTGAGGAATTGCGGCATTGTGGTGGACGTGGACGGCTGCCAGAGTTGCCAATGCCTTTGGATTTCGAAGGGTAAAATTAACAAATAAAATTTTAAAATTAATTTAAAA
This sequence comes from Globodera pallida, assembly GCA_020449905.1. Classification (NCBI taxonomy): domain Eukaryota; kingdom Metazoa; phylum Nematoda; class Chromadorea; order Rhabditida; family Heteroderidae; genus Globodera; species Globodera pallida. The sequence goes on from JAIXHY010000014.1 coordinate 1,241,139, forward strand.
TTAATTTTTAATTAATTTAAATTAATTTTTTAGTTTGCAACACGGACTTGGACTGCGCCTTTACGGAGGGCCAATTTTGCGATTTGGGCCGCTGCGAATGTGCGGACGGGTGGGCGCAGGACGTTGGCATGTCGGGCGTTTGTCGCAAGAAACAAAATGCCAAACTCCGAGGTGCCGCACAATTTGGAGTTTTTAAAGATTTCTAATTTAAACAAACTTTAATTCTTCTTTATTTGAAATCTAATTTAATTTAACTTCTTTTAACTCGTACTTATTTGGTTTTCAACAAATGGTTTCTTTAATTATTTACAAAATTAATTAATTTTGGATTTTCTTTCTCGTCAAAAGGCGTGCCCCTCGTCGAGAATGCCCTTGGCCATGATCAGAAAGCGTATCTTTCCGATCACTCTGATCAATTTGCACTTCGCCTCTCCACTTACCCAACAAAACCATTTTCCGATTCCGACATTTTGTCCCCATCCATTTTGAGCCAATCTGTGCCGCCAAAAGTAAAATTATTGAAATTAAAACAATTACAATTAAATTAATCTTTTTTAACAATTAAATTAATCTTTTTTAACAATTAAATTAATCTTTTTTATAATTAATATTTTTTTTGCTGCCTTTCCATCACCGGCTGTTCGTGCCGAATTTGGGGCCCAAATTGAGAAAAAAGCGGCAAATGTTGACTGAGAAGCCGAAGAGGGAGGAGCGCCTTCAATGGCCCGGTCCCCCCAAATTTTTTTAGGCTTTTAAATTTTATAACAAAATTTAGGGCCCTGTGACAGCGACGACCAATGTCCGCCGTCGTTGTTTTGTGTTGAAGTTGGAAATGTTTTAAACTTAACCGTTTATAGGCAATGATAAAAACCCCGAGATTTGACCCCAAAAACCCCGAGATTTGACCCCAAAAACCCCGAGATTTGACACCAAAAACCCCGAGATTTGACACCAAAAACCCCGAGATTTGACCCCAAAAACCCCGAGATTTGACCCCAAAAACCCCGAGATTTGACCCCAAAAACCCCGAGATTTGACCCCAAAAACCCCGAGATTTGACCCCAAAAACCCCGAGATTTGACACCAAAAACCCCGAGATTTGACACCAAAACCCCCGAGACTTATCGAGACTCTCGAGCATCACTAGTAATAAGTTAATAATGTTCAAAAACCAAACTCAAAAGGGCGATTGTTGGACGTTGGAGGCGGAGAAGGCAAATGAACGGCAAAGGAATGCCGACAAAGAAAACGCATCGGAAAGTTGGCATTTTAAATTTAAATATCGAAAATATTTCAAATTTATTCCATTGAATCATTAAAATTGTCAATTGCCAGGCAAAATGCCGAACTTTCCTTTGCCCGTGCCAATTGTGCCCGTCAATCGTCCACAAAAGGAGCAATCGCTTCTTTTCCCCCATTTCGAAGACATTACGGCCGAAGAAAAGTAAAAAGTAATTAAAATTCGTTTTTGCAATTTAAATTTTCAGGCCTCTCGCCTACAGAAACGGCGGTCGATTACGACGACGACGAAGACGCACAAATTGCGGACAATGCGACAACAATTTCCCCACAAAAATTTCCAATGGCACGCCCAACAACGGCACTCATCCAAACTGTGCAAACTTTACGTTTTTCGTCAGAAGAACCAGCTCAACCTGCCCAAGGAGTACATTCACAGAACGAATTCCTTCGTAACAACCCAGAAACAGCAGCAACACAACCATTCCTATCAGAACCCGACGATGCTGAAAAGAAATCACAACAAGCAACACCATCACAACAATCCGAGCCTGATCAAGTAAATACAAGTTTGGCAACACCACAATTTAATCCACAAACTACATCAGCAGCACAACCATCATTCCAACTAGATCAAACAGTACATCCTCCATTATCAGTATCACATGCAGTTCAATTAACAACACCAGAACCACCCACAAAAGCAATTCAACAACTTGCCCAAGCAGTACCTTCGTCAGCATCACCACTTCAGGCAGTACATTCATCATCAGCAACACCGCCACTTCAAGCAGTACACCCACCACCAGAAGCTACACTACTACAATCTATGTTAGCAACACCACCTACACCTACACAACGCGCCCAAGCACTACCTCCGTCAGCAACACCACCACTGCAGGCAGTACATGCACCGTCAGCAACACCACCATTTAAAGCAGTACATGCACCGTCAGCAACACCACCATTTAAAGCAGTACATCCACCGTCAGCAACACCACCACTGCAGGCAGTATACCCACCGTCAGCAACACCACCAATTCAAACAGTATATGCATCATCGGCAAGATCACGACTCATACTTGATAAAGCAGTACTTGCACCATCAGCAACACCACCATTTCTAGCTAAAGCTAAACCTCTTCGGTCTTTAAAACCATTTTCAATCCCTCAGCAGAAGGGCCTACAAAAGGTAGAAATGTACAATATCTAATGAGCATTTTAATCTAATTAATCTAATTTTCCGGGTTTTGAGGTTGTGTAAATTAGGCCATGAAATGTTTGAAAAAAACAGTTTGAGAAGGTCAGGCCAACTTCGATTTGTGAGACTAAACCTTGGGGCGGTGAAAAAGGCCACAATTTTCTTACGCAATGACAATTAAGGAGTCAAGCGACGAAATGTTGGCGCCAAAACGACCCTCGCGGGGCTCCATAAAAGAGTATACCCCGCGGGGTTCTGAATAATTTAGACAATTTGAACCTTTAAAAAAAGAAATGGTTCACAAAATGTCGGCTTTTTAGGGATAATTATTACCTATTTATTGTGGAAAGTTATAAACTTTTTTTGCACCGAATTCTACCCGATTTTGTTTGAAAAAAGGGTTATGGCCACAAACTTCGCCATACTCAATCGACCGGCCATAACTCATGCCAATTTGTAGATTCCGTACAGAGAAGTTCAAGATGCCGTTCACCTTGCATTGACTTCCATCCGCGGCACCGATCTTCGGCATCATCCCCTGAGGCAGTCATTGCCCTGGGAGGGCATAAAACTCCCCGAGGCATTTTTTTGAAATTTAAACTTTAAATGTATTTAAAATGAAACTATGTAGGATTATATTACTCTACTCAGCTTTGATTTTGCCCATTTTAGGCCATAACTCCAACATTTTTGCCAAATGAGTCCACAATTGGACAAAAAACAGAGATTGGAATTGGCAGCGCCGTCAAAATCGAAGAAATTGTCAATTTGGACAAAGTCCACCGACGAATTTTTTTGGATTACAGTCGACAGAATCGACTTAGTCGTCCAATTCGCGTTGAACATAAAAATTCGAAGGGTTTGACGGAAAGTTTAAAGAAAACGCTCAAATTTATTTATTATTTGCGCAGAATTGATTAAAGACGAGTGCGAACAATCGCGCGACTGCGGCCGACGGCACTTTTTGTGTTGTGCGAAACGATGGTGCGATTTGGGCGGCGAGTGCGGGGTGAATTAAATTTATTGGGAGAATAAATTTTAAAAGAATTAAATTAAATGGGATAATAAATTTAAAAGAATTAAATTAAATGGGATAATAAATTTAAAAGAATTAAATTTATTGGGATAATAAATTTAAAAGAATTAAATTTGGGAGAATAAATTTAAAAGAATTAAATGGGAGTAAAAGAATTCCATTAATGGGAGAATAAATTTAAAAGAATTAAATTTGGGAGAATAAATTTAAAAGAATTAAATGGGAGTAAAAGAATTCCATTAATGGGAGAATAAATTTAAAAGAATTAAATTTGGGAGAATAAATTTAAAAGAATTAAATGGGAGTAAAAGAATTCCATTAATGGGAGAATAAATTTAAAAGAATTAAATGGGATAAATTTAAAAGAATTCCGTTTAATGGGAGAATAAATTTAAAAATATTCAATAAAATGGGTGAATTTAAACGAATTAAATTAAATGGGATAATAAATTTAAACGAATTAAATTAAATGGGATAATAAATTTAAACGAATTAAATTAAATGGGTGAATTTAAAAGAATTTAATTTAATTAGAGAATAAATTTAAAGAATTCAAATAAAACACTCTTCGTTCCTAGAACAGATGGCCAAATTCTGTTTGCCGAGCTGTGAACTGACCAAACTCGCGCATTTGTCCGAGCTAAGCCCCGAGGGGATTCCGCGAATGGATTTGGTATATGACTAAGGGATCAAAGATCGTCGTACTGTATCTTCCCGCAAATGCTGCTGGCGTTCGACAGTCTCTCCACACGTCCAATTCTCTGACAAATTGTGCTTCAAAACTCAAAACTGACATTTTATCCGATGTTATTTAATTAACCATAAACAATTCAAATTTTTGTGCTAACATTAGGCGCTTTTAATGCTTTAAAGGAAAATTGGAAGAAAACATTTAAATTATTCATTTTCCTCCTCCTCTTCGCCCTCTTCTTGTTGTTGTTCAACGGCGTTGTTGTCGTCGTATTGGGTCGGTGCTTCGTCCCCCCGTCGCCGCTGCTGCCAATGGCCTTCGCTTGAGGGGGAGCCTTCAGGGGATAATTGACACAATTACCATTAAATATCCCTCCCTTCATAATTGACACAATTACCATTAAATATCCCTCCCTTCATAATTGACACAATTACCATTAAATATCCCTCCCTTCAGGGGATAATTGACACAATTACTATTAAATATCCCTCCCTTCAAGGAGATAATTGACCTTTTTTGCTTGGCTTTTTTTGGTTTTTTTAATTTTCTAAATTTATCTTTTTATCTTTTTACTTTTGGTTTTTTATAGCCTTCTAGACAAATTTTATAAAGTCATAAAAATATAAAAAGGCCTTCTCAGAGGGGTTTCCTCCAGCACGTACGTCCCAAGTCGGGCACTCCTCCGACCACGCCGCTCTCGATGCCGCATTCGTCCTTGCCGCGCAAAATGCGGAAGAATCCGTCTTCGCCCCAATCGGTGTTCTGTGGACAGTTTTTTGGGGGTTTTCAACATTTCACAACAAATGTTAAGCAATTAAAATTGATTTAGTGCAGACTTTAGTTCAGATCACGAGTGATCTGAAGCCGGGCCGGGTCAAACCACTTGTGGGTATCCAATTGGCACAACTCACCCACGAATTGGCGACCAACCAGTACGGAATGCCGTTGTCCGCCCCCCATCCGAGCAGTTTAACCGCATGCCCTCCGCCCAACTTCCCCCCGACGTGCTGACAAAATATTTGGGGAATATTTGGGAAATATTCCCTCCCCCCCCCCCCCCCAATTTGCTTACGTAATAAACGCCTCCCTTATAATTCATAAAGTCTTCGTACACCTCAAACGCCTACTTCCACCGGTCCGTTAACGTACAGCTCATTTTGGATGGCCTTCATCGAATTTTCAACGGCATAGGCACTTTTGCCTAACGAAAAATGCCATCATTTAACGCTCAAATAAAAATATCTTTTAATCATTTATTTATTTTATTTAATTGTTTATTATATTTTCTTTTCAAAATATTGCCATAAAATTTGTCCTGCTTATACTGGCGTATATTGTACGAGTTTTGGCACGTTCGTTCACATTTTGGCGTCTGAATATTAATTTAAACAAAAATTAAATTGCCCCCCCCCGCCTGACCGGGTAAAGTTCGGTTTTGCACGGCTCGAAGTGCGTTTTGTTGCTGTGATGTTCGCATGGCGGGAATGGATAGGGACGGCAGCCGCCGTGCACGCTGAAATTGGAGCCGGACACAATGCCCTCCTTCACCCAAAAGCGCCACGCCTGCAACGGCTCGCCGCCGTCGCATCTTTGAAAAAATGATAAAAATAAACGACGAACATTTCAATTTCTCTAACCGGTGATGTCACTCCGGCCCATAACTAGGGGGGGGCAAGCGGGCCTTTAATTCATTAAATAAATGCATTTTGTTAAACAATTTAAATTTTTTAACAAAATTTTGCAATTAAATTTTGCGTTTACCCAAAGCCGCATTTTCGACAACAACTGAGTAAATCGTCAGCGGACAAAGTGATCTGAAAATAATTTATTTTAATATTTTATTCAAATTTCGGCCTCTAAAAAACGATGAAAATATTGCAAATTTCTTGCGCTCGCCTGAATCTTTTGGCCCGATGCAATGCACGTTCGGTCGGACATGGCCTCCACCGGCGCCGAATGCCCAGCACGAGCCGCAGCTGGACTGGTCGCGGAATGAGGCCAATCGACGGACAGAAACTGAAAGAATATTAAAATGTTTAAGAAATTATGGCCAAGAAAATAAATCATACGGCCATTGTTGGCGGGCAGTCAAAAGAATCGGGCAAATCCAAATCCAAAAAACGCGTCTTTCCAAGCATTTTTTTGGCTTTAATCGAATGGCTAAAACATTTAAAAAGACATAAAAATGTTTTAAAACATTAAACTTTTACCGAACATTATTTACGCCCATCATACGCCATTTGACGCTTTCATCGTACGATTCGAACTTCGGGCTGAGCTCGGCCTGAAAAAATGCCTTTTTAAATATGCAATTTTTATAAAAATATAATAAAATCTTTTAAATTTGTTTTTTGACAACATTTAATTATTTCGCTTACCCGCCACAAGTCCCTGACGGCCGTTAACGTAATCGACCAGCGATTGCCCGCGGAGCTGTTCCGCCCGAGGCGACGGACGCGCTGTGCGCAATTCGCCCGCGGCAATTGAGACGCGGCCCGTGTAAGCGCCGCGGGCAGGGGAAGCTTAATCAATAAAAATAATAAACAAAACCAAATTTTAAAACCCTTTTTCATATAAATATTAATTAAATTTTATGGATTTATCAAAAGGCTCTCATCGCGTCAATCGGTCAATAAAATGAATTAAAAAGCAAATGCATTTTATTTACTTTCGGATGATTCCGACGACGAATCGGCGGAGGACGAGGCCAAATGGCGGCGACGGTCGTTGCGAATTGGCGTTCCTATGGCAAAAACGAATTTTAGGTAAATTTAACCAAATTTAAACATTTCTTGAAAGAAAACAAAACTTTTGTTGTTTCTTCGGGAATGGAAATTTCGAATTTAATTCCCCGCCGGCGAATACCGAAAAAACGAAACTGATCGGCCGGCACGGGCGGAAGAGCAAAGAGCAACAGAAGTAAGAGGAAAGGAGGCGAATTTCTCATTTTCTATAAAATATTTTGCAAATACCCAATTAGGAAAATTGTTAAACTTCTAATTTCAGAAAAAATGAAAGTCGTTAAATTTGGAATAAAAAAGGTTGAACACTTTCCAAATCGGTACGAATTGTTCGCATTTTGCAAATTTGACAAAAATTTCTGATAATCTTCACGAAAATCTGCCAATTTTCCAAAGGTAAATTTTGCCTAAATAAGAACATTTCTTCACCCATCCATTTGTCCAACGGCTGTTAGGGAAAAATCATAAGACGACGATCCCCCGAGGGGCGGCGGGCCCGTCAATCAGTTGCCCCTTTTCAACACGACCACCGCCGTCCTTATCAGACAGTTCAATCGGCGGATGGAGGAGAGATTAACGCGGCGATGTGAGGAGTGATAAGAGGCGGACGGACACGCCAATCAAAGGCCCAATATTTTGTTTGACTTACATAAACAAAAACATTTTGTTCACAAATTTTGCCAGATCAATTAAATTATATACAATGCCAATAACATCCATCCATTCATCGGATACCGAAAAACAAAGATTTTTTTAGTAATTTCCAATTGCCCCACTAAGATTGACTCAAAAGAAAGCGATCAAACTCGGCAAAGTAACCAGATTTGTTTTGTGCATAATAAAACAGAAATTGAAGCCGTACATAATCGTTCGTCACACCTCCACCAACCCGCAACAGACAAGGGATGGGTCGGATGGACACTTTTTACAAATAAATCCCAAAAACTCGGTCCATCCGTCTTTCCCATCCCTCTGACCATCACCAACAAATACAATTTGCGATAAGAAAAGCCTTCCGTCCATTTGCTCCTCTCCCTCTTCCGGTTAAACCCAAAAAGCACCGGGCCGAGCCGTCGTCACAACAGTCACGCCTCAACGCCCGCCAATTCCGCCGGCAATTCATTCTGAAAAAACAAATCGGCTATCAATCCAATGACTGAATGTGTCGATTGCCTTGGGATGTTTGGACTCAAAGTGCTGCTTGTACGTCTTCGGGTCGGGCATCATCGACTAAACAACAAAACAAACATTTGCATTAACAAAAGATAGTTTGTCCCCCAAGGGTACGCTTATTCTCATAACAAAAACCAATATTTTTCGATGGCTTCCCTTAATCCCTCCCTTGGGGAACTCAGGGAAATGCCCGCGCAACGCCTCAAGCGCCTTCCGTTTCGTCTCACCATGCAAACGGAACATTTGAAGGTAAGCGCCTTGGCGGCAGCCGATCTCTGATCGTTGCCCTGCCCCTTCTTCTGCTGCTGCTGCTTCTGCTGATTTTTCTGCTGGGACAGCGCTTTCTGATGCCCACGGGCCATTCTGTTAACGACGACGGCGAGTTGGACAGTCGGTGGAGAAATTGGGAAAGATTTGCGAAGAAAACGATGAATTAGCAGCAAAAAAAGAAAAAGGAATATTTGCTCGAAAATGTTTTAAAAAAGTATTTCAAATGATCGATTTGAAACATAACAGCAAAAACAGAAAAATAATGGTCATTTTGAACAAACAGAAAAATGAGCGAAGTAAATAAAAACAATAAATCCAAACAAAAAGTGCACTTTCTGTCCAAAACGTCAGAGCACTTCGCATTCTGCCCCGTGCTTTTCCAGCAACTGCCTTTAGTTCGTCCGCCTCCGTCTTGCCCATGTCCGCTTTGATCTGCACCGGGGCCGACTCGATCAGCTTCTTCGTCTGCACCAAATTCATGCCAGGGATTACGCCGCGCACCTCCTTGATCAGTGCGATCTTTTTGGCGTCATCAAACTTTGTCAATTTGACCTGCGAAATTTATTGGAAATGCGTGGAAATAAAAACGGAATCGTGAATTTACAGCGTATGAAGTCTTTGTCGACAAAGACTCTTCCTGCGCCTGGGATTGCGCTGTAAAATGCAAATTAAGTAATAGTTGTTTTAACTTAAAATAAGATTGAAACCAATTACTAGTAATTGCAAAAAATATCGTTACCAAAACCGTAAAGTATTATTTATCAACGAGTTTCGTGTGCTTTTTGGTTAAATTTCAAAGTATGTAATTGGAATCAGCGTGAATACTAAGGTCAATGCATAAAAAGGGCGCTTTTTTGAAATAATTTTTTTTTGTTTTGTAATAAAAATTCAACTATTTCTTAATGGTTTCGTCCCAGAAAATGGCCGAAGTAGAGGGGTTAGATTGGTGATGGGGGAGGAGAATAGGAAACATTTCTTTTTCGAAGGTCCCCCACCCTCGGGATTGATTGTTCGATTTTACTCCCCCCCCCCCCCTTACGTTGGGCCCCCGTTGCCGCTGCCGCTTGTGTGCCCATCATTCCGGCCATCATCTCCATGGACATGGACATTGCGGGGGTGTCGGGGATGTTCAGGCGCTTCTTCAGTGCAAAATTCAGGTCGGACACCTCCAAAACATTCGTCCATTTATAAAAACGTCGTAAAAACGAATTTTACCTCAATCAGAGACAGGGCGGCGATTTGTTCGACGAGCGAGCGAACGCGCGGCGAGACGTCCTTCTCACGGTCCAATGACGGCAGAGAGACGGACGGACCCTCCTCAAGCGGAAGACCGGCCACGGAAGCCTATGTCAATAAATTTGGGATGAAATACCGGGTCCCCGTGGCCTGAGGAACTCTCTCCCCCCCCCCACCCACACAGAAAAAATCATCCCTCCTCCCCCCTCCCACGCTCACGGAGTTTCTTAATGTTTTCCTCCAGCAAAAGCTAAAATGTTCATTTTTCGTTATTTTCGAAATTCCATAGCTCCTCGTCCAAAATTTGACTTTCAGGCCATTCAATCGAAACAGAGCCACAAATCCTACATTCAAAGTTAAAAATGGCGATGTCATATCAGCTTAAAATTGTTTACAACAAAAATGAAGAACACTCACAAAGGTTCGGCGCACGAGCAACGCAAGTGCCGTCCGATGGATGTTCAACGAGCAGCCACTAGCAATCATTGTCTATTAGTACCTAAAGTTTTATCGGGTAAACGTTCCCAAAAATCGACGAATAGTGAAAATAAAACAAATAAACGGTCACTGTTCCATCAGGAGCGAACCATTGAATAAAGAAATGATGAATAAAATAACAATTTTCGCATTTCCAACCAATCAAACAGTTTCAACAAATAACGATCCAAAAACACTCCTCCATCTTCCCTCTATCTTCAATCCGTCCGTGCCCAACGTCCGTTTAAGAGACCATAGCGGAGGCAGTCGACGACTCGTACTTCCACGTGGGCGGGAGCATTCGTTTGGTTTTGAAGTAACGCGAAAGACGGTGAATCCGGGACTCGACCAAAATCAGACGATACCTTAACCAAACGATGTGCCAGAGTTGCCAAGCCATTTTAAAGCCTTTCATTTGAAAATTTGCATCTGACTGCAAGAAATTTTACTCAATTCCATACTTTGAGTCAATGTCCTTGCGAAAACGCTCCAAATGCTTGCGAATGCTGACGGCCTTTTTGATCAAATGGTAGAGGTCCTCCGGAATTTCGGGTGCCATTCCCTGTAACGATTAATTCGAATAGAATGTCAAAATGACGAGAGAAATTTTTTAAGAAATAAAATTTAAAATCAAACGGGTTTCTATTTGCTTAGTCTTGGAAAATTACATTTTAGGCGAAAACCGCACATTTAAAGGGTATTTTTTTGAAGTAGCATCTGGACAACCGGAATGTTTACTGACGGATTGCCCCATTGATTGATTGTTCGGACTTTGTCATTATTTTGTATGAATAGACTTCGAAAAGCAAAACTTCAATTTTCCGTGCAATAAAAAACCAATTTTCCTAGTTTTTTAACAAAAAAGCAAACCTTGGATCTAAGAATTCGCACAATTTTGTTGCCGGTAATGCGACGAACTTGCGCGACACCGTGCGAATCACGCAGAATAACGCCAATTTGGGAAGGGCGCAACCCTTTACGGGCCAACTTCACAATTTGTTCCTCCACCTCCGTGTTGGTCAACTTTTGCCAGGTGGGCACAGAGCGACGGTAGGGCAATGCGGATCGCGAAATACCTTTGCCGGGGTTGTGCATGCGACCCATGACGAACTTTTTTTAGAATTCAGGACAAAAAATAGGCTGAACTTTCAGATTCTGATCCTAAAATTCGGATTTTTTTCAGGCAATCAACAGAAAGCCTCCCAAAGAACTTATAAAATCAGTGAATACGTTCCGATCTCTCTGTTTGTACACTTCATCTTGGTACTTGGCAAACGATTATTTTTGCATTTCATTACGCTAATCATTTCGCCAAATTTCAAAAAAATTTAAAAATGGCGCTGCATATTTTTCGGAACCGGACATTTAGTGCGATGGCGCGATCGAGGTCTATTTTTACATTTGACAAAACTGGAAAACTTTAAGTGATAAAATGCGCCACTACTGAAAACAAATTTTGTTCTTTACAGCTTTACATTTGGCGGCCTGAAACGGTCCATATTTGTCGCCTACTTTTTTTGAATTCGTTTTTGTAAGAAATGGTAGTGAAGTTTACCAAAGATGAGGTTGCCCGGCATAACCACGATGGTTCCGCGTGGATAATTATGAATGACAAGGTCTACGACGTCACCAAGTTTCTGATGGAGCATCCGGGCGGGGAGGACGTACTCCTCCAATGGGCGGGCTCTGACGCCACCGAAGCGTAAATATTTAAATAGAATTTACATAAATGCTTTTAAAGCATTTAAAATTTTAAAGAGTTACATATTATTTCTAAATTCTTCAGTTTCAACGACGTCGGGCACTCGAACGACGCGAAAAGAGTTGACTGAAAATTATTTGGTGGGCGAAGTGAACAACGACGACGACGGCCAAGAGACTGCCGGGCTTTTGCTGCCAGAAGAGGCAAAAAGGGAGGGAGAGACGGAGTCGTGGCGTAACATTCTGACCAGCCCGGTGAATTTTGGTTGGACAAATGTGGGCAACAGGGATGTGCTCTGTTCTGTTCTGATTTATCAGAATTTCTGGTCGTTTTGGGCACCAGAATTCTGATTTTTTTTAATGCAACCAGAATTCTGATTTTTAAAAAGGCGACCAGAGCACAGTGGACAATCATTCATAGGAATGGACGGGCATACCAAACGCATGAAAACGTAACCATTTCAGACTTGGTCCAACCTTTTGATTCCGGTCGTCCTGTCAATTGGTGTTTTCTGCGCTTACAAATTTGGCACTGCGTTATACAGACAAATGATCTCCTCCCCCTAATGGACTTCGGGCACTCATTGTTTGAACAATCGTTGATATGTTGTAACGTGATTTTGAAGATATTTTTAACTATTTGAATTAAAAAAAGAATGCATCTAAAACGGGAGGATAATTCGGGTGCAATTATGCTTCCCGACGCCTTTCCCTGCAACTCGACAAATTCTTTTGGACATGTTCAACGAAATTTATAAAACTTGTAAATAACCGGATCGTTATTCTTTCTCCTCGACCAGACCAATGATTCCAAACAAAATGTCAATTGAAATTTTCCCGATTTATAAATGACTCGTACAATGCGAAAAGACTAGGAAAGGTTTCTCTCCTCTGCTGGTCCATTTCCCGCCAATAAATCACTTCTTCCCCTCGACCATGATCACGTGGTATCCGAACTTTGTCTTCACCGGCGGGTCCGTGTACACTGGCTTGTCCACGCTGCTCTTGGCCAGTCCGAACGCGGCCTCCTGGAACGGGCCGACCATGGAGCCTCGCGTCATCCAACCCAAATCGCCCTGAAACAAATATTGCCGCATTTTGGGCAAAGAACACAGCGCGAACTGACCCCGGACCGCGCTTTGTCCTCGCTGAATTTGGCCGCCACCTCACCGAACCTTTCGCCGGCCTTTAAGCGATCGATCGCCTCCAATGCTTTCGATTGCTTCTCGCATAAAATGTGGCGAACCTAAAAAACTTTTTCTGTTTTTTATGAATTAGACATTAAAAAAACACAATCTGTCTAAATCGCCCACTGAAGGAAAGGGACGTTTCGTTCCCGCTTTTCACATAATTAATGACATAGCTGGAATGCGTATAACTTTATCGCTAACAAATAACATAGCCCCTAAAGGGTTATATATTTACTCAAGGCCACTCCAGGCTAGGGCTAGGCCCAAAAACGCGTAGCGAGCCGTAACCAGCCGTCATAATTAGATTGAAAATGTAAAATCAAAAAATTTCGCCCATCCTAACAGTTGAAAATAGATTATAACAAAAACATTCAAAAAGTCAATTAAAAAAAAGTCGACCTTAACCGCCGTGCCGCCTTTCGACTCCTTTTTGCTGCCGCCGTCCTCGCCCCCGCCGCTTGTGCCCGCGTCGCTTTTGTTCTTTTGTTGTGACGCTTTTTTTGGAGCCATTTGCTTAAAAAATTCAATGGTAGCAAAAAAAAAATAGAAGGAATTGACAAGCATTTTCACGAACTATGCAATTCTTTCGGTATAAAAAAGATAAAATTTAAATTTTGCATACGAATCACAATAATATTCAATTTAAAATACAAAGATTAGGCCAATTCCAATCAATTTGCTCAACGGTACATCCAGTACTTCTTCAAGTCCCTTTTATTCTTCAGTGCCTCCTCTTCCTCGGCCATAATCTCTTCAAGCGCCGATTTTCGTTTTTGTCCTGCTAAAAATGTTAAAAGTAGACAACGTTAGGGTTTTGCAATTATTTTTTGATTGAATAATAAAAACATTGTTTTTTAACAAAATCAATTTGCGCATTTTAGATTAATTTAAAATGGTCAATGCCAATAATGCCAGACTCCCAAAAACGGACCAACTGACGACACTGTCCCCCTTCCTCCACCGTTTGCCGGCGTGTCCTGTCGAGAAGTGCCGGGCCTCTGCGCCTCCCGCAAAGGGTTCGGTCGCGAAAACACATTTTTGGAATCTGCGGACCAAATAATTTGTTCAAATCGGTTTTTTGCATTAAATTTTTTGATTCACTCAAAAATCTTTCTGTTTCAATTGGCAAATCTGCGGTCTCTGGCCACAAAGGCAAACTTTTCGGTGTGCCCCCCGTCAGAACCTGCACCAATTTTGAAAAGTGCCGCTGCCGCCGTCGTCGTGGGCTTTACATCGGCCAACATCAAAGGCTTCTTCAGCCCAAGGGAAAAAGCGATTTTGGTGTCGTCATTGCGGATCAGCTCCTGGGGCTCCTTGCTCTCGCCGTCTTCCGACTGATCGCCCTGCTTCTCCTTGGCCCTGGAGGGAACCTTTTTTTACAATATTTTATAATTAACAAATTCTAAAATTTTCATAATAAAGAACCACAAATTTAGTTCAAAACGTCCATATTTTATTCAACCCAACTTTTAACGGGACCTTTCGATTTGTCTCTGCAGCTGTTCCTGCATTCGCTCCTCGTCGTCCTTCTCCTGCTTGACGCGCTGCTGCAGTTTCTGACGGCGTAACTCCTCTTCCTGGTCAATGTACTGAATGTGCCAACCTTAACGCATCAAATGGTTGAAAAAATCAAAATGTTTATACCAATATTTGGTCCAAAATTGTAAGAACAAAGCCAAAAAAACCGTGGCCAAATTTTAGAACAGATTGGATTGAAATTAAGTGTAAAAATACCTTTTTCATTTTCGTCGATTTTGCATTTTCCCGATTTGCCCAAATACAGCACAAAGCCGGTCAGTGTGTGCCAACTCGTCGAGTTCATGTGTACGTGCCCTTTGTCTTTGATCTGAAAGAATAAACCATTTTTCTAAATCCAAAATTAACATTTTTGTGTAATTTTTCGCTTTATTTTTCAAAGATCTTCACTTTGCTTCTAATTACTCACATATTCTTGATAGACATCATTGGCTCGGACTCGCTTTGCCCCGAAAGTATGGCGAAGAATCTAACAAATTGATATTATACAAAAATAATTTGGTCAAGCACTTAAAAAGGGAATTTAGGGAATCTCAATCCGTGCACATTCAACCGTCCTATCCTGTTGGTAATAGTACCGGTGGTAGCCCCACTTAATGTTCTTTAAGATTACCATTTTTGGATCAATTCTCTCAACAAATTGAGTCAAAAATTCTCGGCGGAACCCCCCTTCCCAGAAATGAAGCAGAATTCTCAAAGTTTGCATTTTTAAAAATTGCAAAAACGGAAAATGCATCCCTAAAAATCGACTTTTTTTGGTACCCACCCCCCCCCCCCCAAAGCAAAATCCAAAATACGTGCCCGGCCACCACTTCACTTTCTTTCGACTTACGTGCATAAAATTGCCCTCAAACTCGCGGCTGAACTGCCGCAGATAGGAATTTTGGTTCTCGGCAAACAGCAACAGCTGCCGCTGGTGACTTTCGCTCGTCATGTGGCACTTAAAACCGTTCTGGTCCCGGCACTGCTTCTGACACATTTGACAAAACCATTTGAGCTTTTGCAGCCCTTTTGCCTTCAGGGAAGAAAAAAAGATTTTAAATTCAAATAATTTTACATTTTTCTATACCTTTGAACGGTTAGCAATCTCTTTCGGCGTGCCCTTCTCGTGCTTTGGCATTTTCGCTATTCTTGTCGAAGGTAATTCGATTAAAAATGAATGTGTTCCACCCTTTCTGAAATTTGTTCCTAAATTTATAGTTGGCGTAAGCGCGTTGTTCAAAGTCCTAGATTTTGTGCTGGAAAAAGTGGTAAAAGTTACATGAAAAAATATAAAGCATTTAAAATCTGATGCCGAAGGGTGAAAAAATCTCTTTTTTTAAATGTGCCTCTTTTTACAGAACGCCAAAGATTATAATTCAAACAATTCGTCCAAACATTCATTCGTTTTTTGCCGTCCATGGGGTTACCAGCCCGAAAGTCGAATTGAAGTTTGTTAGGAATGGGAGAGGTCCAATAATGGAATTTGTTAAGAAAATTGGTCCACAAATTATTAATTTTGCAAAACAAAGGCCCCCCATGCGCTTTTTAAAATTCATTTCGGCCCCTGGCTGCGCCCTTGGTATTTTAAGCTTCGAACTTCGTGCATCAAAAAAAAGTTTTGAGCTCGAGCTCCGGCTTTGGGTAGTGAGCCGAGCTTAGCCAACCCCTGACCCCAAGAAAATGCTTGATAAATGGACTCTGCCTTCAAAATGGTTTATTTCACTCCGTGGTTCTTTCAAAATTTGTTGTAAGGTTTTCATTCTGAAAAGCTTTTTTTAATCTGTCGATCACTTTTTCTTTCTCGTCTTCCGCTTCTCCGTTGTCTGCCGCTTTCTTTTCTCCACATTCTCCTTCTTTTTCTCCATACGCCTTTCCTTGTCCACCTCCACCATTTGCTTCCGCTCTTCCCATTTGCGCTTTTTGCGCTGTTTGTTTTTTGCTTTTCGAATGACTCCCTTCTTCAGCATTTGCACATTGTCCTGAAAGGGTAAAATAATGCTCCCCTTTTTGAAGAATTACAAAAAATTTAAACAGAAAATTGATTGCCCCACACGAAAATGTCAGTGTAAATGACGCACAGCACCTTAACTTTCTGCCCGGTCACTCTGCGAAATGCGCGTTCCCAGGCGACGTTTCGTTCCACGCATTGCGCCTTCTGAGGGTTATTCGTCCGAATTCGTTCCATTCTCTGCCCGCGCTGCTCGGCCTTCTCCAACAGTCGCCGAACGTCGCGCCCGTTAAATTTGTTGCGTTTGTCCCGCCGTGTTTCACACTAAATTTCTTTTGGTAGTTTGTGAATTCGGGGTTGTGAAACTAAACTCTTGGACAAACTAAAATAATTTTCCGCTTACTTTCTCCTCAGAGACGACAAATCGAAGGTTTGAGAAGACAAATTTCTGCTGTTGTTGCTGGTCATCGGCGTCATTTTCGACCGGTTCAGACAACATTTTCTGGTTATTTTTAAGTTGAGCAAATGTTTACAACAAAAAGAAAAAATCGTTGTTTTTACGATTGTCAAACTTTATTTTGCACGTCAAACCTCTCTTATATTTAGTTAATATCTCAAAAGCAACAAAAACAACAGAAAATGGAGCAAATTGATCGGATAACCTGGGAATCATTCCACCGTTACGATTTCTGTTCAAGGCTCGAAATTTGTTGGCATCGGATAAAGAAAAATGTTTTCTCGAAAAAAAGAAGAACATTTGGGCGCAATACGAAATCAAAACAAATAAAAACGCAAAGTTTTTCGACTCTCGAACAGCGTGTTAATCGTCTCATTAACGGTAAAAACAACTAAAACAAAATCATTTAAACGCCGCTTTTCATCCGCAGCGGAAGAGTGCGGCGCTGTTTCTGTCAGATGGGTAAAAGCTCGTTGCTGAGTTTGACCTGAACGAAAACAACAAAATTTAATTTTTCGAATGTAAAAGGAAAGGACTAAAAAGTTTACGGGGTAAATGCATTAAAAAAGCCATAATTTCCGAATTAACCTTCAACAAATCAATGCGATCCGTCAGTAACTTCTTCACATCCTCCGTCAATTGGCCAATCGTCGTATAACGCACTTTGCTCGGGTTGAAAATGTCGAGGACAAAAGCAAAAATTTGTTCCTGACAAAAGATGCATAAAAATGATTTCTAATAACCCTTAAATAAAACAGAAAAAAAACACTTGATTTAACTAAGAAATCTTGAATTATCTGAAGAACTTTTTGAATTTTCAAAGCAAAAAAAAAAAAAAAAAAATTGAGACCTTAAAGTAAACACAAAGCTCCTGAAATTCTTTGGGACTTCCGCCGATCAGTCCCATGGTCAAGGAACAGGTGAGCACTTGGGAAATGTCGTAAAAGTGGGCGATGAATCCGTTCTTGACCTAAATAATCTCAAAATTAATAACCCATTCAAAATTGCTAATCAAATCCGTGATCAAACTAATCTGATCACCTGCAGTCGCTGTCTCTTCAGCTTGATCATTGACCAAATGAGGTTGTTCAGCGTCGACTCCTTCATCGATGTTGAAATGTATCCGTTTCTGAGCAAGGCCGAAATGGAGGACGGCGGTTTTTGGAGGTCTGAATAATTCGCGCGTCTTTTAATGCTAAAGGGTGTTGAGTTCAGGTTGGACTTTCAGAATCCGAACATGCAAAATTTATAAATTGAAGTCTCTCTCTCTTTTCCAAACCAAAAAACGAATTAACTGACGACCTTCGAAGGCATCCAAAATGATAAGATCGAAGAGCACATCCCACAAATTTGTGCTCTCAACTTTGCGCATTTTCAGCTCCTCGCAAAGGGTCGCAAAATTTTTGTCATCCAACAGAAAGGCGGTCATTCGGTCATAAACCTACAAAAAGAAAAATAATTTAAATTTTCAACAATAAAAATACGGAGAAAAATTCAGTCGGATCTCTTTTGTCATGACGAAGCAAATCCGCGATGATAATACGGCCAGATTGGATGAGCCACTGGAAAGTATTGAATTCTTTAATTAAATTTCGAAAGACTCTCTCTGTTCAGAGAAACTCCATCGACCCAAGGCTGTCGCGTAGCCAGAAAAAATTTACGGGGGGAGGGGGGGAGGCAAAAAATCCGATTTTTAAGGGTTTTCCATTTGCATTTTCTTATTGATTTTTAGGGTCCGTTTTATTGCATTTTTGTTAGAATTTTCAAAACTGCTAGCTTTAGGGGAGAGGAGGAGGGGACGGTGCCGATAGGCGCCACTGGGAATTTTCTTTTAAAGGAATTTATTAAAGTTTGCTCCAAAATTGACTAATTTTCAAAACAAGAGCCACCCCTATGGTTTTTTTTTCCTCAAAAATTTTTCGAGGGGGGGAGGGCATGGCCCGCTTGCCCCCCCCCAGGGTTCGCGCCTGTCTCGACCTCATAAAATCAAAGGCTGGCGTTTCGGTAGCAAGCGTAAACAATAAAAAATAAACACCGTAAACGATGAAATCAAAAATTGTCAAAATTTTAGTCTGAAAGTGGTCGCCCTCCAAGCAGCAAAGTCTGCCTACCCGCTGCAACCACCTGCATTGTCTGAGGCTCGTCCATTATTTGACGAAAGGCGAGCCGGACCCCGTAAAGCTTGGCCGCAAAGTCTTCGTCCGATTCGCATGCGCAGAACTCGGCCCTAAAATTCGCCCAAAAATCTTAACAAAATGTGCTGCTTCGTAGCTGCTAGTTCTTCTAACAGCGCACTCCGAACCAACCTGGTCTTTCGAAAACGCACTTCGCCCCGCTGGGCCATCTGAAGGCCCTGGTTGTACAAAGGTATTGCGCTTTGGTCAATGCTCAGCGACGGTTGGCGGTTTTCGCTTTGCGTCGGCGCTTGTTGCGCAGCGACCTTTTAGAAAAGCAAATAATTACAAATTTGCGTTTGGATTTCCGCTAATTTGACCAGAATAAAACCCGATGTAATTATTAAATAAAGCAACATTTTGAATCGCGTCCCATCAAACGTACAAATTCATCACAAGCCGAAATGAAAGAGCTGTCCGAAAGAACTGACAATGTGCCGGCCCCGCCAGTTCTGCTGCCGACGATGCTTTTCGTGTGCCACACCGACCGCGCAATGTCTTCAGTGGACACCTTCGAACAAAAAAAGAGATTAGTTTATTTGTTGTGAAAAACTTCTTTTGCTTGGTCCCAAAATTCATTCATTTCGTTTGCAATCATTGATAAAAAAAATACATTTTGGAATTGTTAACTTAAACGCACTCTCTTGAGGAAGTCATCGCTGACATATTTTTGCAGGTCGCTGTATACTCCGCGCAGTCGGGCGATTATTGACGCAACGAGGTCGTACTTTCCCCGCCCGAATTCGGACTGGAACTTGTTCGGTTCCAACTCGGCCAACAGCAACTCCAAACTGTCAATGGCTGCGTTTAAAGAACTGATATCTGAACAAAACTAACGGATTCTCAGATTTCTGTCCATTGCTCACCAATTTCACACCGTCCCGAAAGCTTCCATTTCTCATTGCGTAATCGTGGAAGTTTTTTTCCACTGCGCTCAGTAAAGAAGTACCTAAATAAGAGTTCAGGTCCAGCATTTTTTGCTTCCTCACGATCAAACACACCTCCATAGTGCTTGGACAGCGAATACGGACGCACCAATACCGGCACCAATAATTAAGGCTCGTCGAGGCTGATTTTGAACTATGCTCAGAAGCTCACTCATCAGTGTATTTTTTCGTAGAATTGAATGGGGCTTTTAAATAGGTAGCTTCTAACAAACAATTCTAGTTTAGAAATGAGAGAAATCGATTGGTAATATGATTTATCGAATCTGAGAATTACCCGTAACACAAAGGTAAAAGACATCGACGACGACGAAAATACCTAGTTCGACGTTAAAAATCGCACTTGGAACAATAAAAAAGCGAAAAGAACAAACCAAAAGCGAGTGTCGTTTACTAATCTGGTTTGTTGTATCCCCATTTGACACAACGACAAAAGGTCGCGTAAGGCCAAAATCGGTCAAAATGTCCGAAGAGCCGAATTCAGAAAAAATTTCACTAACCTTCCAAAAAAAATGGTATTTCTACAACAATCGAATTCACAAAAATTTTGCATCGGAATATTCGGAAACTTTTTTTGCAAATGTTGCGTAAGAATGTTCTGTTCACTTCGATTTTGGCGCTTATTAGCGGTTCTCTCTTTTGGACTATTCACATAGCCCTAAAGAAAGATCAACAACGACTCTCTCTCCAGCCGATGCTCGTTTTTTACAACCGAGTAAGCCCTTTCCTGGGGGTCCGGGAATTCAGCCAGTGAAAACAAATCCGAAGAAGTAAACAGATAAGTAGGTATTATACTCAAAAGCAAGCGATTACGCAGTCTGACGGGTGTCCACGACAGATTGCCCTGGAGTTTATCTGATGTTAACATCAGAAATAGAACAAAAGAAAAGAAAAGTGAAAGTGAAAACGTTCCCCAAACCGAAAAAAGAAAAAAAAATGTAATATAAATTTTTTTGAATTTATATTATTCATTATTTTGCAGATACCAAAGACAGGTTCCACAACATTTGCCAATGCAATTGCGTACGATTTGTACTCCGTCAACGGTTTCCATGTGGCCCATTTAAACCTGACTAAAAATCGTTACCAAATGAACGCAATTGACCAGGCCCGGCTAGTCAAAAACCTTTTGAATTGGCACCAAATGCAGCCGCTGTTTATCCACGGACACATCGCCTTCATCGACTTTAACAGGTTGAATCTAATATCTTCTTTCTTTTGCTTGAGATTTCGATAAAGCCTAATTGTGTAACATTTGAAAATGGGTGAAGGGAAATTAAGAAATTACTTTCTTATAAAATGATGCCGGCAAATTCATTTAGGTTCGGCTACCCTGCCCCGGTTTGGATCAATTTGCTTCGTGAGCCGTTCGAACGCTTTCTTTCCCATTACTATTTTCTGCGTTACGGGGATGATTTTCGAGTTGGACTGCGTAGGAGCAAAGCGGGGAACAACGAGGCAAAAATTGGTGTAATTGCCAAAATTCCCGGAATTATCGCAGACTTTTGACGAATGCTTTCAACGTGGCAGCAGAGAGTGCGATCCGACCTCAATTTGGCTTCAAATCCCCTACTTTTGTGGCACGGCGCATTTCTGCACGTAAATTTTTTTTAAAAAGATTTTGAAAGTCAGAAATTGGAAAGCCATGGGGAGAAACGAATTTTGTGGGATAAAACGATCGAAATTTCTTGGAGTCCCGATCCCGCTATTTAAAAAATTACATGATTCGGTACCGGGACTCCAAGAAAATTCCAACGGATCCTGATCCCGCATGGGCTCTACTATCGGTGCCGTCATTGGAAAATTGGTTTGAGTCAAATCACTTTTTAAGTGTGCCCGGAAATGAGCAGGCGCTCCAATCGGCTAAGCGAAATTTGGTTGAGCGTTATTTGTTGGTTGGGCTGACGGAACGAATGGAGGAGACAGTCCTTTTGCTTGAACAACTCCTCCCTGCCTTTTTCCGAGGGGCCGGCGACCATTTCCGTTCGTTGAGCGGTGCGTTTGTTAATTTATTAGGGAGACACATTTTGCAGAATTTTAGGGATTTTCAATCATTTCATGTCAAGTTAATTCCAGCGGGAGGGTTCCTTCATGCAATTAATCTTTTTGAGAAGTGAATTGAAAATATTCCATTCTCAAGAACAGAGAAAGCAGTTGAGGCACACCAACCGGAAGTTTCCACCATCCGTTGAAACTGAGCACAAATTCAAAGAGCATCCGGTGTATCGGATGGAACGCGAGTTCTACGAGTTTGGTAAAGCCGAGTTCGAATCGGCGTGGAGAGGGTCCATTGACGGCAAGGGAGTACGGCATCATTTTATGAGCGGACAATTCCATTTTGATAAGATAAAGCCCTGAGAGCGGAGGAAAGAAGAGAAGAAGTGCCTTTCCGCTGATCTCACTTTTGCCATACTTTTTGAATTCATAGATTTTTGAAATGAAATTTGAATACGCTAGATATTCGATTCAAATCCAACTATTTTTTTGATTAATAAAAGTTAAATAATGAAAACATGGAAATGTGGGAAATTCATTTTTGCTTCAATTTGTTCTCAACGACCCTCAGATTATCGCCCACTTGCCCTTTTCTCCTTCTCCCCGTCGTTTATTCGTCCACCGCCCGTCGACTCTGTCAGAAAATAGCCTTCGATTTTGGGTGGTTGTGCAGCAAACGATAAACACTAAAAGAACAAAAACAATTGTCGTCGTACAAATATTCAACAAAAACTCCTCTCCAATCTGAACAAACCCAAAAATTAAACTATTCATTTCGGAATGTTAAGACCGGTTTTAAACCCGGGATTTTGGTTTCGGTGATAAGCCTCGGCGTATTTTGAATGGCGAATTTAAAGAATTTGATTAAAATTTAGAAAATCCCGTGCTTCTAGGCCTTACGCCCGGTTAGGTTAACCAAGAATCGGTGCTTGTGCAACCCTCTGAAAACATTTGTCAGGCATTTTTGTTTATTATAGAGATCGAATTTCGAAAAAACCGGGCCCCGGTTTGCCAGCTCAGAGAACCGGACCTTAAAAAGCCGCCGGCAGGCGGGTTGGGTAATCCTGTAGTTTACAGGTCCCGAATTTTTTTTTTTTTAAATGGGTTTTATGCAATTCTGATAAGTACTCGGGGGTTATCGAGGTCGCTGATCACGAATATGACATCAGATTTATCATATGACATCATCTAATCTATGATTTCAATCTCTAAGATTTTTTGAAAAAAAACCCAACATTTTCAAAGTTGCTAAAAAGATGTTACTAGGGATATTCGGGGGCGTAGGATCGAAATCTGACCTCTATTTCGACTAATTTTGAATTTCAGACACGAATTCAAACAATTATCGAAAATTCAAAATTTTTTGGAAATCAATTGGTTTCAAAATGATCTAAAAACGAACAAAACTACAACAAAAAGGGCAAATTCGGATCCTACGCCCCCGAATATCCTTAGTAACATCTTTTTAGCAACTTTGAAAATTTTGGGTTTTTTTTTCAAAAAATCTTAGAGATTGAAATCATAGATTAGATGATGTCATATGATAAATCTGATGTCATATTCGTGATCAGCGACCTCGATCCCCGAGTACTTATCAGAATTGCATAAAACCCATTTAAAACAAAAAAAAATTCGGGCCCTGTAAACTACAGGATTACCGGCGGGTTGTTCTTCCCCCCAGGGGACGTTGTTTATATTATTGTTCTTGGTTTTGAATTAAAAAGAAATTGTTCCAGTCGGACATTTTGTGCCGCCTTTTAATAGTAAATAGTTGGACGCGTGTGCAGCAAAAGAATCGATTGGCGGAGGAGATTCGAAAAGAAGCGCAAGCAGCACAAAATGCCCCCAACTGTCGACGACGACTTTCGCAAGGTCGGGGGGGGGGGGGCTTTGCTTTTGAGGACAAATATTTGTTTTATGGTCCTTGAACAGCAATGTTTGTGTAGATTATGTGTGAAATTGAAAATGTCAGCGCATTCAGAAAGCCCTTACATTAGCTAAATCCGATAGGAAATGAGTTTTGAATAGAAAAGTGCCAATTAATTCATTTTGTGTGTCGACATAAAGAAATGAATAATCATCGCCCGCGGCATTCGCAGGTCGAAGTCCGTCCTGATGAGTTTGGTGGACTTATTGGCAATTTCGCGGGCGGAATGGTCCGTAACAAAATCGGTGGCCCGGCGGGCGATTTCCTCGGCGGTCTTCTGAGCGGCGGCGGCGGCGGCGGCAGTTCTGGGTTCGGTGGGGGCGGCGGCGGCGGCGGCCCGGGGAGCGGTGGAGGCGGCGGGGGCTTTGGAAATTTAATCGGCGATTTCATCGGCGGGGGAGGGGGCGGAGGTACAAATAAATGTTGACTGATTCTTTCATTTCATTTTGGCGGTGTTTATAAACGCCGTGGGGGAAAATGTTGCTATTTAATTGGCCCTTCGCAACTCTCAGGGGGCGCAGCCGGTCGTCGCGATGGCGCCGGCGGCGGTGGCGGCGGCGGCTTCAATTTCGGCGACATTGCCGGTGTCATCGGAGGATTGGCCGGAGGAGGGGGCAGCGGCGGCGGTTCGGGCGGAGGTGGCGGCGG
Source organism: Globodera pallida (assembly GCA_020449905.1). NCBI lineage: Eukaryota > Metazoa > Nematoda > Chromadorea > Rhabditida > Heteroderidae > Globodera > Globodera pallida. The sequence goes on from JAIXHY010000014.1 coordinate 1,265,705, forward strand.
ATTTGGCGACATTCTCGGCGGTTTGGTCGGAGGTGGCGGCGATCGCGGAAAATACTCAGGCGGAGGTGTTTTTTTAATTAAATAAATTTAAAATAATTTTGATTTTGTTCTTTGAGAATTCCTTTTTTGATGGACTTTGATATTAACCTTTTTGTGAATAAATTGGCTAATTCGAGGTGCCAACATCAACCAAAACTTCCTTTCTGGCGGAGTGTGCGATATGATCGGAAATTTGATCGGAGAAGCGGCCCATCGCTTTCTTGGTAAAAACTGACATTTTGAGCCCGGTTAAGCCAAATTGGCTAATTTAAGTGGACCAATTCGCAAGATTTATTAAAATGGATTAGAATCAAATAATTTAAAAGTGTCCATCGTTAGGAGTGAACCCGCAGACGGGCAAAATCATCGGCGCAATTGCGGGCAACGCGCTTGTTCAACTTGGGCGGCAAGGACAACAAGTTGGGCAATATCGGCAAGATCATTCTGGACAATATCATCTCCGGCAAATTCCATCGCGATGTATTCGAATTTTGTTTAAAACCAAATTTAAAAAGATGAAACGTCGATCAGGTCGACCCATTTGTCAAACCGGAGCCCATGCCGACGCCGGGGCCTCCGATTAGACGAAAGGAGCCCGTCAATTTCTACGACGAGCGCGATCGGTGTCTTCAGGTCTGCGAAAATGGCATTTTTAAACATTCCATGGACTGTTCTGAAGGAGAAGCGTCTTTACGAGGACGTCGACTTCCCCGCCTCCGACCAAAGTCTTTTCTTCAGCCGCCGTCCGCCCGAAAGTGTCCAATGGCTTCGACCGGGCGAAATCGTTCGCGAGCCGCAGCTGATCACGGAGGGACACAGCCGGTTTGATGTCATCCAGGGAAAGCTCGGCGACTGTTGGCTAATGGCGGCAGCAGCAAATTTGACGCTGCGGGACGAATTGTTCTACCGGGTGGTGCCGCCGGATCAAAGCTTTACGGAGAATTACGCGGGTGGGCAGATCAATCCACGGAAATAATTATATTAATAAACTGATCAAAAGTATTTACGAGTGGGAAATGATCAGACCAAAGGAATTACTGGGATTGGCTGATCCCATTCGGACGGGTTTATTGCGTATGATCGATCACAATGTTTTAATAATCCCCCCCCCCCCCCCCGTTTTAATAATTCCCCCCCCCCCGTTTTAATAATTCCCCTCCCCCCCCCCCCCTCGAACTTCAAAAGTCCGTTGATTTTGAATGTTAATTTTCAGGCATTTTTCACTTTCAATTCTGGCAATATGGCCGATGGGTGGACGTCGTTGTCGACGACCGGCTCCCCTGTTCACTGGAGGGCGAATTGCTCTACATGCACTCGCGCGAGCTGTAAGCGTCGTTTTTAAATGACGAATTTTTATTTGTAATTTTAGAAACGAATTTTGGAGCGCTTTATTGGAAAAGGCCTACGCAAAGTAAGTGAAAAAAGTTCGTAAAACGCCTCAGAAGACAGCGATTTGCTTATCAACAGAATGTACGGGTCGTACGAGGCGCTAAAGGGCGGGAACGACCAGCGAAGGCGCTGGAGGACATGACCTGGAGGCCTGACCGAATTCTTCGACTTGCAGCAACCACCGGAGAATTTGATGCAGGTGGCCGGAAGGGGGGGGGGGGAATTTGACCGTTAGAGTGCAGTTTGGGCCAGTGTTTGCTTCAAAAAGTATCGAAACAATTTACACGACGTTCAGATGATGGCCCGTGGCTTCGAAATGGGCTCGTTGTTCGGCTGCTCCATCGAAGCCGACCCAAAAGTTTGGGAGGCTCGGCTGCCGAACGGACTCGTCAAGGTGATTAATGGAAATTAGCATTAAAAAGCATCGACTAAATCAACTTTTGATTGCCTTCAGGGCCATGCTTATTCGATCACCGGGATGCGAATTGTGCCGACGCCCCGGGGCGAAGTGCCGCTGCTTCGAGTTCGGAACCCCTGGGGCAATGAACAGGAATGGAACGGGGCGTGGTCAGACAATTCTTCCGAGTGGAGCCAACTGTCCAATGAGCTCAAAACGGACATGGGCCTTACATTTGCGCACGACGGCGAATTTTGGTGATTTTTTGGACAATTTTTTAAGTGTTTTTGCGTTTTCATATTCCAGGATGTCTTTCCGCGATTTCTTGGCCAACTTCGAGAAGATGGAAATTTGTAACTTGGGGCCGGAAGTTATGGAGGAGATTTACGAGATGACCGGCGTCAAGGCGACTCCGCACAACACATGGGCCACTATTGCCCACGACGGCTCGTGGCGGGCAGGAAAAACTGCTGGCGGATGCCGTAACAATTTGCGTCCGTCGCTTTCCGTTTTAAATTATTCAGTAAAAACGGTTTTTTGTTGCTTTTCCTCATTTTTTCAATTTGCCCCAGGGCAAAAACTCAAAGAAAAAACGACATAAAATAAGTGAATTCATAAATTTTTGTTGTTCTTTAAGGCTCTTTTGCACGAAATCCGCAATTCCGAATGAAACTGACCGACTCGGACCCCAACGACGACGACCAATTGTGCACCGTAATTATTGCCGTCATGCAAAAGTACCGACGCGAGCTGAAGAACGCCGGCATCGAGAATTTGGCCATCGGTTTTGCGGTTTACGAGGCACGTTGCCCGAGGCACAGGCCCTTTTCGGAAAGGGGGGGGAGGGGAAAAGCCTCCAAAAATAATGCCAAAAAAAGGGACCAAAGCCTTAATTTGTAAGGGCAAAATATTTGCCACTGAGCGCTAACAAATTTAGGCCGGCGGTGGCGGTCGTTTGGGCACCGAACACTTCGCCAACACAAAATCCTGCGCTCGAAGTCCGGCGTTCATAAACCTCCGAGAGGTGTCGCCATCGTTTCGTTGTCCCTGTCGAGTCTAACCGAACGATTGAATTTGGGGGGGGGGGGCCCAATCAGTCAAAAATCCAATTGGGGCTTTTATCGGTATCAAAATTGTGGACGGCACCCGCACCAATTGTTCCTGACCCGCCCCGCCCTTCTCAAAGTTCATTTGTTTTTATTTCAACTTTTTCCAAAGGTCACCGGCCGTTTTCGCATGCCACCCGGCGACTACGTGGTCGTTCCGTCGACTTATGAGCCGGACGAGGAGGGCGATTTTATGCTGCGCATTTTCACCAATGGCTTCGTCGAATCCGCGTGAGTTCCGTCCGACCATTTGGCTCTTTTACACTTTACCCCCCACAAAATTTTTTTTTTATTAAAACACTGAAAAATGTTTTTAAGGGTAATCGAGGGTGTAGAAACCGAATCTGACATCCTCTTTCGACCAATTCCGAACCCCGAACCCGAATTCGAACAATATTCCGAAAATTCAAAAATTTTCAAAATATCAATTCAAATGCACGAAAATTATTATTAAATGAGTTTGTAGACAACGGCAGTATTCATTGAACACGCGCACATGGGTACAAAACACTCACTTGGGACCAAAAATTACAAAACACAACATTATAATCGCCGAACTGTTTTCGCCACAAAAATTCTGCCAGATAAGTATAATACAACGAGATTTTGAATGTTCGAAAATTGCTCGAATTCGGGTTTGGAATTGGTCGAAATGGATGTCAGATTCGGTTTCTACACCCTCGATTACCCTTAAAAACATTTTTCAGTATATTAATATAAAAAAAAATTTTGTGGGGGGTAAAGTGTAAAAGAGCCGACCATTTTTTTAATTCGTTTGATTTTTTCAGGGCGCTTTGAACAATCATTTTGATGGAAATTCAACAATGTGGGCATGGGGATCAACACCAGAACGGATTGGCTAAGCACGTCAAATTTGTTTGAAGATTCCTTTTTTATTTTAACGTTCAATTCACGTACATACTTATCTGTCAGGTCGCCCCCCCCAACAAATACTCAAAATAGGGCCGAGCATATTTTAACAATATAAATAATGCTTAATCTTTGAAGGGATTATTTCCTCCGCTTTTTTGCTTCCGTTCGCTTTTTATGTATGGTAATCAATCACATTCACATTGGTAATTATCCACTATGTACACACAATGTGCAAAGAATAAATGCTTTACATTTAAATAATGTTCAAAAAGGCTCTTTTTGTCTGCAAAACAAAAATAGGAATTTTTCCTTTTCCAAAAGCCCCCAGGTTGAATATTGAGGGGCTTTTGACCCTAACCAAATGCATGTTAATCATTTTTGTCGGCTGCCAAAAGGAAATACGCCAAATTACGACACTTTACTTTGGCAAATGAGTAAAAATAAATTTATCCGCCGGGTTTATTGTAAAGTGTTTGCAATGAATGCAACGATCGACAATTGGCGTTCAAGTCTTTTCAATGCGCGCTTCTTGCTTCTTCTGATAATCACTCAGTGCTGCTTGGATTGCGTCTTGGGCCAACACTTAAAGGCAAACATTAAACGGCGGGCGATTAGCTCGGAAAACCCAAAAGCACTTCCGCAGGCTTTTCTAGCCGTTATTTCTTGCAAGTTTCGCAATTTTACTGAAACTGCGGAAGCTCGGCTTAGACTCCTATTAGGCTTAGCCCCGCGGCTCATAACTTTCTTCAATTTCTCCCGCAGAAAATCCTTTCAGATTCTTGCATTAAAACCCGAAAGGAGTCGATTAGGGTATGTGATTTGGAGGTTTTTGAGTGGGGCCATATTAAGGTAAAAATCCCATCCTTGCATAAGAAGTTTCTGTTTTGCATACGGATCCTATGGTGAACAGCAGCTGCCCCCCTTGCCCCCCCCCCTGGCTACGGGCCTGCTAGGTACGCCCTTGGTGCGAGCCAAAAAATAAAATGTTAGCGGTGGAAATCAAAAGGTTGCCGTCGGAGTTCCAACCTATAATAAACCCGTTTGTCAAAACAGAACTACGCCGTTAAAAATCAGAAGTGATTATTACTCGAACAGTGCAGCTTGACGGGAGGAAGCGATAGTTCCTTGGCAATCTGCTGGTTCTTGACCTTGCTGGCATAGTCCAAATTCTGCCCTTTTATCCATTCGGTGGCGAGTGACGAACTCGCAATTGCTGACCCGCATCCGAACGTCTTAAACTTCGCGTCGATTATTTTGCCATTTGCATCCACCTTAAACACACAAACCCATATAGCAAAACTGTTTTCCTCAAACCTTGATTTGCAATTTCATAACATCGCCACAAGCCGGCGCTCCAACAACCCCAGTGCCAACCGATGGGTCATTTTTGTCCAAAGAGCCAACATTTCTTGGATTTTCATAATGGTCAATGACCTTCTCGTGGTACCCCGCAATCTGCTGCAGTCGGACTGTACTACGTAAAACCAGGGGTCGCATCATTTTTCTGGAAATATCTAATTAAAAATCAAAAGAACACATTTATTAAGATAAAATCGGTAAACAAATAAGTGTGAAGGTTGTGAGTTAGAAGGAATTTATTATAAATAGTTAATGGAGTTTCGTAAAAATTTCGTTATTTTGTATTTTTCAAGTAATGAACCGAAAAGTACGTATTGTTTACGATTGTGCCGGGAATCGATTTTCGGTTTGTTTTCCATTTTCGCATTAAATAACAGAACGCCAAAGGGGTTTCAAATGTTTAGCAGTTTTGTTTTTGCTGTTTCTGTGCTTGGGTGTGGTAATATGTAAAGACTGGAATTTAAGTCCCGGATTAGGGCAGCATTTTGGAAATGACCAGGATCGGGATTTACCGGGCTCAAAATCCTGGTTTGTTGCTTCGACAAAAATACCAGGATTCCGGATCAGGAGTCCTATAAAATCCTGTCCGGACTCGGGTCCTGTGCGATCTCTAGTAATATGTGTTGGGTGTGTTGAATGTTGCAACAATGTTGTTTTCTTGGCTACAAATAACCACACGTGCCGGGGTCTAGCTGGTACGCATAGACAGAAGCTTATTTTCTGCAAATTAGATTCTGTAATGTCCTCGCGTTTTTTGCCATTATTCAATTTTTGTCTACGTTTATATGTTTGAACTTTTAGCGTTACACTTACACAGCAAATTCAACGGCTTCCTGAAGAGCAAAATACCCATTCATCGGCGTTCTTTAGGAGAGAAATATGCGAGCAAAGGTTCACAACTGATAAAATAAAAAACTTTGTCTTTTGTTTGTTCACCAGATTGTTGTGACTATAGTTTTTAGTTACATGGCCCTCCTCCTAATTTTCCAACTGCGCACAATTTCGAAACTTTTCCACACAATTTGCATTTCATTAATTTAGTGGCGTAAGAAGCGAATGCGTCGTCTGAAGCGCAAGCGTAGACAGGCCAAGAAGTGAGCACTGTCCGTCCTCGTCCCGACAAGGAAAGGATGGAGCGCTTGGCCGGCCAACCAATTGCATTGGCCTTTTGTTGTTGTTTGCTTTTGTCTCCACCACTTCTTTTATGTCATTACCCAATCAAAAAGTTCGGCTCCAGCCGTCAACCGTTCCAAAAAACGATGAAATTTCTTTGTGCCTGCCTCAAAATGTTTGTTTTTATTGTTGTCATTTTTTAATTGTTAGCGGGCCGAGGCCAGATAAAATTTGTTACAATCTAACGAATTCAAATTTATCTGCTGTAAAAAAATCAGGTAAATGGGCCAAAACACTGCTACGCTCGAAATTTAACTTGATTACCACCTATTCCTAGAGATACAAATTCCCCCTTGTTCGGCGACTAAATGGCTTTCTGTTTCAGGGCATATTTCGCTAAAAAAATTAAAATCAAACAATTATAGAATCCTTATGTAAAAGAAAAAATGTGTGTCCTGACGTGGTTGGTGATTTTATTAGCGGGGAATTTCGCATAAATTTGTTTTTGAAATTCAGCTCTGGAAAAATACATTCGAACAATTTTTTGAAAAAATTGAATTTTTTCAAAATTCACTTCTCCAAATTCCTATGGCGTAAGCGATTTGGTAATGATGCATTTTATGAATTTTGGGATCATATTCGTCACATCTACCCATGCGAATAGTATTTATTTCTTTTTAAGTGAATCTCTGTTATTCTTTCTCATTTCGTGCATTTAAATCGCTTTTGAGACATAAATGTGAATTTTGAAAAAATTCAAATTTTCCAAAAAATTGTTCGAATTCGTGTCAGGGGTTCGGAATTAATCGAAATAAAGTTCAGATTCGGAATCTACGCCCTTGAATACCCCTAGAAAGACCTTTTAATCGACTTTGAAAAATATTCTTTTTTCAAAAAATGGGGGGGGGTGGGACAAAGCACAGTATTACCGAATTTACTCCCGTCTTATATAGGTCCCGAAATCTTTTAAAAATGTTTTTCTAAGTATCTAAAAAGGTGTTACTAGGGGTATTCTGGGACGTAGAATCCGATGCTGACATCCATTTCGGCCAACCCCGAACCCGAACAATTGTCTAAAATACAATTTCTTCAAAAATCTTTTTGTTGGTCCGAGGATTAGAAATCGGTCAAAAGGTGGTGGTTCGGAATCTGCGTCCCCGAATACCTCTGGAAACACCGTTTCACCGACTTTGAATTTTTTTCCGAAAAATCATAGATGTTGAAATCATAGAAAGATGAATCATACTGTATGATGAATTGTTCCTTCTTCGAAGAACAGAAACGGCAAAATGCTTTTTTTAATTGTATTGTTGGATGCCATGGCTTAATATTCTCCATTTAGTTTCGAGAATTAAGCAAATGTAAAATGAACAAATGCAATTAAATGAGGAGAGAATCACAAAGAGGCAAAAATGCGACCATTTCATGCTTAAAGTATTATTTTGCAATTTGAGTAGCAAAGTGAAGAAGAGAATATGTGAGAACGGACAGACTTTTTTGAACTCGAAAGTTTAAGGCTCTTTCTCGGAAGCTTCGGAAGGAAAAGTCGTTTCGTTCTCAAACAGCGAACGAGTGCATAACTTAAAGTGTCAACACAAAACACAAAAAAAGAGAGGAAGAAATCAAATAAATTCTGAAGAAATAAATAATAATGCTTCTCTCTCTCTGATGATCTGTCCCCGTCCATTTTCCTAAGCCCACCATCACAATGTTCTACAGGGCCATTTGCTTCTCACGTTCCTCGCCCTCCTCCACCATCTCTTCCATTGTCCGTTCCGTCGTCAGCGTCTCTCCCCCGTTGACCATCTCGTCGTCGTCGTCCTCCTCCTCTTCAATCTCTTCTCCGTTTCCCCCCTCCTCTCCGCGCTGTTTGGTCGGCCCAACAGCGGCAGCGGAGGAGAGCATCGCGGCCACCAAATCAGCGCCCGACGGCGATGAGAACAATGCCGCATAAGACTTCCAATCAATGCCAGTGCCCTTGCTGACTTTGCAACGAATCCGACGCGGCAGAGGCGGTGGCACCCAACGCGCGCACATCGTCAAACGCCGCTTCCGACTTCATTGTTGAGGCCATGCTGGTGTTGGCCAACCTAAAGAAAAAGGACATTTGCTAACACGAAACAACCCAATCCAAGTTTTCTTTTCTCAAAATCCATTCACTAATTTAGTGTTTCCATCCATTCTCGTTCACTCCAAAAGTGTATCGTATTTTGGTTGAACAAAATTCACATTCGCTGGACGGGGGGGGGGGGGGAGGACAACGAATAGAGAATATCTAACCATCCAGCCGGTTCTTCTTCATTCACTCATCCAAAACTCTGTTCCGATGAAAAGAATAGTAATTGCTCCCCCCTCCTCTCAAACAAACAATCCGTTAACAATTCACATTCACTGCTGCAACACGGTAAACAAAATGGCAGTAAGTTGAATATCAAAAACAAAACAAACCATCCCCCTCCAGGGAAGAAAAAGAGAGCACAACTCCCCCCCCCCCCTCCCCCTCCACCCACCGACAACACAAATAAACTGTCAATCACCCCCCTCCTCCCCCCCCCCCCCCGCAACAAAAGCTGACCAACCAATCGTTCGCCCACATAACCAACCAACCACCAAATCTCCCCCCCCCCCCCCCCTCCCCCACCAAACGCGCACACGCAAACACTCCTCGCGCACATTGCGCAAACGCAAAAGATAACCATAAAATGGTTGGGGGAAAAGACAGTCGAACGACGAGAGAGTGGAAGAGGTTTCATTACAGTAACATCGCTGGAGCAGTACTGCTCATTTGGGGCGCGAGGAGTGTTTGGGGTTAATTGCATTGGGGACGAGGCAAATTCGTTCACAGATTCCGGAATAGAAATCCTGTCCACATCGACGGCACAAAATCGTCTGAGGTCTTTAGGATTTAAATATTTGAAGGAATGTTCAAAATTTAGAAATATGGCCAAAAATAGCTTCAATGCCAAAAATCCTCCCCCCCCCCCTATTTCCATTTTTTGTCGTATTTTGACCTGCTCGGCCTCCCCTCCCGGAGTGTCCAATTGCGCACTTTTGCGTTGTTCTTCAGATGGGAAAGGATCAGTTTGGCCTTGGTCAGTTGCACTTCGTTGGGCAACTCATCCCACTTGAAGTAACTCATCGTCTGTTCCACAACAACTCGAATCTAATTTGGAATAAATAATTAAAAAAAATGTGTAAAATATTATTTTTGAAAAAATAATTCAAAAAATCATTCGCCGGCGCACCTTTGGCAGCTGTCGGGTCAACAAATTGGCAGCCGTTTCGCCGTGAAACGTTCGCAGCGAAATTTGAATGTTCTTCAGCTCTTCGTCGTTAATCGATTCGCGCAGAATTTGCCAATGCAAAAACCTAAAAAAATTGGAAAATTTTAGAAAAAAAAAAACAATTTTTTTTTGCCCGCCTTTGGCTGTGTGCTTTGGAAACTTCGCGCTGCCTTCTCCGCTGCCCGTTTCACCGCACCGTCCGGGAAATTATGTTCCAACAAAACAGGCGAAGGGACCTTCAAAATTGGTCGAACAGTTGGAGACGTACATGGCAAAGGTATTTAATGAAAGAATCCCTTTGAATGACTTCAGAACCCCCCCCCCCCTCAAAAAAGACCAAATTCGGGTTGCCAGACGAATTCCCTTCACCCTCCCGCACCAAAAAAACTGACGGCTTCTCTTGCCTGAAAATGGTGGTGATGGAAAGTGCCGTTGTTTTTCAGTTTGGTTGGCATTGATTTGCGTGCATTGGAGGCCGTCACCAGCGGCGATTTGCGTCTTTTGCACCCACCCGCCGGCTGCCGTGGACGGTGCAGAGCCGATGACGGCATTGTGCTTTCGGGCCCCACCACCGCCGTTTTCCGCCTTCAGATGGTGCGAGTACTGCCCCAACTCGACGAAGCCATTTCCTGACAAAAGTGCATATGGATTTTTCAAAAGATTGGCGGGTTTCCGAATCACAGAAAAAAAAAACCAGCCAGAGACAAAAAACCAGAAAGTTGAGTTCTTTGACTTAGCAACCAAAAAGAATGAGGAAGTAATCAGTTCTTGCGATTTTGATGTCAACAAACGGAATAAATGCCAACCGTTTTCCCCTCCTCCGCCAAATGGGAAAACGTTTTCCGTTGTTGCAGCGGGTACAGCGACGGAGGCGTTAGAAGACGTCGGTGAAAGCGGCGAATTCGTCTGAACGGAGCATTGAATTTTGAAAAAAAAATTATTTAGCTTGTTTATAATTGTTTTGAAATAAATCAAAAACAAAACAAAGTTAGTCGAATTCAAAAAAACAATCGCCTACCCCATGGACAAAGGCACCATTGACGCCGCCGGCGTTATTGTTAGTGCTGTTTCCGTTCAACATCATCAAACTGTTCATGGCAGTCATCCCAGCCAGCGAGACGGACGCCGCCGACTCCCTGTCGCAGTCGCGGATTGGAGTGCTCGTCCTGGGAAGGAGCGAAGGGTTTGATTTCGTTCCGAAAATCCCAAAGAGTCCAGTTCAATAAAGCCTGAACATCTCGCCAACCTTTGGTTGTGATGGTCAACGGACTCGGCAACGGCAGTAGGAAGCGGGCCTCGGCGAGGTCGACTCGTGAACGACGAGTGGCAGCACCATTTTTGGCAGTGATTGTGCCACCGTTGGAGCATTCTTTGCCCTCCGCTGCCAAAGAAATGTCCGATTTGATGTTATTGACTTTGCTGCTGCTCCGATAATTTGTGGCGTCTCCCTGAAAATAAAATATACAAAAATTGAATTCGTTTTGCGATTATTATGAAATTAATTGGAACCCGACTGCCCCAATTGAAATCACTTAAACCTGTTCATAGATAACAAAACAAAAAAAAAAATTAAGGTTTTAGATAACATAAATTTTGATCGCGACATGAGTTGAATGGTTTTTCCCGAGAACATTTTAAAAATTCCGATCTAGAAATTTGCACAATTTTTCGGGATTCGAGACTTCTTCTGATGATAAATTTGATAAATCCATAATCATTTTTGTTTGTATAAAGTTGTCATTCACTTGTAAGCAATGTTTGTGGCCTGAAGTCGTCAGCGATTGCTGTTGTTGAGCGGTGGAGGCGAACAAACCGCCAAAAGTGTCGTTGATTAGAGAGGCGAAATGTGCCGAGGCGGTTGGGCACGAGGGAGGGGGGACAGCGACGGACGGAGGCGAAGGAATCAGAAATTGGTGCTGTTGATGCGGAGGACTTTGCTGTTGCTGCTGTTGGCACTGGAAGAGGACAGAGTAAATTAAATGATTTTTAGAGGGGTCAAAATCAGAAAACTCCCCCCCCCCCCCTAAATTAAATAATTTTTAGATGGGTCAAAATCAGAAAATTCCCCCCCCCCCCACCCACCGAATTCATTCCGCTAAGCATTGCCGCAAATTGTGCCGCTGTCGCCACCGCCGAAACGACGGAATCCGACGGAACGGTCAAATGGGGCGAACCAAGCAAATTGGCGGCGGAAGGCATCGGCGGAGGAGCGTTGGCATTGGCACCGCGAGTGCCCGTCGAAGTGAACATTTCCAAAAGGAGAGAGACTTTCTGAAGGGAGAGGGCGAATGGATCAATCAAATTGACGACAAAAGGCCCTCTCCCTCCCTGCACTCCTCATTTGCCAAGAGGTTCGACTCCCGAGAAGCCCCCCCCCCCCCTAAACACAAACAAAATCGAATTTATTCAAAAAAAAGATTGAAGATTTCGGTCTTCAAAGAAATAGCTCCAAAATTAAAAATGGTATTTCCTATTTTTTCGATTTCGGGGCGTCCCCCTGCTGACCCATCAAAAAGTTGCGCATTTTAGGAGCTCCTCTAACACAATGGCATCAACTCACTAAAGAATTTTTTTACCCAAAAACAGATTGAAAAAATCTGTTTTCAACAAAAAAGGACGCCAAATTTGACAAATTAAAAGAATGTTTCACTAATTGTAAATTACAAACGCCCGACCATGTCAATGTCGTTGAGTCGACTGTTAATTCCGTTGAGTATCGCCCGCGAATTGGTGTCCAACAGCGAAAAATTGTTGGCGTTGCTGGTAGCCGAAGCCATCATCGAAGTTTTTTTTGTAAGTATTTTTATCCGAATGTTCAAAAGTCCAAAAAATGAAACCTGAAAAAACAGTGAAAAGATCAATTCGAGAAACAAAATTGTTTCAGATACAGCTCGAGCTGTTCGAAAAAGTTTTGGAAAATTAAATATAGAAAAAACGAATACATAACATAATTATGTTCATAAATAAATTGAGAACGTGTGCGAAGGATGTTTTCCATTCCACGCCATTCCAAGCGAACAATTCCCCCCCCCCCCCCCGACGATTAAACCGTTGAATGAGTTGGGGTGATGGACAGAAAAAGAAAAAATTTCTTCCTTGGCGGATGATAACATCTTCCGAAAGGAAGTGAGCAGCGTGGGGTTGGGTGGACGGACGGCTGGGATGGAATTGGAGGAGCGATTTAACGGGGGGGGGGGGAGCGATTCAAATGCATAAGAAAAAGTTTAAACCGTCCAATTATTTATTTATGTATGGGTGGGGGGGGGGGGGGGAGAAGCACTCAATACTCACGATCCAAAGTCCATCCGGAGAAAAAAACGATGATCGATTCAATGAAAAAAAAACATACTCAAAAAAAGACCAATTCCCACCACTTTTTGAATAAAAATGTAAGAATAAAGAATGCTGAACAGTTCGATCGGCTCAACCAAAGACAGACAGCGGCGGCAAGACGAACGCGAAGCTGATCTCCTCCTGTCCCCGTCCCCCAAAGAGTGAATGACATAATGCCCCAAAGAACCAACAAAAGGATCAATTCTCCTCCCCGAACTCTTTTTCTGTCGGTACAGACAGAAAATGTTTGAAGGGAGTGAATGCTGTTGCTGTGCTACAAGAGATTGAGTTGGCTGTCTCGTTTGACGAGTTGACGACGACGGGGGAGGGGGGGGGGAGGGGGGAGGGGGGGGAGAACGAAACTAATTCATCCCCCCCCCACCCCACTCCCTCAGTCACTCATCGTCCGTCGTCGCCGCCGGCGTCGGCAGTGCGGAGGAGGAGGGGAAACTGTTTGTTTCGGTTAACAGACGTCCTCTGCCCGCCCCCTAAATGAAGCCAATTTTGGTGTTGGCGAAGGGTTCCGACAACAAGAAAAGGTGGGGGGAGAAAGCGCTCAAATCGCCGTCCGTCGGTGTTTTTGAGCGGTTGTGCTCCAAAGTGTGGTTGGTTGGTTGGTGAGTGGAAGGAATTAAGGGGGGGGGGTTGGGTTGTGTTGACAGGCGGTGGATGAATGTTGAAGAGTTTGGAATCGGTGAATGGATGCGGTGGATGAATGGACCTCATTTAGCGAGACAGGAAACGGTGGACGATTAAACGGGGCGCCGACGCGGGAGGGGAGGGGGGGGGGGGGAATGTCGCTTTTGCGCATGTTTTATGAGCCCAAATTTGTTCGGGTGAAAGTTCCGTCGCAGAATTAGAAAAAACGTTTAATTTTGTTTCAAATATGTATTTGTGTAACAATGTAAATTTCGATTCACGAAACTCAAATGATAAAAAGTCTTTTGGCATACGAAAATCCATTTTAGATTTATGAATTTCTAAGCATTTTAATCTGATGCATTTATTTGTAAGCAAAAACAAAGGGTGCGGCGGGTGGACAGCCAGCCCATCCGTGCACCCGCCGGCTTCGGAACAGCGTGGAAAAAAGTGAGTGAGGTGAAAAATGGTATGAGCATGATTGAGGGGGGGGGAAGGAGGGGGGGGGGGGGATTGAGGGGGGGGGGAAGGAGGGGGGGGGGGATTGGGGGGGGTAAAGGGGGGGATTGGAGGGGTGGGGGGAATTGGGGGAGGGAGGGAAAAGAGGGGGGGGGGGAGTGGGGAGGGGGGGGGGGGAATTGGGGGGGGGGGATTGGGGGGAGGGGGGGGGGGGAGGGGAGGGGGGATCATCGGACGATTGGATGGGTTTGAACCGGGCAATTGTGGCGGCTGAGCAGAGGGCGGGGAGGGGACCATCTGCGCAGCCGTCGCCGCCTCCCTCGGCGGGGGATTGTGGCGGGGCCGAAAAATTTACGACGACAACAGAAACAGAAGAAAAAGGGAGGAAAGTGATGAGGGGGGGGGGAGGAGGGGGGGGGGGGGAAGAAAAGCGATGAAATGGGGAAAGGAGTCAATTGGCGCGCGGGGACGAAATTTACGAGATGAATGGGCCCCCGGGGGAGAGGGGATGGATATGCTGATGAATAAAATGGAAATTTGGACGGGGCAGGAGGGCAAGGGCATGGGACGAAACGGGTCGGAAGAAAAAGGAAGCAAACAACAGCAAATTGGGGTTTGGCACACACTCAAAATTAAACAAAACGCCAAAAATGCCAAAAATTGTCACTATGAAAGTTCAATTGGGAGTAAAATAAGCGCCGTAACTTTAAGAGTTTTGAACATGCAAATTTTTGCGAGAGGAAAAGGAAAATTAAAAGTGCACAATACGCCAAACTGCGCCAAAATTTGAATACTTTGCACTTAATTTACGGTAATAAAGCAAAGAAAAAAAAGTTAAGGACAAAATTAAAAAAAAATCAATTTTGAACCGGTTAAATGGTGATGATGAATTGATGGGGCTGGATGGAGTAAAACAGTGCCCCCCCCCAACCAATCCCTCACCCATCCGCGGGGATTAGGGATTACCTCTCCCCCCCCCCCCGTCCCCCCCACCGCTGCCGCCCATTGTCGGACGGTCGCTGCTCCCCCTCCCATGCGCCTCGATCGGCGGTCCCTCGGCTCAATTCGCTCAGTTCACCGCCCCCCCCCCCATTATTATTATTGTTTTGGCAGTCCAACCTCATCGATGGATAGATGAGGTTGGAATTGGGGGGGGGGAAACCATAATCATCGCATCATTCTCATCACCACCGCCCACGCCCATCCATCGCCCAGGCGCTGAACCATGGCGCGGGAAATTGTCCCCCGAGGGGAGTGAACGCAACCACTTCATAGTCAGGGTTCGTCCCCCGAGGGGAGTGGGCAATGCCGGAATGGCTTTGATCGGGGCTGGAGAGGGCGAGGTTCAACACTCTTTCAGCCATTCTTTGTTGGAATGTTTGAGAATGTTGCCATGACGTTTCAAACCACGAAAAGTCTCTCATTAAGTCGTATAAATTCATTATCAATTTGTTTCACAAATTTTACAGGTAAACAAATGCCCAAATTGGTTCAATTCTCATTTTCGCCGGTCCAAACCTTTTTGCCTTATTTTATTAATAATATCCGTCCGACCGAATAAATGCCTTTGTCCCGTCAGTCCGTCTGCATTGGCCCGCATTTATTTGATAACAAAAGTGGTGGGAGAGTCAATTGAGCCCGGCCGCCGTCCACAACGATAGGACGGAATAATGGGCAAAGAATGGATGCGGGGAGGGGGGGATGCGGGGGGGATGCGGGGGAGAGGGGGATGCGGGGGGCGGGGGTGGGGGGGGGGGCGGGGGAGGGGATGCGGGGGGCGGGGGTGGGGGGGGGGGGACGAAACTTAACGGAATCCCCGCGAGTGGGGGGGGGGGGGAGGGAAACCGCCCACCACCCGTCGCCCATTGTGTGTGAACCGTGGTCCCACTCAAAACGGCGACGGAATCTCTCCGTTTTCTGATTCATTCAGTGTGGGGAAGTTGAGGGAAGAATGAGTTGGGGGGGGGGGGGGAGTTGGGGGTGGGGGGAACTCCTTCCCCCCCCCCTTCCGAGCGAGTTTTGAGACTTAATCGTCTTCTTCTCTTTAGTCAGCCGCCAGTGTTGTTGTCATCATTGAGTGTGGCGGGGGGGGGGATGAATAAAATGGAAATGAGGGAGGGGGGGGAGGGAGGGGGGGGGGGAGGGGGGGGGGGGTTTGTGTTGTATGAGTTGGGGTGGGTTGAGCAACTTTTGACACTTCGCCATGTCGACGATTATGAAAAGATTGGGGCGGGATGGGCGACAAAATTGAGCAGTCGAATTTGGATGGCCTCTTGGATTGTTTGGCACAAAAATTGCTTAGGCGGCGGACAAGAGCTGTTTAGGGTTTAGGAATTGTAAAGGTTGACTAACTGAGAAAGCCGGGGATGCCAAACGTGTGGACAATGTGTGCCCGTGCCGAGGAAGTCTTAAAGGCTACTGATCAAAGCAGTTCAAGAATCTCGAACATTTCTCAAATTCCAAAAAAACCGGACTCTGGCATCTGTGCGGATCAATTCCATGATTCTATGAAGATTGGCTTCTCTGACGGTTAAGGAATGAATGAACCCATTTTTTCTCCGTTCATTAAAAGCGTTGTCCGTTTGTTTCTCGCCGGCAGATCGGGTTTTAATGGGGAATAAAATGTGAAACGGACACATACTGCTGGGAATGGAATTGAATGGACGGGGAGGGGGGGGGGGGGGGGGCGTCTAAAATTAAATTTGGGGGGGGGGAATTGAAATGGCATTTTGTATATTTAAAATGGAAAATCTGAGACTAATCGGTCATTTTGTTGTGATAAGTAATCGTTGAGGCGAAGGCATTTTTTGCATTTTTAAATTTATTTTTATTTATTAATGGAAAATGAAATGGTCGGCGGAGGGGCAAAGGCCAAAGTAAGTGAAGAAACGTGCACCAAACAAAAAACACCTGCTGTTTGATAGTCTTAAAGTAAAATAAAATAAAATAAAATAAAATAAAGGGAATGAATGCTTTTCACAAAAAGAATATTCTTTTTGGAATGTTACTTTTATTTTTATTTTTTGCTTTTTCTTTTTGGGATTTGAAATGCGAAATAAAAAAGGCCGTGGGCCTGTCCACAGGCTAAGGCGCTGTTCTCAATGGCCATATTTAGCGCTTTCTCCGGATGGTCGCTGCTTTTATGTCTTAGAAAGCGCGTCGAAAAGTTTCCGACCAATTACGGCCCCTTAGGCGTTGTAAAAAGCGTCGAATTACCCCCCCCCCCCCCCCCCCCCATAAACAAAACGACCGACACCTTTTGTGCCTTTGGGTTAGTTAAGGTTGCGCACTAATGTTGGCAGTGTTGGCCGGCCTGAATCTGTCCCTAATTGCCATTTCTCAGGGGATGGCACGGGTTTCAACTTCCGTGCCCATTCTCGGGGCATTTTCCGTTGGCATTTGCCCTAAGGGCATCATTTTTCTTTAGCATTGTGAGGTGGTTTTGCCGTAGGCGGTAATTGGTGGGTTTGTGGGCAATTTCAGCGCCGTCGGCACGGTTTTGCAACACATTCAGAAAAGCCGACGAAATATTATTCGAAATGGAATTGGGGGGGGGGTTTCCTACAAAAATGCGTTTTTTGCGGGAGTCGGACAACAAAATATGCAAAAAGTGTTGCTTAAAGGCTGAATTCATTGGTTTAAATGTTAATAAAGTTGCCTTAAGCATAAATTGCTTCCCGCCGGCGTCGACTCGGCCGGTTCAAAACCTCAAAATGCTTTAAGCGAAGGAAACGCCGGGGCTTCCCGCCCCCGCCGCCCCGCCGCTGTGCTCCGTTATCGACCGGGAAATGACTGGGGATGGAGGGGATGAATAAAAGGGGTTCTTTGGTTCGTTGGGGGGGGGGGGGGTGGGGGGGGAGGGAGTTGAGGCCCCCCCCCCCCCTCCCCCCCCCCTTTTTGCCCTTCGGGGAGGGGCAAATGGAAAATGGTTCACAAACCGCCCGCCCGACGCCGTCGTTGGGGTCGCCGGCCGCCGATGCTTCCAATGCATTGCGAGCGGAGCAAAAGGGTTTTATGGCCGCCGCCACCGCCAAACGACGACACGACACAAACGACAAAATGTCGGGGGGGGGCAAACAAAACCAACGGGCGAAGGGACGGAGAGACGGATAAAACGCTGGGGGGGGGGGACTTTCGAAACCTGCCCCCCCCAACTCCCCCCCCCCCCCAACTCCCTCCCCCCCCCCCCCCCAACTCCCCCCCCAACCCCCCCCCCCCAACTCCAACCACCGACCGACCAACGGGTTTAATCGGAGGGGGGGGGGGGGGAAGGGTCTCTTCTCGAAGGTTTATGGCTGTGGGGGGGGGGGGTTGGAGGAGTTTTTTTCCATGTTTTATTGGGGTGGGGGCTTATGCTCTTAAGGAAGGCGAAATAATCCCGGTTTTCTGAAGCATTGTCGTTGTCTAAAAGTACAAAAGCTCAAATAATAAATGTTGCGAGTTTTGTTTTGTTTGGATACTGTAACAATTGTCGATATATACTGTACATATTTTTTTGAATCTAAAAAAGATGTTTAAACCCATTGGAATCGAATGCCCAACAACCACAGAAACGGCCTCTTTTTGTCCTTGCTGGCCTAATGGAAATGTCCAAATGTCATCGCTGTGCCAAAAGGCAATTCTGACGGCAGAAATTGAGAGATGAGTTTGGTGTCCGTGGCCAAAGGCCGGCAAAACCGCCGCCGGCAAACGGAGGGCAATTCCCGGAGGGGAAATGAATATGAAAATGTGGCCAAAATGGTTTTGTGCCAAGGGCATCCGATGGGTTGGGGATAAAAGTGAGTGCCCGGAAGGGAGCAAATAGGGGAGGGGGAGGATGAATTGGGATGGATGTCGGAAGAGTCGGTCGGATGAGCTTTGGGCCTTGTGGCTTTATGTGGGTCCAAACTTTGCCTCAATTAGTGTCGCAACAATTCATGAATATGATGGCAAAATGTGCCCCCAGGGGACGTACGGGCGGTTGAGGTTTGGCAAAGTGTTTTTCAGAAAATCAGAAAAGCCAATTAAAGTACGGACAAAGCTTTGAAGGCACAACAAAAATGTCCAATTTTTCAAACATATTTTGTATAAAATACCGTATAATGTTTGTTGATCTTTGATTAATTGGGTTTAACATTTGCCACAATTACAAATGGACAAAAAACAATCATTGGCGTTTACCATAGTTTAAGCCAATAATGGAATTAGCGTCCCGTTTTACGCTGATATTCTCTGGTCACGAGTACCGTAATCTCGACGGGGACTGCTTTCGTAAACATACTGTACGGAACGAGAAATTTCTTCGTACAAAACCACCGAAAGTGTGTCGCGAATCAAAAATATATTATTCCCCCCCCCCCCATTATTTGATCAAGATCCCCCCCCCCCCTCTCCCCCCTCCCCCAATCGCTCTCGATTCGATCTCAACCCACTCGAACCGCTCAGCACTTGAGTTGAGGCCCCTGGGGAGGGAAGAATGTGTTGGGTTGGCCCACCGTCGAAACCACTCAAAGTCTTCACCTCCCTCCCCTGGGGGGACGGACTTTGTGTGACTTTTCCCCAGCGGGAACGGCAAACAAACTGTCGGGGATGCATCTCGTTTGGGCCGAGAAAGAATTGAGAGAATCGGAACAGTTCTTTAGGGTATCCGGGAGACGAATTGACGCGGAATTCGAAACGAGAATTCAATCACATCTCGGGATTCGCGGGTTTCAAAGCATTTTGAGTGAGTTTAAAGCATTTTGAGTGAGTTTAAAGCATTTTGAGTGAGTTTAAAGCATTTTGAGTGAGTTTAAAGCATTTTGAGTGAGTTTAAAGCATTTTGAGTGAGTTTAAAGCATTTTAAGTGAGTTTAAAGCATTTTGAGTGAGTTTAAAGCATTTTAAGTGAGTTTAAAGCATTTTAAGTGATGGCTTTTATTCATAATCAGCAAATGTTGAGGAGGGCATTGGGAAAGAAAAGGTCCCACTTGACCATATTTAACGCCCAGGAAAAAAATGTTTTGTATTTAATTGCCAAAATATTTCCAAAATGTGGCGATTATGCGCGCACCAGCGAAGAAATTGTTTTGCGAGACTCCGTTTGGTCCTTTTGAATGGGCGCGATCGAGCGTGTGGCATTGTGCCAACGGAAAACGACAAAATAGGCATAAAAACGGCGTTGGCACAATGAATTCGGTTGATTATTTGAATTTATGTCCGCTCAGATGCGCAAATTTTTAAAACAAAACATTTTCGGTTGCTTCCGCTGCTTACCGTATTACGCTAGTAGATATTAGCCTTGGAAAAGTGTCCCGATTTATTGCCTTTGCTTGTCGGTTTTAAAGTTTTACACAATTTTGAGACTCTGAGGGGATACTGTACATTTTGGAGGTGCTTTTTTGCGCGAAAGTGTGGAGTTTGGCGTGATGAAACAATGAATGGACGCGCCAAGTTGGAGAAGACGGACCGGAGAAATGGAAGCCGCGCACTGAAAAGTCCACGCCGATTGTTCCCCGAAGGCAATTAAGGGCGTTTCGGGGACGGGGAAAGGGCGCCTAATGGACTTTTGCCCACAAATGCCCCTCAGGGACCCTAATTGGGCACATCCATCAGCACAGCACTCACTCACTTTACGCCACTGAGTTTCATATTCGCATTTTGCGCGACTTTCTGCAGCAGTCCGTGAGGGATTTGCTGCGGTGCGGGGGGGGGGGGAGGCGTGGGGGGGGGACGAGCAATGGACGGACGGACGGATGGGGGGGGGAGGGACGGATGGGGGGAGATAGGGGGGGGGGGCGGACGGATGGGGGAGATAGGGGGGGGGGGGAAAGAGTGGAAGAAAGTGGGGGAGGGGAGCTTATTATGGTTTCCCCCCCCCCCCTCTCCATTTTCTGATCAGAAACGGTAGTCGGCGGGGAGGGGGGGAGGGGGGGGGGGGGCCTCACGCCAAAAGGGGCGGCTGTCGCTAAAATTGGTGGCGAGTCTCTTAACAATGAATGCGTTGCACGACAATTTGTCGCTTGGCGGTGACTGTCCGCGGTTATTCTGCTCCAATTCGACGTCTAATTGCCTTTTCGGTCCAACCCACGGAAGCATTTTGGAAATAAAACCAATTTTCGGGGAAATGGGCGGGTGGACAGAGCGCAGCTAACCCTTTTCCGAAATGGCATAATCAGTTGAGAAAGCCCAAAAACTTCATCGACTTAAACCTCAAAAGGTCTCGAGGTTAATTAATCACTTCGAGGCTAATTAATCACTTCGAGGCTAATTAATCACTTCGAGGCTAATTAATCACTTCGAGGTTAATTAATCACTTCGAGGCTAATTAATCACTTCGAGGCTAATTAATCACTTTGAGGCTGTAGACGAATGTTCGGAATTGGGCAATGAATGGAGGCGGCGGTTGCGCCTCGGGGGAGAAGAAACGGTAAATCCGCGCAGATTGGATGGATTCGGAGAGGGGAGGGATTGGGCGGTGAATGGTTTTCTTCTTCCCCATCAGAAGAGAAGCAGCGGCAGAAGGGTTCTTAACCCACCGCCGGAGGGGGGGGGAGGGATTCTCGAGGGGATTTGCACAAAGGGAGGGGGCAGCGGCTACTTGAGGTGGGCTGGTTGAGCAAACTGAACGAAACGGTCGGTGCTGCTTCGAAGAACGAAATTCAAAATCATTTTTGATCGATGGAATGGCGAGGGGGTCGAGGGTCGAATCGAATCGAGAGTCTCGACGAGACCAATTTAGCCAAGAAAGAGACGACGCCTAACATAATTGGGACATGCTCAAACCTTGTAAGTGGTTTATGCACAACATAAAAGATTGAGGGGAATTTGTCAAGATCAAATAAGTTTTGCGGGAGCTTTGGATATGCAAAAGTTTGATGAAATTTTGATTTTTAAAATTTAGAAAACCCTCTCCCTCCACAAGGACAGAAGGACAGACGGCATTGGTTGTACGAAATGAATGTTTGGGGGTGCGCAGCATTTATCGGAGAGAGTTCATATGGAGAGGGTCCAAATTGAGTTCTGCCGAGAGAAAGATCAGAAAATGGGGGAGGGAATCAACGGATGTGCGGGGGGGGGGCGGGGGGGGCCGCGAAACTCCGGCGGAGTTTGCGGAGCGGTGGAGAAAGGTAATTCCCTCACATCGGCGCCAAACAATTGGGGACGGTTCCCAATGGTATTTGGGGCCGATTGATGGGGGGGAGGGGGGGGGAGGGGGGGGAGGGGGGGGGGGGGGGGGAGGGGGGGGGGGGTGCACGGCCATAATTATAAACAAATAGACTGGCGGATGGGGAGGGTGGGGAGGGATCAGAGCGATTTGATTGTGGGGGGAGGGGCGGGGGGAGGGGGGAAGGACGGACGATGGGATGCGATGGAGGAGGGGGGGTGGTAGGGGAGGGGAGGGGGGTAGGGAGGGGGGGGGGATAACGGTGGGAGCGAGGGGAGGCACAATCCAATGCAAATAGTGCGGGGAGGAATTTGCGGTACGGGGACGGGGAAGCGACGGGGGGGGGGGGGCACGCCGTCGCGCAAGAAAGGTAAGTCGAGAACCGAACAGAAATATCAACAACCGAAATGGGTGTTGAATTTTGAGAAAAATGATAAACTTATGCACCGGGTTGGGTTCGTCTCGTGCCCTAAGATCGGCACAGACTGATCAGAAATCGGGGAATGCCGGAATGGGTCGGGTAGGGAGAATCGGAGACAGCAACAAGTTCAAACAAAAATCCGAATTCTTATTGGGTTTTTGGTGTTTTTTGTGTTGCAAATTTTGTTTTAATTTTTTTTTTGAAGTTCAAAAATGAATTAAAAAGAAATTGCAATAAGCGATTTTCTAAAAGTAAATTCGTTCTATGAACGACGACTGCCCCGAAGGCCATTGACCGATTGTTGGCCAATTGTTCTGACTTTTGCTGGATCGGATTTTGCGGGTGTCCAATTTCCTGCACATTTTGACGCGTTGCATTTGCCCCCCCCCCGCCCCCCCCCCCCCCCCCCTCGTCCCTTCGACCAGTTCAGTCCATGCCAAACGCCTTCAACTTCTCTCCCCTAAAGAACGCTGTTCCTCTCCACTTATGCTCCCGCATTCACAGATTCCGTTAACTCTTAAGAATAAAAAAGGCTCATTTTGGACGATTTTTTGTTTATTTCTTGAAAAGAATCCGTGCCATCATTTTCTTCGTAAATATTTATTGTCGTCGAGTCGAACAAATTAAAATGGAAACCCAAATAATAATAATACAAACGAATTTATAAATATATTTGCGCCGTTCCTTTGCCTCGCCTCATTCTCAGATCATTTCTTTAGTTCATTTTGCGTGAAATAGCCCAAAAAATGACCTTTTCTTTCTTAGCCTCCGCCCCCCCCGGGGAAAATGCGCCGACCTCCGCCATTCTGTTGAGCTTTTTGTACCCAAAATTGGGCCGGCGATATTCCCCCGGGGGCTTTGAGTGTCGCCGGTCTTCGATGGCACCAAAATCCGCCACCAAATGGCGCTTTCCCTTCGTTGGTGGGCCGGCCATTTTCTATTTTATGTTGACGGCCCTTTCCACAAAATATTTATAATTTCTTCTCAATTTCACACTTTTTTGGCGGGTTGATGTCGCCTCGGGGGAAGAAACTTATTTTAAAGTGTTTATTGTCCAACCAAAGTTTTTGGATTAAAACTCGAAAAGAATTCCTTCCTTTGCATTCTCAAAAGGCTTTTGAGTTCAGCCTCAACCTTGGCAAAACCCAACTTCCTAAATCTTCTGCACATATTCCATCTTTCGTCCCCTCCGGGGCCTCGGGGCGCTAAATTATAATTTATTGTTTTGTTTATTGATGGAATGGAAGTGGGGGGGGGGGGGGGGAGGGGGAGGGGAGGGGGGGGGGGGGGGGGGAGGGGGGGGGGGGGGGGGGGGGGAGGGGCATGGCATTGAGAGTTGAAAGTGAATGACCCCTCCCCCCCCCCCCCCTCCCCCACATCCCGCAAAAGATGGATTAATTGCGCGGACTCTTCTCATTAACGCCCAAAGCGTCGCTTTCGGTCGTCTGTCGTACAGTGGCAATGTTTGTGTTGCATTTCTTCGCTGTTGTTGTTGTGCTGCTTGTACTCCTCCAACTCGCTGTCTGCTCGTCAACCGACCAAGGTCCATTTCCTACGGGAACAGACCAATTTTCTTACTTTTTAGACAAAAATTTCTTTGGTTTTCGTTTTGAATATGGAAATTTTTTCAAGGAATTTTTATAGAATTTGATGCGATTCCCTGAATTTAATCAACAACGATTAACGACAAATCTTACCAATGCTTTGTTTATTAAGCATTTTCAACTGCCGTCGCCATCCCCAAATCACTAACCTGCTCGGCACCGATAGCACTGGGTATGGAATCGGGCGAACTTCCGGATGAATGGCTATTCGCCAGCAGCAGTTTCCACCAGCACAGTTTGGGCCCGCACAATGCCAGGTTTTTGCTTGAATATGCCAAATTCAAAGGGTTAATTCGCAGAATACGCAACGACAGAGGCGGCGGCGCGTGGTGCCCGCGGGCGCAAATCCAATCGGACAGTTACGAATTTATTCAGGTGGCCGCCGTTAATTGCACAACAATTAATTTGTTACGATTAATGCCAAAAAAACATTTAAGGTCGATTTTGCGTCTTCTCACGAAATTTTGGGCGTCGAAGTGCAGGGACGGCACGCGAACGGAAGCGGAAGGGAATGGGCCGAGGCGTTGGTTATCGATTTTCTGATGGACGGCGGCACAAATTGGACGCGCTACGAGGACCGCAGGCGGCGGGCACAGGTGGCGGGGGGGGGGGATGCGGGGATGGCCGAATAAATTCAACCATTTTAATATTAATATAAAATCACAAATAATCATAAGTTGAAATTGAATTACACAATAAGAATCAATCAATCAATCAATCCTTCAACTTTGTTTGGACTGCATTTGTTCAAAGTGATTAGAATACAAAAATTCCGGCAGATTCTTCCGGCAAATCGCGACCAGCGCAGCGCGGTGCTAATTCCACTCGACCCGCCGCTTTTTGCGGTTTCCGTCCGTTTGGTGCCTTTCTCTGCACAGCTCCGCACGGTTTGCCTGCGCTTTGAGCTGTACGGATGCGCGGGGGACGGAAAGGTTCAACAACAGGTGAAGACTGAACTAATTAATTGTTTTGGCCATGGGGGACTTAAACCGTTAATAATTTGCAAATGAACTAATTAATTGTTTTGGCCATGGGGGACTTAAACCGTTAATAATTTGCAAATGAACTAATTAATTGTTTTGGCCATGGGGGACTTAAACCGAAAATAATTTGCAAATGAAATAATTAATTGTTTAGGCCATGGGGACTTAAACCGAAAATAATTTGCAAATTGGAAAATCAAAGGCGCCTCTCCCCCATTAGCAAGGCGTTGTGAAGGAGGGGGGCGACGACGGCACGTTCGTCCTGCCCCTGCTTCCCCTCGTGCTCATTCCGTCGTCTTTCGTTCCTCTCCCTCCTCCTTCTTGCCCTTCTTCGTCCGTTACGTCCTTCCGTCGTGCCATTTCGCCCGATCAGAAGGGTCTGTTTGGCACTTCATCCGTCGGGTCGCCGCCTCTGATGCCCTCCTCTTCTTGGCAAAATGTTCGCCTCCCTTTTGACACGTCAAATGCAAAGGTAAAAATGGGACCTTCGAGACTCTCGACAAAAGAACAACCCCGAATCTTCCCGCCCCCCCCCCGCGAAGGTATTCTCCCCGAGCTTCTGCCGTTTTGAGACCGTTTCCCTGGGTTGGCCGCCCTCGCTGAGGTCGTCGCCAGCGCCGCCGGCGATGGAGTGGGAGCAGCAGCGTAATTGCTGTTTCGCTGATGGTGGCGGCGTCTTCGAAAATGGAGAACTTCTGCTGCAGCGGCAACAACACGTGGTCGCGCGCAGCAGGTCACTGCATGCAGCAGCATGCATTGGCACGCCAACACAAGTCAGTGAAAATGCAATTCTCACCAAAAAAACCCCAACCAAAACAAACATTAAATCAAATAAAACAAAATTAGCACATCCCGCACAATTTGATCTAATTGCACAAGCACTGTTGAGCATATATAATGTGAGGGCTGAGCCCCAACCCCGAGCCCCAAAATGGGGTCGTCCCCGACCCCCGACATGGTCAACCCCGGCTTCCCCGACTTTTCCGCCCCCGAGGGGCCGGGGCTTAACCCTAATGTGTGAACTCTTTCCCGCCCCCGGGGCGGCCGGGGCTTAACCCTAAGTTGTGAGCTATGAAATTTACTCCGAATGAATTCAGACAACGGCCACCATCCCAGTGAGGCCCGTCCAAATCTGTCAGCTGGCCCATTCGTGCTCTCAGCCCGAGTCATTTCCGAGCGGTGACTCGGCCGCTCTGTCACTGGCCAAACCCCGTGCCGAAGCCGAGAAAAGCAACAAATTTTGTTGTGAGGACAGAAGAAATTTAAAGCGATTTTGTCATTTTTACGCAAAATTTCTGTTTAAATAATTTTTGCAATTTTCAATAAAATTTGACAAATGTTCAATTCGATTTTTTGATCAGCAAATGTTGATGGTTTTGTTTCGATTTTGGCAAGAAATGTGAAAAATTAAAAACAATTTTTGGGACGGATCGGTCTGCCGCGAATAGCGCGCCATTTTGGACGAGTGAATAAAATATTTTTGCTGTGAATAGGGCGACGGGAAGGAATCACAGGAGGAAATGTGCGGCATTAGCGGGCACAACAAATGAATCGATTGGTTGGCGGTGTTCGAAACGGCGTTTAGAGAATTTCGGCTCATTTTCAGAAAGAATGTCCAGTCTCGACCTTTGACAGACTCCAATCTCGAGCAGCCAACCCAACCAACCAACCAACCATAAATTGTACGCAATCGCTGAAATTTAAATTGTTAGGGAGTGGTGAAGAATACATGGACGGAACATGACAAGGAAAGAGTGAGAGAGCGCAGTGGCGAGAGATACGACGTGAACTTGTTGGAGTTGGGGGGGGGGGAGGCAAAAGAGAATATGTAAAATGAAAATGTTGGAAATGGCAAGACGAAGAAACGAAAGAAACAAAAATGGAGGTGGGAAAGGAAAGGATAACAAATTCATTCATTATTATTCATTTATTCTTATTTATGTATTATAATGTTGTTGTTAACATTATATTCTAGCAAAATCTCACCAAATCCAGCGCCCATTTGTTGTCGTTGGGGGGGGGAGGGGGGCAATATCTGATGCCGTTGTTGTTGAAGAATGTTTTTTGATTGTGAAAAGGTTCAAAAAGGACAACAAAATTTACATTTCTTGTGAATAAAGAAAGACCACCAGACCAATCCTATCATTTCAATTCGACGACAGCTCCCAAATCTCCACGAATTTTTGATGCAAAGATATGCACTTGAAAGCAAGGCAAAATGTCTGAAAAACCTTTTCGCAAATCTTCAAAAGCCATAAAGTGACGGAAAGTGTCCAATTCGAACTTTTCTTGCCTTTGTTACATAAACATAAAATCATTGTTCAAAATTCAATACATATAAATAGAAAAGGGGGGGGCAGAGATTGATTTGATGATGGCAAGAAGAGGGGGGGGGGGGGGGGTGCCATAATTTTGTGGGTTGGGAGGAGAGTACATTCGAAATGGACCAAAAATTGAATATTTTGAGAAAGGAAACGGCATAAATGTCATCCGAAGCGAGGGGGCAGCTGTGTGGCGAACTGAATTAACAAATAATTGGAAATGAAAACAATTTTATTGTTTTTATTATTGTTATTCTCTTTTTATTCTTTATACTCACACGACACGGCACCGGCTGGCAAGAAAGAGGCAGGCAGGCACCAAATACGGGTTGAATTGTGCCGGCGTCGCCGCATAAAATGGCATTCCGCCAGCTGAAGCAAGCGCACTGCTGCTAACAACGGAGGCAAATCCGCCATTGCTGGCAGTCACTGAAGCCGATTTGTCCAAAGCGGGCCGCTTACCGACAGCGGACAGAAACCCGGCGGTCCCATTGGCCTGAAGGGGCCCGAAATTCACTTAACTTTTGATTTGAGATCGCAACTTTTTAGATCTCATCACCACAATCCATGCCATGACCAAATTAAAAATGATCTGATCAGTCTACGGTCTCTGGATTCAAAGTTTATGACCAAACACGTACAGAGAAAGGCGGTTAATAACCCATAATAATTTAGAGGAAGTGTGCCTTTTCGGTCGTTTGTAGCTGGCAGCGAAGCGCACCACAAAAATGGGCAACAAATTTAGCAATTTCGGACTTATTAATGAGTCTAAATTCAGAACCAATTGGAATTCGAAAGTAAATTTCAGGGCTATAAAAGCGGTCGGTCAAACGAGACCAATTGGAGCGCCTGCTCTATACAAATTGACAAAAAAGCCTTACAAATTAGAGCAATTGGTTCTGAAGTTTGTGTTAATTGCCAAATGTGTGATGGCGAGCGATGGATGGTGCCAAACATTGCCAGCAGCATTTTTTGCATTGTTCAGCTCGAAAAGCCACAGAAAGAAAAGGACCATCCCCTCAGGGGAAAAAGCCAAAAAGAGCAGCGAAAGAGGGTACCAAAAAGGCAGCGCGTTGCGTGTGTGTAAGTAGCCCAAAAGGGTACAAATTATAGAGAGAACACATTAAAACAGAAGCGCACATTTGCGGCAGCGGCGGCCAGCTGAAGTTGAAGCTGATGTTGAACCGGGTCCAAAACGGCAGCATCAACAGTACCGTCTTGCAATTGCTGTTGATGGAGCGAAATTCCCCCGGAAGGTTGGTGCTGAAGTTGCGGTTTGTGTTCCAACCCTGCCGTCCGAGCGTTCCGCTTCCGTCCGCCTCCTGAACTGCTGACCATCTGTTGCATCTGATGCTGCTCCTGCTTCTGACCTCCACCATCTGATGTTGGCGACGATGACTGTTGCTGTGCAGTCGCCGTCTGGTGCTGTGCTGCTAACATAGCGGCAGCAACTGCATGTTGCTGTTGTTGCTGAAGTGCCAAATAGAACAGAAGCTGCTGCTGCTGTTGTTGTTGCTGCTGCTGCTTGGTTTTGCTGTGCTGCCTGGACAGCTGCCACTTGCTGCTGTTGTTGGGCAAACATAAGAGCAGCGGCAGCAGCGGCCGTTGATGAACCACCACCGCCACTGCCAAACAGTGCAGCAGCAACAGCATTCGGAGCATTTTGTTGGTGGTGATGCTTGCTGTTGTAGCAGTGCCAACTGCTGGGCAACAGCTAACTGCTTGCTTGCTGCACAGCAGCGGCCGCCGAGACGGTGGCAGCAGCAGATGGCACGGACACAGAAGCGGAAGGCGGGGACTGTAACACAAAAAGTAGTGAACGGGGTGTGAGGCGGAAAAAGCGTTTTATTCGTTTTTTTTGCTGATTTTGTGTGTTCAGAAATATAAACGCGATGATGAGAGTACGACCCCCCAAGGGAATTTCGTGACTTTTTGCTTTCAAATGATCGGAAGATGAAAGGTCCGTCCAATCGGATCAATCCAAGTTTTTGACCTATCAATTTTTAGTTCAATTAATTCCCAATTTATATATTAACTCCAAAAATATAATGGCGTAAAACTAATCGGTGCATATTCTATTTTTGTTAATTCGTTTTTCTTTTTTTAGCGTCCACAAAATCAGCAAAATATTTTTGTGTGGTGAATTGTGCTGGTACTTGCTGGCTGCTTAACATTTGAGTCGGAGGCGGCTTTTTTGCTTTACCACTGTTACAAACGAACGAACAAAAAAAGGGAAATAAATTTGGCGATTTTCCAAATTTAACTGCCCAAAAACAGCAAATTGCTGTGCCCTATTTTCAGCCACAAAAGCCAACAATTTGAAAAATTAGGCAAAGGGTCAAAAAAGCATTTGGAAAATGTAAAAAATGCTTTTCGAATGAGCAAAACATTTTTGGATGAAAGCATTTAAACGAGGCGGCGGTGTTATTTTGTTTACGCGTGTTAAGTGCCAAAATTGATCTGAAATTCAATGAAAGAGAGCCAACAATCGGTGATCAGATCATGACCACCAGAGATGCTCGAGACGGACACGTCGGTGTCATAATATAACATTTGAATTGAGAAGTCACTCGAACCGAGCCTCTTGACGTGCTCCGACTTTTGCGGGCCATACAATTAACCGATTCAGACATTCTTAAAGCCATTCGAAATCTTTCGAATAGAAAAAGACATTATTAAGCTAAAGCTTTGCAATGGACAAGTCTCAAAAATATGGCACCGGAAAACCCCAAAAAAAGTTTTTCGGCAATAACTTTTTGGGCTTGTCCAATCGCCAAGTTTTAGCCTGAATAATCTTTTTCTCTTTGAGCGCTTTCGAATGGCTTTAAGAATGTATGAATCGGTTAAAGTTGAAGAGCTGAGCTTATTAACCCGGTCCGGACCGCAAATGTTCGCAGAACACCCTCTTGACGAATGCTTTTCAGAAAAGCAATTCCCAAATTGTTCAGCTACGAATTTCGGGGCATGACAACTCTTCTCTTGTTCCAACTAAGTAGTTTAGTTGAAGGAGTTGAACACTTGTTTCCGTTTCGAGTCTCGAGTTCGTTCTCGACAAATTGTGTCACGAGCATCACCAGTGAATGACCAATCACCGTTACCAGTGTAAGAGGAGGAAAATGTCGGCATCGTCGCGGCACAACTCACGGTGGTCTGAATGCTGCCAAAGTGTTGTTCGATTTGGGGCAAAAAGGCGGCGGTGCCGGCGGGGAAAAGGCCGGCGGGGAGAGTTGCGGCGGTGGTAAAAAACGGCAGCGGAAGTGCCGTGGCGGCCGATTGGAGCGCTGCCAACGGAGAGACGCCCGGCTGCTGAAGGAAAAACTTGGAATTAAAAATGCCATTCTGATCAATGATTGAAGTCAATTAGGGATTAAAAATGCCATTCTGATCAATGATTGAAGTCATTTAGGGATTAAAAATGCCATTCTGATCAATGATTGAAGTCAATTAGGGATTAAAAATGCCATTCTGATCAATGATTGAAGTCATTTAGGGATTAAAAATGCCATTCTGATCAATGATTGAAGTCATTTAGGGATTAAAAATGCCATTCTGATCAATGATTGAAGTCAATTAGGGATTAAAAATGCCATTCTGACCAATGATTGAAGTCATTTAGGGATTAAAAATGCCATTCTGATCAATGATTGAAGTCATTTAGGGATTAAAAATGCCATTCTGATCAATGATTGAAGTCATTTAGGGATTAAAAATGCTATTCTGATCAATGATTGAAGTCATTTAGGGATTAAAAATGCCATTCTGATCAATGATTGAAGTCATTTAGGGATTAAAAATGCCATTCTGATCAATGATTGAAGTCATTTAGGGATTAAAAATGCCATTCTGATCAATGATTGAAGTCATTTAGGGATTAAAAATGCCATTCTGATCAATGATTGAAGTCATTTAGGGATTAAAAATGCCATTCTGATCAATGATTGAAGTCAATTAGGGATTAAAAATGCCATTCTGATCAATGATTGAAGTCATTTAGGGATTAAAAATGCCATTCTGATCAATGATTGAAGTCATTTAGGGATTAAAAATGCCATTCTGATCAATGATTGAAGTCATTTAGGGATTAAAAATGCCATTCTGATCAATGATTGAAGTCATTTAGGGATTAAAAATGCCATTCTGATCAATGATTGAAGTCATTTAGGGATTAAAAATGCCATTCTGATCAATGATTGAAGTCATTTAGGGATTAAAAATGCCATTCTGATCAATGATTGAAGTCAATTAGGGATTAAAAATGCCATTCTGATCAATGATTGAAGTCATTTAGGGATTTACCAACCACAAGCTGAGCAAATGTGGGCATTGTGGGGGCGGCCGATTGCTGCTGGTGGCTGAGCTGTTGAACAACCAAATTCTTCATCACCAAATTTTGTTTGCCGGTCGCCAACAATTGGTCCTTTAAATGCTTGCGGCGGGTGCTAAAAACAGCCAAATTTTTGTCATTTCAATTCTCTTTCAATTTGCCCCATTTTGATAAATCAGCAGAAAGATTTAAATCCTTTCGAATTTCGGGTTAATCTTACCAAATATTTGCATTTCGGATTCTCGCGTGAACACCGACCCTGAAATTGTAAAATAAATAAATAAAATCGGAAAAAAGGGAATTTAACAAAAGACTGGCCAATAAACCAATTTCAGCAAACGCAAAATTCCAAGCAAATGGCCCTTTTGATTAGAGCGCATATGGCCATGTAAAAACAAAGCCCAGGAACTTTCAGTAACTGTACGTATTGCAAGGGTTACAACTTGTACAGTTCCAATTTAACGGAAGCTGCAAAACTTCAATTGTTAGATTTTGGAGAAATTGAGCAGTTTGAAAGCATAATTTGCGTGTATTAGTGTAGCAGTTCCTGAGGCAATGGCACATTCTGCGCGTGTTGGTAAGCCCCGTCCCCACCACCTTAATGGAGTCATAGCAGGCGGTGACGCGTCCGTTCTGCACCTCCACGTACGGTGGTGGATGCGCGTACTTGCAGTCTTGCTCGCTGCGCGAGCATTGGCCTCGCTGAAATTCCCGGCAGACCTCCAGCTGCAGCCAACGCGAGTCTTTGCCGGTTAGAAGTTGGGTCAGCTGCTGTTGTTGCTGCTGAAGTGCCAGCGGGGCGGTGCCACCGAGTGACGTCGGAATGGCACATCCGCCGGACGTGCTGGCGGCGGCAGCTGCTCCCGCGTTCAGTGCAACCAGCGTAAGTGCTGCAGCGGCACTGGTCGGAGGAACGACGGAAGCGGCAGACGCAGTGCCGCCGGTGGACGACGCGGACGGAGGGGCCCGGCGGCGGCTTCTTCGAAATTCATTGGTCAGAGGAGGCGTCACCACACAGCATCCAATTTCGGTAATAGGCAAAAGGAGAAGTCGGAGTCCGAGCAGTTCAGAGGCGGCTGATGTTGAACAGTTCAGACTTTAAGTGAAAGGACGGAAGCGCGCAATTGGCAGAAAAACGGCAGAGGAGCACAAAGGCAAGCGAACAGCGACACCGTCCGGCAGCCAGCAAGAAGCAGCAGCGGCCTATTGTAGCTGAACAGCGTTTGTTCAGTGAGGAGGAGAAGCACAAGCGCTGAGCAATTTGAAGAATGAGCGAATTAAAACAAAAATGGAAAATGAAAAAGAAAATAACAATAAGAGCAAATCATTCGGCATTTCTTTAAGACTTCTCAGAATAAAGAAAAGGTAAACAAACGAAAGCAATCTTTCTTTGGGACCTAAAGGCCCCGGAATAACGAGTGGAGCCACTAGGGTCTAAAGCCCCACCCCCAAAATCCAAAATTATTTAAGAAAAATTGGCCAAGTTTGAATCTTGGAGCGTTTTTATAACAAAAAATGGTTAATTTTCTATAACTTCCCGGCTGTCGCCTATCGGACACCATAAAATACATTCCCTTAAAATCGAATATTCGTACCAGGATTTAACCGGATTCCGGACATTTTGGGTCCGGTTCGGTTTCCGGAATTTTTGGCATCCAGTTAGATCCCCCTGGTTTGTACATAGGCCCCCTCGAAATCTATGGCCCATTACGGCCCAGCCCAAACTAATTGAAAGTAAAAACTACAAATTATTGTTTCTGGATTCGAATTTAATGTCAATTCAAATTTATGTCCGGCTTTCAAAAATAGCGTATAAATTTGAATTATTCCCGAAATGTTCCGGGCGTTTCCGACCTGAGAAATATAAATAATAAACTAAAAACAACAAGTTTTGGGTGTGACGACTCGAGCAAAACTCTTCGGTGTGTTAATAAAATGGGAAGGATTGACAAATGGGGCGGGAAAAAGTGTTAAGGCGCGGCCAAAAAATTAGTACACAATTCCAATTGCCCAACACCGTCCAATACAATTCAGCGGAAGAAGAAAAGGGAATTAACGCATTTCAGGGGCCAAGAGGGGGGGGGGGGGGGAGGGGAGGGGGGAGAGACGGGGGGGAAGGGGCCAAGAGGGGGGGGGGGAAGGGGGGAGGAGGGGGGGGGGGGGAGAGGGGGAGGAAGGGGCCAAGAGGGGGGGGGGGGGAAGGGGGAAGGAGAGGGGGGGGGGGAGAGGGGGAGGAAGGGGCCAAGAGCGGGGGGGGGAGGGGAGGGGGGAGAGAGGGGGGGGGGGGGAAGGGGCCAAGAGGGGGGGGGGGGGGGGGGGAGAGGGGGAAGGAGGGGGGGAAGGGGTAGGAGGGGAGGGGGAGGGGAGAGGGGGGGCCAAGAGGGGGTAGGGAATGAGGCCAATGAGGGGGCAGAGGAAATGAGGGGGAATGAACGGTGAAATGAATGGAATTTGGAGGAATGAATGAATGGGGGGGGAGGGTCGAATGGTAAGGAAATAGAAGCAAAAACCCCGGGGGCGCTTACTGTGGACGGCAGGCCACCGTTTTGAAGGCGTATGGACCGTTTAGTTGCAGGGGCGGTGGATGAAAGCGGAAGGGCGGCGGCAACAAAGCAAAATCAGCGAACTTTGACTTGCGTTCTAACGCTAAAAATGCGGGAAACGTTTTTAGATTTTATTTCTTCACATTTTCGTTTTCTTAAAATTTTCCTTGGCTTTTAAAAACCTTTTTTAAATTAAAAATTATTAAAACAAAAAACGCACCAAAAGCAAAAGGGCGGGCGGCAGCGCTTCACACGGCAAACGGTCGGCACAACAAAAATTGTGTCGATAATAATAAATAAATGGAATAAAAATTCTAAAAGAATGTGTTCAAAATCACAGCATTATTATAAGGAACAACGTTGGGGGGGGGGGGGGGGGTGCGGAAGGGCACTGTCTAATGACTATTTAATGGAGGGGGTGGGGGGGGGATGGGGGGGGAATTAATGAGTTGGGAGGGGACCAAATGGTGGACACAATGCGCGGGTGGTTTGTTGTGAAACCACCACCAAATAGTTTTTGTGTGAGTGCGGCGGGCACGGGCATTTCCAATCGCACAACTCAATTCATTGATTAGGCTTTACAAAAAGTGAGGGAGGGAGGGAGGGAGCAGCCCAATCCGCAACCGGTTTGGGGGGGGGGGGATTTTGGACGCACAACGGACGGATTAACACACAGCCGCCCCTCCCCCCCCCCCCGCCGATTGTGGCGGGCGATTTGGGCTGGGGGAAGGCAAAAATGAGCTTTTCCCTGTCCGGCGATTTTGTCAATCAGAGAAATTTCTCTCTTTTCCCTTATTTTTTTAGTCGTCGTCCGGCGATTTTTGTGTAACCGCACCGTTATTATTTTTTGTTCAGTGAATATTGTAAAAAAAGGTGTAAAAGCGGGACACGACGACAAAAGCTCCGGCATGCCAAAATGTCCGCTAGTGGGGAAAGGCATCAACGAAGTTTATGCGACAGATGGCATTAACTGATATTAAATAGGCAGGCCCGTAGCCAGGGGGGGGGCCGAGGGGGCCATGCCTTGCTCTGAAAAGTACGAAAATCGAGTTTTTAGGGCACAGCGATCGTTTTTTATCGGTTTTTGGTAACTATTTTTTAGTCTTTTATTTTTTGGTGACTGAAATAGTCCTTACAAATTAGTGACTATTTTGGGCTTTTTCCGAGAATTCCTTAAGAAAAATGCAATAAAACCGAAAATGCACCCCCTAACGATCCGACCTTTTTAAATTTTCAAAAAAATGACCCCTAAAATGGATTTTTTTTTTTCAAGACAAAACTCTGCGCGCCAAAAAATGCAATTTTTTAAAATTCTCCATAAAAATTTTTTTTGACTGAATTGCTTTTGAAATGAAATTTTTATCACAAAAATGATTAATAAATATCGCGAAAATTTTTTTGACCAGTTTACACCCCAAAAGCTGGCACTTTTTAGTGACTATTTTGGCCTTTTTAAGGGATTATTTGATTGACTATTTTTGAGGTTTTTAGTGACTAAAAATCCGGGCCCTATTAATACATTTAACTCATTAACCGAGAAAAAGCGGGATAAAAAATGTATAAAAAGAAACATGTACGGGAATTAATGGATTTTTATTTTGTGAATCATTTGTCGTTCCCCCACTACCGGACATTTTGTCCGATTTGTGCTATCCGACCTTTTGTCCACGTACAAAAAGCGGTGTTTGGAATTGATTGGAGTGGGTGGGGGTGCGGGGATATGTACAATCACAGCGATTGGGGGGGGGGGGGGTTGGTGGCGGAACCCCGGGGCGATAGTTTCGTGTGTTGGTTGGGGGAGGGGAGGGGGAGGGGGGGACGAATTTAGTCCTTTCCCCGACACATTTCCCTTGCGGGGGAGGGGGGAGGGGGAGGGGGAGGGGGAGGGGACGAATTTAGTCCTTTCCCCGACACATTTCCCTTGCGGGGGAGGGGGGAGGGGGAGGGGGAGGGGGAGGGGGAGGGGGAGGGGACGAATTTAGTCCTTTCCCCGACACATTTCCCTTGCGGGGGAGGGGGGAGGGGGAGGGGGAGGGGACGAATTTAGTCCTTTCCCCGACACATTTCCCTTGCGGGGGAGGGGGGAGGGGGAGGGGGAGGGGACGAATTTAGTCCTTTCCCCGACACATTTCCCTTGCGGGGGAGGGGGGAGGGGGAGGGGGAGGGGGAGGGGACGAATTTAGTCCTTTCCCCGACACATTTCCCTTGCGGGTCTGTCCACAACATTCACACCTTTCGACGCCACTGGGTCAGCTGAGTCCCGTCAGCCAATTAAATCCCAGCGAATTGAAATACCACCGACGGAGCACCAAATGCGAATTCTAACACGCTCCCTTCATTAGAATAGTGTTTCCCTTTTTAATTTGATGCTTTTCGGGAGTCTCTCGCTTTTGTGGGTCTCAGTTGACAATTCCCCCCCCCCCCCGGACGCTCTGCTGATTCGGGTGCCCCTTCCCGCCAGCAGCAGCAAGCAGCAGCCAAGGTCACCCAACCACCCACCGCTCTTTAGCGATGGCGATAGACGGAACAACACATCGATCGATTGATTATATTATTGCCTCCAACCATCGCTGTCGCCGCCGGCGCCGTCAGTCAGTCGCTGAGGCGGCGAGCACCCCACGGGAAAGGGAATTACGAAAGAAAGGGGGCAAAAGGGAGGAGGGGGGGGGGGGGGGGAGGGGGGAGGGAGGGGGGGGCACATTCCATTGAGGAGTGGGAGGGAGAGGAAGAGGAAGAAAGAATCAGCATCGGAAGAAGAGAAGATGGAAACAAACAGCCAAAAGAGGAAGAACCGACGTTGGAAGAAATAATGCAGAAAGAGGGGGAGGGAGGGATAGGGGGGGAGGGCAATCGACGTCCCACGAAGAGGGGAGGGGGAGGAGGGGGGGGGGGACGATCTTTCAGCGGATGTGAATAAGGGCAATGGGTGAGAGAATAAAGGCGAATAATAGCGGATGAAGTCGAGAGGGGTGAATAAATAAAATACGGGGCAAATGTAACGCAAATACTGTACGCCATTCCACACATTACAATTAAAGGGGCACGTGGGGGGGGGTAAGGGAGGGGGGGGAGGGGGGGGGACTGATCGGCGGAAATGAAATTGACGAGGGAACGCGCACTTCACCAGAGGCAATTAAAGGCATCGATTTTGTGCATTTTTACATAATTATAACTTCCCGAACTACAAAAGGTGTGCGTGTTGTATCCCTGCCTTACAAACGAATCATTATTGCATTATTGACCCCCCCCCCCCCATCCTGTTTTTGGACGTTTTGGATGCCTTTGAAAGGGAAAAGATTGTGGGGGGAGGGGGGGAGGGGGGGGGGGGGAATTCTTATGTATGAATGAATGTGTGCATTTGAGAGGGGATCAGCGACTGTGGGGGTGGGGGGGGGGACGTGAAGAAGAACGACGAATGAATGAATTGAATGCATTTGGGGGAATACGGCAAACACTGTCATATTATTGGGGGGGGGGGGGAGAGAATTCCTTCACAAAACTGGGGCAAAAAATGCAAGCTTTTTGATGTTTTGGATGACTAAAAGAAAAGAAACCGGACGGATAAACTTCTGAAAACAAATAAAAAAAACTTAATTTGTGTGAGTGAATGAATGAATTGTCCTCCGATGATTGCTTTTTATGGCCAATTCTTATATTTGGATCAAAAATCGGTTGCCGAAATGATAATTCTTTGATTAATGCCGCCTCTAAACACTTTCCCTTTGGGCGCTATTTTTCTTTGACAAAAAGGGAAATTTGTGCCCACAAAAGCAATTAAAATAAATGTGTAAAATGCCTATTTAAAACAAATGATTTTATTCCATTCATCCACCGACCAATCAATTCAATTCAAGCCAATCACTCCGCCAACACTCCCCGAACCATCGATTTTCGATTAATCGGAAGGAAACTCTCTGAATAAAACTCTAAATATGTACAAATATATTATTTATTTACTTTTAATTTGGTCGTTTATGGGTGGGGGGGCAAAAATATTTATTGACAATGAAACCCTTTTGATAAATGAGTTGTGACATTCTTACATATAAATACAATGTGCAACAAAATAATTTGTAATTTTCGTTAATTTTTCCATTTAAAATTAAATGAAAATTAGTGAAAAATTCTTTTCTGGTTTGGAAATCTAAACCGAATTCTTCAATAAGTGTGTGCTAAAGTTGTTGGGATTGAAAAAACGGAGTAGAAAATTGTTGGGGGGGGGGGGGGGACAGCTGCACAGATCGGAGAATGCAAAGGATAATAATAGCCCCCGGGGGGGGGGGGGAAGCTCACAAGGAATCGCCTCAGGCAATGAAATAAATAAATGATCGGACGGGCAAAACAATCCTTTGATTGAGCAAATGAATGTGTGTGTTTTTTTTGATTATAATTGGGGGGTCGAAATCTTTCGTAATTTCTTTCTACTAAATAATTTCGTGCAAATAAATTGGAAATACCAATTTTTTCGTTATTTAAAATTGCATTAAATGTTTAAATCCACCAATCCTTTTGACCTTATTCAAAAGTTGGTTGACTAAACAAATCTTCGGTCTTTCCATCGTCGGCCAATTTGTCCCCTCGAGGGAAGAGAAAATATTTTTGGGGATTGTCCCAATTTTGAGGCCTTAACCGACGGATGAATGTCAGTGAAAGGAAGGAAAAGGAATCCGAGGCCAACAGCGCACAATTTGCCCCAAAAATTGACTCTTTCCTCGGCCGAAGGAAAAGAAAGGCCACAAATTTTCCTCGCGGGACCATCAAAGGCATCCCCCGGGGGGGGGGGGGAGAGATTGTGCCGGATGGAATTGGACCAGTCGAGTCGACAGCGGGGGAAGAGCAATTCGGCACTGGGGGGGGGGGGGATTTGGCCTTTCTCGTTGCAGGATTTGCTACGGGAAGGTCTGTCTGTCACGCAAACACAAAATTTCTGACGAAATTTTGTCATTTTTTGGAGGAGGTTAAATTTAATTGATTTTATTACAAACCGATAAGCCCTAGACCAGCAGACTTTCCGCCTTGAACTGTGCGGCGGTGTCAAACTGACCCCCCCCCCCCCCGGCGTATTTTTGGGATGGGACGGCGGAATTTGTTTCGGATGGTCTCTTCTCCTCTCCCACCGCCGCCGGGGGGAGACAGACGGAAGAGATGAGCTGCTGAGAGAGAATGGCTCCAATGGAAAGGATGAATGGGCAATTTGTCCCACCGGCGGTGTCTTTCCACCCCCGGGCGCCATTCTGCTGAGGGCGGTTGGGTTGGGCGAAGGCCCAAAATGTGCGCCACCAGCACAGCCCAGAGGAGACAGCCAGCCATTCTCTGGGGGATTTATAAGGACAATTCCCTCCAGCGATAGGGAGGGGGGCAGGGGGAGGGTGAGGGGGGATAGGGGGGGGGGGGGTGGGTGGAGGGGGGTGGAGGATAGGGGAGGGGGGGGGGGGGTCATATGCGAAACGAACTGCCGAAAAAGAAACCCAAAAAACAGCAAATGACGCAATTTAAGGCACTTAAAACTAGAGTTGGTTTGGGGCCTATTTCAATTCTCGTCGTATTACGAAATGATTCCATTATATGACGACCAACCGGTTCCTCATATAATTTGTCACAATCGGATACATACGACTAGAAAACACTATTAAATCGTATGTAGAAATCGCAACATCAAAAAATTGTTTTAATTCGTCGTATAACAAATCATAATACGACGAAGCATATGATAAGCCTTTGGGGTGATCTTCTAAGAGAATTCAACTTAAAAGAATTTAACAATTTTTAAAGTTCTATTTTAAAAAATTATTTTTATGTGGGACAAAATTTAACGATTGGCCATTATTTCTTAAATTTTGGGAGTTTTTAGTGAAAATTCAAATTTTTTGAAAAATCAGGAAAACTCCCAAAAGAAAAAACCTGATAAATAAATATCCAACTCTACCTAAAGCCATCCAAAACGGGGGGAAAATGAAAATGGTTTAAACATTTGGAATGCGCAACTTTTGGGGTCAAGAGTTGCGCATCCATCATAAGCACAGTTTCCTTCCTTCCGTTCGTCCCCCCCCCCCCCCCCTACCGTTTCCGCCCCCTCCCTCCTGCTGCGCCACTTTCTGCCCTCCTTATCCGACAAAAGCTCTTCAGCCACCGGCCGTCCAATGAGTGTGGCTAAAAGCCAAGGAAGGGATTGGCACAAAGTCCGTCCCCTCGGGGGGAGGGGGAGGGCATTAATTTTTGAGCAGAGTTTTAAGCCCACCACATCGCCTCAGGTTTTCACTTCAAATTGCATGAGAATTGAGTATGGCCAACAACAAAAAGTTGAATTTTGGAGGCAGAAATTGGGGGAATGAAATATTGGCCATCATTTTAGTGCTTGTGTCATCTTATCCCATCCGCCGTGGACGGTCCTCGCCGCCGCAAATTCCCCCGGGGGGAGGAAATGTGCTGGCGCGGGGGGGGGGGGGGGAGAGGAGGCGGGGATGATGGGCCAAGGCCGATTTCATTTTGTTGGATGGGCCATGCCAATCCTTGGCCTAAAGCCCCAGAATTTCCTCCCAATTTTAATTGTGCCGGAATGGTGGCCCAGTACCGGCCATTCTTTGGGCCTAATTATTTCGTAATCCTCCGACAGTGGACCATCCATCCCCCGGGGGGTTGGACCTCCCCCCCCCCCGGTGGCCTTCCGAGTTCAGACCGGAACATTTGGCCCGGGGAGAAGAGATGGAGAAACGAAATTAATGTCCTGCCGGGCGTAGCTGAAATTGGAAGACAAAAAATGGAAGGGGAATAATGGCCAAAACAGGCCAAAGGATGGACATTTTAATTGGAATGAATGGGCGAGTTCTGGCGGATATTTTATGATTAATTTTCAATATAATAACAAAAACGAACGATGGATGGACTCGAGACGCGTAAACATTTGCATATTTCTTCCCTTTTTGTTGAACAATATTTTTTATTACTTAATTATTGGTCGCAATTTAAAGAATTTGGGATACATATTTTGGTACCTTTATCGTAATTCTTTTAACAGAAATTTATTACTTTAAATTAAATTTGCATATTTTGGTGGTGGTGGGGCGGGGGGGACGGGTTTCGGAGCATATTTTGGCCATTTTTGGTGCATATAATCCCAGATTGTGGCAAATACGCTTTATTGGCCAGTAAAAGAGTAGGACAACAAAAGACAGACGGAATATTGGGAGGACCGACCGAAATGGTTCGAATGCTTTTTATGATACACACTGATCAAGACACTGTAAAATAATCAATTCAATAAAAACAAAATTGCATAAATTAAAAAAATGCACTCTTTGAGAGTATTCACAACTCTTCTCGTCTAATGTTAGCGGCGCAAGTGCCATCAAATTCATCGGCGAGTCGACCAGCACAGAGAAAAGCCTAAAAAGAACTTTTGGTGTTATCAATCCAATTATAAATGAGTCCAGAAATTGCTAACTATGTAATTAAATACATTATGGTATTTAAAAATGATTAGCAACACGAAATCAACCCCAATTTTGACCGATTTCAATTATTTCAATGTCAAAATTATCCACAACATTCAACACACTTCCAAGGGTGTTTTGTGTCTGTGATGGATGAACCATTGGTCGATGTCCTGCTCGAACTCCTCGATCATCCATTCGCAGTGCTCCTTCAATCGACCGGACTCGACGGAGGGACGGTCGAGCAGAGCGTCGTCCACGTCCAATTTGACCTTGACCCAATTAAAATTGTGAATCGTTAAGATTTCCAATACGACGCAACTTCAAGACTCCCGACATGGCCTATCGTATAAACTAAACATCTCTTGCCTGCACTCCGCGCTCCTTCAACTTTTTGATAGCATTTACTGTGCCGGTGCGCTCCTTCGCAAACCGGGCCAGTCCTCGGCGGTCTTTGTGCAGACGAAAGTCAAGCATCCGAACGCACAAATGTTCCAACTCGTCAATTAGCCAGGCTTCTGCTTGGTCTCGGGACTAAAGGGAAAATCAATTTATAATTTCCAAATGGAAAGGGTTCCAGGTTTAACTGCCTAAGACTATGCCCAGGTCAGCCGTGTTTGTTCCACCCACCATTTTTGTGGCCAATCGGCGTGCATTGACCTCCAACTCTCGCGCAAATAGTCGACACGATTCGCATCTGGTGGGCATGTACTGCTCAAAGTCGTCGACGGTGGTGGTG
Organism: Globodera pallida; assembly: GCA_020449905.1. NCBI lineage: Eukaryota > Metazoa > Nematoda > Chromadorea > Rhabditida > Heteroderidae > Globodera > Globodera pallida. Next base: position 1,308,185 of record JAIXHY010000014.1, read on the forward strand.
GTGGCAGATGAATGGTGTGGGACAAGATGGAACAGAGCGAAAAGGAACATGGCGATTTGGAAGAGGAAGAAAAGGAAGTGAAGGAGGAGGCGGAAGCGCTGCTGACGACTCGATGGATGAGGCGGAGATGGTGGGCGGGGAAGAGGGGGAGGATGGAAATAATAATCGCGGCATGGAGCCAAAGAAGAAAGTTGACGCGTTGGAAGGCAATTTGCATTTGCGCTGTTGTTGCTACAGCGGCTGCGTGTTCTCCTGCAACAAATTGCGATAATTTGCCCAAACAAAAACACTAAAGCGGCTGGGTGGACGACCAGTCCAAAAGCATGGCCCAAGGATAATGGGAGAGGAAATTAGACATGACAAGGGCGTACCCCCAGGGGTGGTGCTGCAGCTCACCCCTCTCCCTCCCTCGAAATCAAAGGTTTTATGGGTCATATTTTTGAAAATCTATTAATTTCATTAAAAAAATACTTTTTGTATTACTCAACGCATTTTTCAAATTTAAAAATCGCCACTAAAATCAAAATGAACACAAAATCATTTGGACATACCAAAAGGCGTTGTCGAACTCGGATGTAAAAGTGCCATTGGAGCAGCTGCTGATCTTCAATGTAACGGGCATTGTCCACGGAAGCGATGGCCTCGCGAAAATCCGCACTTTGAAGCGCCTCCAAAAAGAACAGACACTGAGGAAATTTGAGCGTCCGCGCGTATTCGGGTCGTTTAAAGTACAGCAAGTACTTCAAGTAGTTGACGAAGTACTCCTCCTTGAAGTAGCCACGCTGGGCCAAATCTGTGCAGGCGGAGTTTTGCACATGAAACGACGGTAAAATGCATGAAAAACAAAAAACAAGGAATCGTCTTTCTTTCGATCTCAGAAATTTGGAAAACGAGAAAATCTGCTAGTGGTGAAAAATCGCCTATATTAAATTACAAAACTCAATTGTTGTCGTGACCCGCCGAACCGGTATTTTTTAGTGTTTTTTTGGCTTAGCTCAACTCTCTTCTCTCAGGAGGTTAAATTAAGTCCAGAACATTATGTCATTTGATAAGTTAATCAAGTCAAATCGAACAGTTCAAGTAGTGCGGGTTGGCAAGTGCCTGCACGAACTCGCACTCGATCTCAAAACGTCGTTTTGCCTCTTCGGCGGTTTCTTGACGCAGTTGTTGTTGTTGCTGCAGGTGTTGAAACTGTTGTTGATGCAACAAAAACTGGCCAGCGGATGGATTAATGGAGGAGGGAAGTTGTTGGCCGAGGTGGAGGAAAGTGGCGGTGCCCGAAAGCTGTTGGGCGCACGGGTTGGAAGTCGAACCGACAAAGTGATGCGGGTGAAAGGCGCCGGAGGGGACGGAGGAAGGGACACCTGCCGGGCGCCAAAGGGAATGCTCTGTCACAAAATAACAAATTGCATTTGGACAAACCTCGCGAAAAATCCAGTGCTGTTGCTGTAGGCGAATGAAACTGTATACAAATTGTTTTTTTTAATATTTTGTATTAAGACAAAGACACGGTCAAAAATATTTACGGGAATCAATATTATATAATCCAATTTAAAATTACTCAAAAAACAATCAAATGAATTTTCAACGGCTTGAAATAAATAACATTTATTCATCCATTTCATCGTCTTTTTCTCATCAGCTTCTTCCGCTTCCCTTTCTTCATCGGCGGCATTTCCGTTCTTTTGATTCTTAATGTGATCCTGATTCCGGTACATCTCGGCAATTTGTTCGCCCGATGTGGCATCCTCCGGCTTTTTATCAGCTAAAAGGCGTAATTGGGTGTACTCCCCGCCCAATTCAATTACGACCACTCTGTTCAAAACAGAAATTTTCGATTTCTGATCAAATCACCAAATAAGTAAAGCTTTCGTACGTCGGTTCCGAATGAAGCGGGGGAAGCGCAGAGAAATGCCTAAAATTTCAGACAACAAATTTTAAGCTTTAAGCCGAAGAATTCAGAGTAAGACTCACCTCTCTCCTTGTCGACCAATCCTCGCGCAGCCAAATGACGTGGCGAGATGGACATGTCCGCAGCCTTCACCTCCCACACCAGCGCGGGTTTAAACCAATGGTCGGGCGCTATGGAAGGGTCGAAGGCGTAGTAGGAACGGGGCTAAAATAATATAATTGTGAAACGCCATTGCTTTTAATTATTTTACGGTTCGACTTTGTCAATTCTCAGCTCCTGTAATTCCTTGTGTTGATTCTTTAGGTCCTCCTCTTTGAAGCCAGTACCAACCTATAACAAAAAGTATTCCTTGCGAATTTCTGTGCACATCAAATTAAAAAAATATATTGTTTATTTCAAACAAAGTGTAAATTTTAAAACCTTTGCAATGGACTCGTACTGCTCCGTCTCGGGGTTGTAACATGCCAGCAAATAGCCTCCGTAAACGCCCGTCCGTTTGCCCGTCCCACAATATCCGCCAATGACGACGAGGTCCAAAGTGTCGCCCACGCCCTCCAAATAGTCCTTCTTCAGCTTCAGCCAATTTCGGGACCGCTTCGATATTTCATAGGTGGCATTTTCATCCAGACATTTCACCATCAAACCTGAACTGTCGGAATTGTTTTTTGATTAGAAAAGTTGTAAACGGTGAAGAAGAGATCTTGTAGTCAAAACATTTATCAGAAACCTTCGCAATTTCCCCGGATGGCGTCGTCCATAAACATTTGAATCTCTTCAGTGTCCTGAGTGTCCAGTGAGTTCGCGAACACCACCGACCCGGGCACTTCCATGAAAGCCTTTCGCAATTGCTGCCGTCGCGTTCGATACGTCTCGCCGGTCATCGACTGTCCATCGATGAACAGCAAGTCGAACAGAAACACAATCACCTGCACTTCGACGTCATCGCCAACATTCTGTTGCAAAGAGAAAATGTGCACAAAGCCTACTGAGAAATTAAAAGCAAAAACAGACTTTTCGTTTTCGGGTGCTTAAATTTGAAATGGCAGAATTTGCTTCTGTTTTGGTTCCCAGGCGACAACCTAAAGAACAAAACTCGATCGAATTTCAGTCTTTAACCTAAAAACCTCTCCGTCCACAACGAAATCCTGAACTTTTCTATTCAGTGCAGCCGGAATGCGTCGCACAACGTCCGGAAATTTGCCGGTGTGGTCTTCCTGGCTCCGACTAAATATTTTCACAGTGCCGTCCGACAGAAGGTGAATCTGCAAGAGAACAAAAAGTCCAAATCTCTGTTAAAATACCGACAAAAATTGCTCAAACCTGACATCGTTCTCCGTCGTATTTCCATTCGCACGCAAATTCGGCAGTGCCAAAGCGGTCCAGCAACTCTTGAATGCCTTTAGTTGGATGTGCCAACATCGGCTTCAGGGGAATGCCGGGAGTCAAACGGCACTCGTCCGCCAACGAAGCGATACCGGAACGCAATACAACCTCAATGATACGGCCTAAGTTGGGACATTCGCTAAAACGTGGAAATTTGGAGATTAACCATTCTTTCGAAGTGCCCCCCCTCCCCATATAAGTAAAAAAACGCCGCGGATTCTTACCAGTAAACGGTCTTCAGTTTTTGTACATCTTCGGCCATCCGTTCTTTAAGCTTTTCGCCACTCAGCTTCTTCTCTGGAAATTAATTTAATCTCCAATAGTCTTTATACAATTGCTATGCCGCCCAATTTGTTTTTGAATTCAGTGAAATTCAAAAATCACTTTGTGTTCTGAGTTCCATTGTGGTAAACGCGTTGGCCAACGCGACGACCAGCGATTGTTCGGCCAGCCCGATGCGCAGTTTGCCCTGCAGACACCGGACAAGGTAACGAGCCTCACATTCCACGCACGGAACGAGCAAAGCCTGGATGGCTTTTACTTTCTTGTCCATGGACTAAAAAGAGAACAGAAACACTCAAACAAGAGTTAATCAAATTAAACCAAAAATGTAATAATCACTATCTAAGAGACAACATTTATCGCGCACAAATTACCGAAGTGCCGGCCATTTTCGCAATTTCGCGTAGCCGATTGAACACGTGCGGGACGGTCAGTGGCGGCGGTTTGGACAGCATTCGCTGATTGGAACGACTTTGTTGGGCCACAATGCCCAAGTCGCCCTTCGTTTTCAACTCCTTCTTGATCATGTCCACCTGAAACAGATAAATTGGAAGAGGAGTCAAGAAACAGTAGCAATACATGGCCGTCCTCACCCCCCCCCGCCCGAAACTGCAAAAATGTTTCGACCGTTCTTCCGGTCGCTCCGGCTAATGCCTTTATGAGATACGCTTCGGCAATGCCCAGTTCAAGCCCCTCGTAGCTGGGCCCGAGTTGGTTGACACACAAATGCACCGCGGGGCTCAAGTCGAACGGAGAGATGCAAATGGCGGCGGCAAAAAAATCGCTTAAAATGCGAATCTGCAAATGACAAATTCAAATATAGTAAAAGCGACGGAAACAAAATGACAATAACGCAAATTCTTATTCGGTGTTCAAATCGGGTTAAAATTTCGGAATTAGTCGAAACAGAGGTCAGGATTCGGACCCTAGGAACATTTTTTCTAGAAGATTGTTTTAAAAAACAATTCACACAAATTAAACACAAAGTGCACTTTTAGTAAACTTATAACAGACGAACATAACCATCATTAAATATGCGTTAATAGAGGTGAATTTTACATTTTCCAGCCTTGACGAGGTGGCCTCAATGCGTTCCAGCGTTTTGGCCAGCGCAAGATATGGAATTCTAAAAGTGTAAAAAATAAATGAAGCAAATTAATTTACTTAAAATAACCAAAAAAAAAAGAAACTAACTTTTGGCCGTCCCTCCATTTTGTCAGTTCGATCACTTCCTCAATGGTTGCCATTCTGCTGATTGTGGGACGGCCAATTCCAAAAAAAGCAGACGATGAGAAGGAAAATCTGGTAACGGTTGTGGTGCAAAAACAGAGTAATGGAATTAAAATACCAATAATCTGCAGAGAAAAAAGAAGACAAATAAGATAGTTTTTCCGGAAAACTTGTTAAAACTAAAAAAAAATTTTTGGCCATTGAAATTCTGTCTGTTTATGTTCCGACCGTAGTTGATTTCGACAGTGGACCTGGACAGTGCCACTATTGAAAATTCTGTAATTTTCCAAAAAGTCTCGGAAATTTCTCGTTTTAACCCACCTATTCGAACCTAAAATACCTATTTGGGGGTCTCCACCTAAAATAGGGACAAAAACCTATTTCAAGTAAAAAAAGACTTTTTGCCCCTATTTTTGCCACTATTTGGGCCTTTTTGAAAAAATTTGAAAACATGCAAAAAATTTGAATTTTTCTTGCCAAGATCACTAATTTTTTGTATTTTTTAAAATTAAAAATGCAATAAAATTTGATTTTTTTATTCATAGAATTTCGTGCTTTTAGGAGCCTATTTTGCTCTTTTTCGTCTCTAAAAGTAACAGCCCTACTGATTTGCCATGTAAAAAACAAGTTTTTAAGCCAGTATTGTTATTTTTACGCACCTTTTTTTCACACCTACTTCTGCTTATGAACCCGTTGTACCTATTTTGGCACTTTTTCTCACCTATTTTAGGTACGTATTTTGAGATTTTTCCAACCTAAAAATCCTAGCACTGGTTATGATGTTTGAAAGGTGTTGAAAATCTCTCGGGGGGGGGAATGAGCAGTATTGATTCGGATAAGGGCTGGCGAGACTCGGCTCACACTCGAAACCCATCCCTAGTAATGGGTCAGTGTTCTAATGCTAACAATATGTTTTAGTGGTGTATCTAAAGTGCAGAAGTACTATTATATCCACAAAATGACTACAAAAAGTACAAAAAGAAACACGAAGAAGGCTGAAGCCGTTTCGAAAACCAAAGATCAAAAAATCGAGCAATTTTATAGCATTGGCAAAGAAACACAAGATGAGGTAATCACGCTTATGAGGTTGATTAGGTTATTTTATTTCCAGGGACCTTTAAAGCCGGCTGCAAAGCGAAGCAGAAGTTCTAATTCGTCGTTGTTGGTCAAACGATTCGTGAAGAGCACATTGGAGGTGTCAAGCTTTGATTTTCAGACGGACGAGGATATGGAACAGTTTGACGGAGTCCCCGAAACTTTGAGTGATCTGACTGTGCCCGCCGATCAGAGGTACCAATGTGATAAAGTCTTCAAAAAAATTTTCCCGGTGGCGACGATCGGCACCACCGGACCTTTTTCGAAAAAACTCCTTAACAAAAATGCAATAAAAAGAGAAAATACACCACCTAAAAACAATTTTTGGAAAAATTACTTGAAAAATGCAATAAACATCAAAAATACACCGAAGCGGCTTTTTCTGTACCCCCCCCCCCCCAGGCAAACCTAAATACGTGCCTGGGGGGGCAAAAATTTTGATTTTTTATTCAATATGTTAAGAAAATTGGCCAAAAATTATTAGTTTTTCAAAACAAAAGGGTTTCCCCTATGGTTTTACTCAGGGCCGTAGCCAGGAGGGGGGGGGGGGGGGGGGAATTCCCCCCCCCCCCAAATGAAATTTGACAAAAAAAAACAAGAGGGGGGACCCTATTGTTTTGCACTTTTACAATTTTTTTGACTATTTTTCTTACAAATTTCCATCAAAAATCAAAAAATTTTCTCCGGCGGCGCCTATCGGCACCGCCGACCCCTCCCATTCCTAAAAAACTTCAAAAAAAAAAGACTGATTTTTAAATTTTTGGTTGCAAATCTTTAACATATTGAGTCAAAAATTCCAATTTTGCATGAGGTCAGCTGCCGCCCCCCCCCGAATAGGGGACCCTTTTGTTTTGAAAAACTAATAGTTTTATACCAATTTTCTTAACAAATTCCATCAAAAAATTCAAAAATTTAAATTGTTTACAAAAATAAGAGAAAACACACCCCCTAAACATCAACTTTTTTGAGGAAAAATTGCTTAAGAAAAATTTGCTTCAACCATAACCGATTCAGAAATACTTAAAGCCACTCGAAAGAACTGGAAGAGTTGTCACATCTTTTGTGTCTATATTCCAGAGGTCGTATCTGTACTTTTTTAAAAAAAAGATTTGTACTGTTTTTGAGAGCACAGCGCGTCATTTTTGCATTTATTACCGTTAGGGAAGACAGTGTACTCTATCGCTTTTCCCTTTCTTTCTTAACCGTTCTCTTCTTTTGTCGTTCTCTCTCACCTTTTTTAGCAAAGATTTTGACTATCGCGCACTTCGCTCTGGAAAACTTTTTTTCCCTCTGGCCGATCCTTCTCAAACTTTCACCATCTCTTGAGAACAAAATGAGGAATTTTTTAATCGCTTTTTTATTAAATATAATCGCTAGTATTTTGAGATATAGGGAAAAATGTTCATTATTTTATAGAATTTTGATTAAAATGCATGAAATCCCTCAACATAATTTTTGAATTTAGCGTTTTTTTCTTTACTTTTCTTCACTTTTTTTTCGTGTCAATAAACTTGGCAAAATGGTTATTCGGTAATGAAATGCAAAAATGACGCGCTATGTGAGAGTCGAGATCTTTAAAAAACAAAACAGATCGCCAAATTTGTTAATTTTCAATGGATTTGGAAATAGCAAATTTGCATTTTTGGTCTTACATGTCCTATTTTGAATTTGTTTTTTTTAGCAATCCTGTTTAAATGAGTTTCCGGTTTTAGTTATCAAATTCTCCATTATATTCCTCCAACGCAAAGCTTTAACTTAATGTGACAACTCTTCCAGTTCTTTCGAGTGGCTTTAAGCATTTCTGAATCGGTTATGGTTGAAGCAAATTGCATTTTTCTTAAGCACTTTTTCCTCAAAAAAGTTGATGTTTAGTGGGTGTGTTTTCTCTTATTTTTGTAAACAATTTGTTTGAATGTTTTGCATGGAATTTTCCTGATCCTGGCCATTTCCAAAATCCTGTTCTTTAGAATTTCAATGGCAACATTTTTTTTAACTCGCTTCGATCTTAAAGATGTTTTAATTGAGTTTTTATTGCAGATCTTGATTGCTCCCCCGTCAAATTGTTCTTTTTTCAAAATTGTTCTTTTTTCAATGAGCAACACCAACAGCACCTATGTGTTATCCACTGCTACGGGTTCACCTACGGTGAACCGCACGAGTCAGTATGTGACCGGGGCGGCCTCAGTCCACCCTCCGAGCGGAGGTAAGAATGCAACTTTTTTTAAGTTTTTTGAATTTTTTTAATTGAAGATGTTCCGGGCAATAACAATGCCAACGACGTCGCCGCCGCAAGTAACGCTGGAATGGGAACTGTTTATGCCGAGCAGTTGGAGCCGGGCTCTCGCCCGCATACTCAAGATCATTACAAAATGGAACTGGCACCGTCGAAGAAGCCGCCACAGAACTAAGAAGCATACATACGACAGTTGCTTCGATGAATTATAGGATATAAATCGTTTTTTGTAAAAGATATCATGGCTCAAATAAACTTGTATTTTATGTGCACCTCGTTTCGGAGGAGGGCGGTCCAAAAGGGAGGGTTTTGTCCGATTTACGAGTCAGTCCAGTCAAAATTACAATCCACTAAAAAGAAATTTACAAGAAAATAAGTTCGCTAAAACCATGTCAAGCCTTTGGTTGTCGACTAGGTCTATAATCTAATCCAAATTGGATTAATTGTATGTAATTCATTGGATGTTCTGTTTTACGGATTCGTCGTCCGTTAGGCTTAGAGAAGAGTCGAACGGTATATAATTCGCCAATTTGGCAGGTCCCATATTACGAAATTTTACTTTTTGTACCTCAGCACTAAGAATAAAATTCGAATTTAAAAGAATTTTTTTTTCCTTGCCCAAGAATGCACCCCCATAAATCCCATCCCTAATAATGGGTCGGTGTTCTGCATGCTAACAATATGTTTTAGTGGTGTATCTAAAAACTGCAGAAGTACTATTATGATCCAAAAAATGACTACAAAAAGCACCAAAAGAAACACGAAGAAGGCTGAAGCCGTTTCGAGAATATCGAAAACCAAAGATCAAAAAATCGAGCAATTTTATAGCATTGGCAAAGAAACGCAAGATGAGGTAATCACGCTTATGAGGTTAATTGGGTTATTTATTTCCAGGGACCTTCAAAATTGCCGGCTGCAAAGCGTAGCAGAAGTTCTAATTCGTCGTTGTTGGTCAAACGATTCGTGAAGAGCACATTGGAGGTGTCACGCTTTGATTCTCAGACTGACGAGGATATCGAACAGTTTGACGGAGTCCCCGAAACTTTGAGTGATCTGACTGTGCCCGCCGATCAGAGGTACCAATGTGATTTTTCATAGGGTCGATTTCAGCCTGGAGTCCAGGGCCGTATTAGAAAAAATTTCGGGGACGGGGCAGGGTTTCTTTTACGCACGTTTCCATGATATTCGCACGTTTTGGGCTTCTTTATCACGGTTTTTCCACGTTTTTTAAAGCTGACACTAAAAAAAACTCTTGGTCTTTATAAAATTGCTTGTTCAGTGCCCCAATTCCTGAAGCCATTCGCGCTGTAGACGAACTGCTTGACTCCGAAGTGGCCAAACGAATCCGCACGGAAAACGAAGTGACTATTCGGTTTTGCTGTCCGTTGTATGCCAATGTTGGCACAATCGAACAAAGTTTGTTTTGTATTTTAAATATCCGTTGTGAGTCCTGGCAATGAGAACGGATTATCTTTTTTGTTGAGAAAGTCACAAAGATACAAAACGTTATTTTTAAACCCCTTCCTAGAGTTGGTAATTATTATAGAGCGAGCAATTAAAAGAGTATATACGGTATAAGCTTAATTACTAGAGGGTGAATAATTAAAAGAGTATATACCGGTCTAAGCTTTGGACTGTTGGACAATTTTCAGCGTCGTTTTGTCTCGACAACTCCTTGCTGAAGTGCGTGCCGCCGAATGCTTCTTCCGATCGGCGGCGTGCCGACATCGCCCGTCTCTGTCCGTTCGATTTGCTTTTCCTCTGCCGTCCCCAGTCGCGGTTTCGCTGTGCTCTCTTCGAACGCCTTCGCCTGAAGGCTGTCGCCAGCGGCGGAAATTCCATTCCTTACTCCAATTTTATGTTTACGATTTGCTATGCATTTCAGGCATTTGCTTTCAATTTGCATAATTCTGTTTATATAATCAAAAAGTTCAGGTCTCTCCCTCTTCGCTGCTATTTTCCAATGAGGGCATCGCCCACAGTCAACAGACGAATTTATTTGAGAAAAAGTTGAACAAAATCGCCACTACTTGGGCACCGTTGTCAATCCGTGATGACCAGCAAAGACTTTGCCTTCGTTATGCAAATGTGAGAAAACACAAATATTCTACAAAAATTCTGTTTTTATTTATCAGATTGATCTTCCTACTAAAAGTGTGGCACTATTTGCGCTTTGAACACTGGACTGATCGGCAACTCGTTTCATTGTGCCGTGCCATGGCCCGACTTTATTTGGACGCCGGTGCCCGCGAGTTTCGGGGTCAAATCACTCGCGCACTTCAAATGGTGCAGAAAGAAAAGATCCAAAACATTCCCACAAATTCAATTCTTCACAGACTTTCTCCCAACTTTCACCCTCCGGACGCATTCGCACTGTCCTCTCCCAATTTCTCACCTCGTCGCTGCTTCTTTCCGCCGACTATTGTGCCCATAGAGCCTTTGACGTGTTCCAAATGCTCAGCCAATTGGACTATTTTGAACACAGCCTTCGATTGTTGGCCATGCAAATCGTTTTGAAGTCGATCATTTCAAAGGGAAAAGCAGAAAGGGTAATTATTGTTAAATCGGACTTTTTAGGCGACACATTTTCATTTTTTTGGGGGGGGAAATTCAAAAAATTATTTCATCCTATGGAATTTTCGCGAATTTAGTCGGATTTATCACCCGCCGCCGCTCCAGTGAATTTGGGCGATGTGCTCGCTCATCTGCCGGCGGCAGTGTCGGTGCTGAGTTCTTCGGCGGAGGACGAATTCGGAAAGACATCGGAAGAGACTAACGGAAAAACACTTTTTGTAAACTTTACAAAAAACTAATTTATTTTTGGGTCAAACGAATACAAAACACAATACACCGGATTATGAAAAAAGAATAATTTTTTTTTTTTGAAAATTCATTGCAAATAAACGGTACTTTCAGTCATTGGCTTCAACGGTGGTGTATTTGGCATGCAACCGATGGGTGGACGCTCTTACAGGCGGATGAGCGTGTGCTTTTGTCCACCCGCGACGAGAGCGAGGCGTCGCTGGAGGAAGCGTTGAAACGCATTAGACAAACAAATGGACAATTGGTAAATGAAAAATTGTCCAATAAAAGTTTTTGGTTTCATGAACCTTTTTCCAAAACGAAACATCGTAAAACCTCCGCTCTCAATTTATTCCAACAGAATCGGCGGAACATCAACGACAAAATGGTGCACACGTGGGCACAGTCGGAACATCGCATCCGCGAAGCGCTGTCCAACCGACAAAGGGGCCAACTGCGGTTGAGCCATGTTAAGAATACTGCCAGCAAAAACAACCCAACATGCAATTTTGTTGGTTCGTCTTCGGAAGATGATGACGACGACAGTTCGTGAAGAAAACTGGAGTTTTTATACTATTTTCCATTGTTTATAATTGGAGTGCGTTGACTCAAAAAATTTATAAACTCCTTGCCAGATGTTAATGTTCATGATATATTTCCTTATGTTCAACTTCTATGTATGTTATTCCGAAAAAGTCTTTATTCATTTTGATGTCTGAAAACAATGGTAGCGATCAGAATATGATAGTATTTAAAAAAACACTTCCGTAAGAATATATTGTGATCGGTGATGTGTTTGGTCTTAAATGAATGATTTTTCAAAGTCGGGGGCAGGGTATTGACGGGGCTGGAAAAAATAGTAGAAGCAGAAACCACGCTCTCACAGACGAACAACGAACGCGCACACAAAACAACAAATTGAGCAAGAAGCAAAGGGAGGGAGGGAGGAGGGAGGGGCAAAGAAAGGTGAAAACATTAAAATACATTAACATGGGAAACGAATAGAGTAAGTAAATGACAGTTTAGAAGGGATTTGAAAAGATGAGAATCAGAAAGGAAGAGGAGGACATTGGTCCAGAAGAACGGGGATGTGAGCACTTTTAGTAGGCAAAATGGACGAAACTTTCGACTCAAATTTTGTTTTTTATAAATAAGCGAAATAGGCGACTCATAAGTCAGGAGAAGAGACAAATAATGAAGCAACAAAACGAAAAAATCGGCAAAAAAAACGATAATGTCGTTTTTATGATAGTGAACGGCGAAAAAGGAGAAGAAAAGATGGAAAGATTCAGTTGTGAAAGAGAGCACAGAGATGCAACCGGTGATGGATATTTGGGGGAGGGAGGGGAGGGGGGGGATCAGAGTCCCTACTGATACATAATCAATTCAGAGGACAGAAAAAAACTGATCGTGACGACGGATGTGAAAAAACCATCAACAGAACGAAGGATCTTTGGGAATCGATGGAAGTGCAATCTGAAATCACATACACATACATAACAATGAAACAAAAAGAGGGGATTAGAGCAAAAACAAAAATCAAACAAAAACACCAAAAAGATGGGGCGGCGAATGATAACGGGGGATTGATCTGAGGAAAGTCTTCAAAAGTGGCACACAAACATAGCACAATTGCTGAAGAAACCAATGGAAACGAATACGCGCACTTACATATGTATTCCATTCATCCACAAAAATACGAAAACATTTTACGTAAATTAACATATCAAACGGTAAGGGAGAATCGGCGGTGGGGGGATGGGTGGGGGTGGGGGGGAGGGAGGGAGGAGGACGGGTTGCAATCGGTTATGGCTCAAGCCAAGTCTGTCTTTCCAACACAGATTTGAATGTTTTTGATCGCTGTCGCTGTTTTTCATTATATTAACCAAAAACAAATGATTCTTTTGAGAAAAGTGAAGGGTTTTTTAGTTATTTGCTGGCGGAGGTGTCCCTCCTTGATCTCCCCCTCCCCGGCATAATTTCGTATTCTTTCCCTTCTTCCTGTCTAATCGCACCGTTCCATTAATCCGAAAATTATTTTATCATTTTTAGTGTCAAAAAAACAACGGTAGCGATCAGAATATGATAAAAGTGTGACGGTCTGTAATTTGAAACATCGAAACATCACTTGAAGGAAAAGCCCTCGTCGGGCACATTCTGCTGCGACGGCTGGAACATAAACTGCGGTTGTGCTGCGTCTACCGGTGCTCCTGCGGCATCGCCAGCGGCATCCGGATGCTGATGTTGACCAGCAGCCGCCCCAGCAGCCACCAACTCGTCGTCCTCCTCGGAGGAGAAGAAGTTGTCGATGATCTCGTAAGCCTGCAACGAAATATTTCAAAGAGCGGTCGTTGGACCCGAACACCCATCCAAAGTCTGGACTCTAATTACAAATACGCTCGAACAACCTCGACACTCGTCATCACCATCATCATCAGTTAGAAACGAGTATTACGCAATTCCCAGCCAAAAAATGAATCTTTGTCCACCAAAAATCATAATCCAGGTGCATCAATGACCGGGTTCAGTGGCCATAAACACAATTCAAAATACTGACCATTTTGTAAATTTCTTCGCTCTCGTGGTTTTGCAGGTGCTCGATCTTGTCTAGGCCTAAAAAAGGGAAAATGATCCCGCGTAAGAAGATGCAGTTCAAAAAGTAAACCTCCGCACTCCTCAATCTTCTGGCACACTTCGTCCGTGTGCGGCCCCGACTTCTTCAAAATGTTGTTCAGGCCATCCAGCACCACCTGCACAATTTGCGAGTCGCGTACGCCGAGCAAATTGCAAAAGGGCACAATGACCCCATGTTCCACATAAAACATGCATTTAAAAAAATACATTTATATTTCTAATAATCTTTACCATGTATTGGACATGCTCCGCCCGTCCGCTTATTGTCACATTGGAAACTGCCCAAGCCGCTTCCTAAAAAAAGGGGGGGGAAAGGAAGACACATAAACTACAATGTTTATGGAATACTGGACAAAAATGGATCCTAAGTTATATTTTATTGAAAACAGTTGAGTGAAGCGACAAATGAGCCTATTGTAAATGTTTTGCTTAGATAATTAAATTGAATAATTTCAACTAATGTTTAAAAAAAGCCGGATCCAGTTTGTAAATGTTTAAGAAGTCATTTCGAACTTTTTGGGTCTGGAAATCGCCCTTGTCCAGCAGATGTATGATCATCGGAACCAGGCCAGCGTCAATCACCGATTGGACTTGGTTTTCGTTGCCTGCCGTGATGTTAGACAGAAACCAGACGGCCTCCTAAACACCATAAGTTCCATCCTTCTTACAAATTAAGATAAATAAAACGCAAAAGGGCAATTCAAATGATGTCCTCTCACTTTGTTGATTTTTTCCTTCTGATGAGAGAGCAGTGCCGGCATCATTTGAAGCGCGCCGCAGTCCAATACCAACTGCGTCTGTTCGTCCGTCCCGGTCACAATGTTTCCGACAGCGCGCAGCGCGGCCGTCTGCACTTTGACTTCCGGATGGCCGAGCAGAGGAACCAAATATTGGACGACCTAAAATAATTCGATCGTTTTTAATCAATGGAAAAGCCATCGCAGCAGGCCTTATTATTTCGCAGACACCTTTTGAAGACAGTTTAGAAAAAGCACAAGACTTCATTTTTGGTTCTGTTTTGATGGAATCCAAAATATGAAAAGCCCGGGAACGCAACAAAACCCGTGTTGGGCTCACCGCCGAATCGATGACGAGTTGGATTTGGATCGTTTCCACCATCAGGTCAGATAGGACAAAGCCCACACGGTGTCCACGAGGATGCTGGTGTCCTGATGATGGATCAAAACGGCCAGCATCGGCAAAAGCATTTGCACAATTTGGCGATTCGGCGGCGGGTCTTTGCTACGGCAGAGGTTAACCATCACCTGATGAGAACGAATGAAATTGGCAGAAATACAAAAACCCTTTAAAAAGGGGTTTTGAAACTTTTCTTACCCAAGTGACATTGCGCAAAAAGTTCAGAGGGATGTCGGGTGCAACAAATTTCAGCAAAGGCTGAACAATGCCCAACTCAATACAATAGTCACGGAAGTGGGGTCCGTCACCTGAAATCGTAAGACAGAGAATAAAGCAGTTTTTGGATTAACACCAATTTAATGAATCGAATCGAGCCATAAAATTTGAAAAACCTTCAAGTGACTGGTGACAAACCATGTGAGGCCTAACCAAAATCATTTGAATTTGTATTTACATTCCCTTTTAATACAGCAAAATATGCATGAAATAGCATTATACCGATGATGTTGCCAAGTGCCCACACGGCCTGCTCACACACATTCATGTTGGGTGACTCGAGCAGCTTCAAAAAGTGTGGCACGGCGCCAGCCTGAACAACAGCGCGCGTTTGGTCGGAGGTGCCACTGGCGATGTTCGTCAGGGCCCAAGCGGCCTCAAATTGGAGCGTGGCACTAAAAATACGGGAGACCAAGAGTTAAGTAAATGCAGCAACCCCTTACAAAAATATATGCCCAAAAGCCCCCCAATGACATAACTTGGTCAATTTTCTTATTACAGACCTATCCAACCAAAAAAATTAATTCATAAAACCAAGTCCAATATGTGTTTATACTTGGCCGACTCCAGACAGTTGACGAGAATGGGCAGAATGCCACTGGAAATAAGGTCGTCGATGGGCGGGTTGCGGTCGGACGAGAGCAATTTGCGAGCCTGAGTCACCGCCAACATTTGCACTTCCGGGTCCGCACTTTGCGCTTGGACCACAATTTCCTAAAAATAGTTTTAATAACTGAAGCTTTTGCTTCCTCTTTTGATTATTTCTCGATGTTCAATGTTTTTAAATTTCGATTAAAAACATATGCGAATTGTAGTCTAATCATTCGGAAAACAATGCAACTGACTTGCAAATTGGATCGATCGTAGACCACCGCAACACCGCTTGCATTGCTCGTCGATGCGTCCTCATTAGCGCTAAATGCGAGAACCAATTAGATATCACATGCCCTCCGCCAACAAAAAACCGTTGCAAGTTTCGAGATTTCCTATTTGGGGTTCAAAATCCGTTCTAATGGCCCTCCAACTCACTCTTCGGCCGGGATGTTGCGGCGTTTGGACATGATGTCGTCCCGCTTCTCCTTCCGGAATGGACACCACCTGCTCCGTGCGGTTCTTGCGCAACGCCTCCACGTCCTTTCCAATGTTTTTGTATTGCGTCTGTCGGTCAGCCATCGTTTTTTGTCGTTTTTGTTCCTTCTCGATTATGAACTTTCTTCTTCGTCCTTTTCAGCTGTTTTTGTTGGTTTGTTTTTGCTGTTATTCGCCAATAGATTGTTGCGTGAATGAACTCGAAAATCAAATTCTGTAAAAAATGTCTCGAAAAATGGAGATAATCACAAAATGGAACGTAAATCCAATCAGAAAAGAAAATCAAATGCGTTCAAACAAATTTATCAAATATACAAAGGGTAATGAAGATCATCATCATCATCGGAAAACAACTTTTTAATGAGCCAACTCGCCCAAAAAAATCCGTTTGTCACTGCCCGCCGACATAACTTCAAAGAGGAAAACCCATTTAATTTTACTCTCTTTTTTACCGATTGGCTCTTTGGGATGGAAGTCGACCGCATTCACTGAACCCTGGTGTCCGGGCAATTTGTAGGCAATGTTTCTGGATCCGACGTCCCAAATGTACACAAATCGATCACTCGACCCTTAAAAATCAGTCTTATGTGTTAAGGATCTGTTATAAAATTGGCAAATTTCTAATTTTTCGAGGCACTCGATATTCCAAAAACGAATCAATGACATTAATCGGATCGGTTCTCAAGTATGGACCTTACACAATACTAGTTAAATAGGCCCCTGATATTCATTCACCACATGACACTCTGTGACCGTCTGGTGACCACGCACACCGAAGCAGGTTCTGAAATTATATGCAAAAATGTGGACAATATTTTGGTAAATTTCCTTAATAAAATGATTTAACAATTCTTTGTTATTCCAAATTTACTGACCTTCTCAAAATTGTGCTGATGACCTGTCAGCGTTTTCACACAACGTTGTGAGCTGGCGTACGGTCGAATGTCCCAAATGCGCGCTGTACAATCCATAGAATTGGAGAGCACGTGATTTCCGTCGGGACTCAAACTGAGGCCGGTAACTGTGTCAGTGTGGCCGGGCATCACATAGAGCAAACCGAGCCGTCGAATATCCCAAACCTAAACATTTTTTCACATTTAATTCATATTTGCAAGCCTATCAAGTAAAAATCTAAAAGGGTCCGAAAAAACATCAGAAAAGATGCATAAGTTCGAATTATACTGAGTTATGCTTAAGACTCCTCCCACCTTAAGCACGTTGTCAATGCCACCACTAATAATCTGTTCAGCGGTGTCATTGAACGTCAGAGCGGTCACTTGGTATCCGTTAACATTCTCAAAGGTGGCCACGGGTCCTCGACGACGAACGTCGTTGATCTAAACTCGAGTAAAACATTTATGAATTGGGACTGAACACAGCGTTTGTTAAATTTATGACATAAAAAGTTCCGCATTACTAGTATTTTGCCTCCATCGCACCCCGAGCAGATCAACGAGGGCCCCCGCCGTGCCGGATGACAGCTGTTGACGAATTCGGTGTGTGTGCGAAAGCGCCGCACGCATTGACCACTCTCCATGTCCCACACACGCACAGTTTTGTCGGTGGAACAAGTGAAGAGTAAACTACGAAGTTAAAGTCATAATTTAAATACATATCCGAGAAGCGTTTTCACCATTTTTTGCGGTACTCACCCCTCGAAATAATACCCATTTTGGTCAGATAATAACATTTTCTAAGACGAAAAAGATAATTTACCTCGCATCGGTGCTGAAATGCACATCCATAATGGCGCCTTTGTGACCAGAAATTGTTGAAAAATTATCGCATTCCCCGTAAACATTCCAAAAAACTGAAAAACAAAAAAGTTGCATCGAAAGAAAGCAATAAACCCACAAATCCGTTGGTCGAACCCGACGGAAGCAATGCACGTCCCATCCGGACTAAACTGCGCAGCATGAATTTCGCCCTCATGGCCCGGTCAACAGCATAATCGGAGACTGGAGACCAGACATGCGTTGATCCTCCGTCCGCGGAGAATCGCCGAGCGGAATTAGCGATACATCATCAGAAAAATGTTGTCTTTTTGCATCTGAGCAAGCCAACCAATTTAAGTATAAACATAAGGCACATGCCCTTTGGCTTAAATGGATTTTTTGCTCTATTTTTATTTTTCGACACAAAACTTACTCGTGGGCACCAAGTGGAAGTGCAGGGCCGTTTGAACACGTCAGTCATTTCTCGTGATTTACGCTGAAATTGTTCAAAAATGGAATGAATTTGCATAACATATCGTAACAAAAAATAGGGAACCAATCAACCACAATTTAAAAAACAACATTAAGCAAAATATTTTATTAGTTATCGTTTGGGATAATGTAAAAGTGGAGCAAGCAAAATTAATGATTCAAAAACTTTAAATATTAGACATCCAATTCTGTTTGGTCATTCATGTCGACTTAGTGCCGTTACTCATCGCCCCTATGGTGATATGTCTGCTGCTGCTGCTATTGTTTTGGTTGGCGGGCAACTTTTTGCGCCCCCGTGGCGATGTGCGCGGTTTGAATTCTGTAACAGTGAAAGAGACCCCGTTCACGGTGACCACCATTTTCTTGGCCGCACTTCGGACGACAAGCGCATCTCGAAAAGAAATGGGCCGACGACGGATGAGCGACTTTGACTGTACGAGTGAAATGTTTTATATAAAATGCATTCATTTCATTCAAAATTATACGATTTTACAAGCTTTTACATGCATTCAGATAAATGCAAATTGTGATACTTTTCTTCATTCACAATGCGTCCGAATTTAGAGTTTAAAATTCGTCGGTCGATTGAATTGGGAAAGGGGGGAGGGGCGCTAAACAAAGAAACCTGCTTTTGGGAGAGCCCATTGACCGATGGTGCCCGTGTTGGTTTCGGGGAGTTGGCCATTGATGAAGTGCACGGACTGAAAACACTCGGGCGAATTGCGGACGACCATTTCAGCACTGTTACGCTGTTTTCTTTAAAAAGCCCAAATATTTATAATTGAAAAATTCGTTAACCCATAAAATTGCCCTTAACAAACTTTTGTTGCGCTTTTTCAACTTCGACTGCCAATTTTTGCACCAGAGTTTGCTGTTGTACAACTGAGGGGTTCAGCCGCGGTTTTCGAGTCGACGTGCCTTTCCGAGTGTCGCACATCAAACATTTGAAAGCCTCATACCGATTTCGAAATGTACAAACTAAAAAATGTTTACATTTAGTAAACGTTTTAATTCATTTTTCTTTTATAATATTTGTCTTCTCTACCCTCCCCCTGGGGTGTCGTGTTCATAACCTCCGATCCTGATGGATTGAAATATCCAAAATAGTGGGATAAATAGTAACGGCATCAAGGTGATATGAAACACAAATCTAACTTCTCAAACAAAACCTCAGGTTCCTCTCACCGGTGCATTCCCAACTGCCGGGCTCGACTTCTCCGTCCTCGTCCCCCCGGCCGTCGTTGTCCTTTTCGATGTTGTTGCCGCTGTCATGCACGTCTCCAGCATTACTACTGCCACCGCTGTCATTTCGTGTGGATTTTCGTGCACCTTTTTTGGCACTGCTCGACATAATAAGACGGATGCGCAAAAAAAGTTCCAAATTTAGAACTCTTAATCCGGGCCCTATCGAATCAAATAAAATTGATACTACCCAAAACCTTTTATTGGTTAAACTTTTTATCTTAGCAAAGTTAGTCGATTCGTATCTTTTCAAAAAACTTATGGCTTAGCCTTACAGATTAAAAAGTTTCAAAAGTCTCAATTTTTGTGTCAATTTTGCGTTTGAGTTCTGTTGTTTAAGTCGAGTCAAATCGCCTAGCTCCCTTTCCTTTAGAGAATCTACAGATTTATGCTTTTGGATGTTGCCAAGATTATTTCATAAGCCAGAAAAAAACAAAGACAAAATGCCCGTAGTGGGGAAACGACAAAAGGTTCGCAAAATAAAAATCTATTAATTCCCGTAGCATGTTACTTTTTATAAATTTTTTTATCCCGCTTTTTCTCGGTAATGAGACAAAATCTTATTTTCGTTTTGTGTTACGTTAATTTGAAAAAAAAATTTTCTTTTTGTCATCAAAATTTGGTAATCCTGTCTTTTGCAGGTCCCGAACCTTTTTGTTTTTAAATGTTTTATGCAATTCTGAGAAGTACTCGGCACGAATATGGCATCAGATTTAAATGTTCTTTACATCATAATAAGAAATTGTAGATTTTAACAGTGAAAGATTGACGGTGGAGCACCATTGTCCGAATTGCGACTGCACCTTAACCACCTACACGACGCAGCAGACCGGGTCGGTAGGACGAGGGACAGACCCCGTCTACCAGTGCACGCGCTGCAGGTATTGGTGAATCGAGTGGTACTCGTGAGGCGGGCGAACGGCGGAGGGGGAAATAACGGTCGATAAATGATGGGAAGGATTGAGGCGTTAATGTTTTTTGAGAATCAACACAAAGAAATATTCCGAATGGTTCCAATCGAACGGCGTTCAACAATTTCAAATACGGCGACTGAATTTTTGTTTGAATGCCAGTGTTTAATTCCTTTGTTAGCTCCAATGTTAGGGAACATTTGCCCGACCGCTATGGCCCGGGCGATGGCCAACAAAACAAATGAATTACCCCATCCCTGCCACAGTCCATATCGATGGGGAAATTTATCCAACCAAATAAATAAGAGCATCGTAAAGTGAAAAAGAATTCCAACAACCTGAATCATTTTACTCATAAAATCTGCAGAATTGAGGCCTGCTAGGAAGTGTGATACTCCAAACCAGGGCCGTAGCCAGGGGGGGAATTCCCCCCCCCCCAAAATGAAATTTGACAAAAAAAAACAAGAGGGGAGACCCTCTTGTTTTGCACTTTTGCCTTTTTTGACCAATTTTCTTACAAATTTCCATCAAAAATCAAAAAAAATTTTGCTTTTTTGAAAATTCCTTAAAATAAAATTCACTGGCGCTCAGATGGGAAAGCCACCTGAGCGCGGGCCCTCAGATGGACAAATTCCCCCTCCCAAAATTTTTTTCTGGCTACGGCCCTGCTCCAAACGGAAATGGTCAAATAAAACAAGAAGAATTAATCCTAAAACCTTAACAAAATGCGTTCCATAAGGTAAACTAAATTGGACTCAATTCTGCAAGATTTTAAAAACATTGACGGTGAAAAGAGATCGAAATCACCCGCGGTTAATGCTCGACCCAAATGCTTTGCTCGGATCCAAAAATTGGTCGTTGTTGTACGGGTTCAGCACTTTCAATTCGAAATTGCTGCACAAATCCATAATGGCCTTCTGTAGCTGAATCGCAGCGTTGGCATTGCGCGCGTGAATGGATTCCAATTTAAGCGCCACGAGACTTCCTTAACGATCAAGTTCAGAATCAGAAGATGCTTTAAAACACGGAAACCCAAAAGCTAGAGTGTGGCAGAATCGACCTTTAGAAAAACTTCAGAGATTTCTGTCCTAAAATAAGGATACACCGACCAATTAACCGATTTTCTTGTTCTTCCCTCCGGGCCTTTCCTCTCCCTAGAATTTTTCTTTATTATTCTTTTTAATCTTCAATCCTCACTCACCGAAGAGCACATTCTCGCGATTATTCGTCGTTAAATCGGACTCTTGAGACGGCACAATTTGCTGATGACGGCGTTGTTCGTCAACCTGCTGATGGTGCACCAACATACCGCTGGAAGAAAGCGTCGACGACGGCGGCGGCGAAAACACGTCGGTGTTCTGTCGCTGCTGCTGCTGCCCAACGACGGAATGCAGCAGACGAGAAGTTCGGCTGTCCACGGGTTCCGACGCCTTGCGCAACGTGTCGTCCAAATCGTCGGTCCAATCGTCACTCATCATCATTGGACGATGCGCCGTTGGAGGAGCGGACGGATTCAGATTCATCGACGCCATGTGCTGATGAGAAGAAGGCGCCGGGCTTGGGAGAGCGTCCTCAATTTGAAAGATTCTTCGACAATGAAAAGGAATCAGAGCCCTCCCCCCCCCTCTCTTACATAGGACGCAAAAGTGCCAGCGCCAGTCGCAGAACCAACCACAGACGTGACGAGGGATGCTCTCCATGGCTATGAGTTTAATTTTGTTTATTGTTTTAAAAGAGAAAACGAACAATGCGCTGATGCATTCGGCTGACCGACTCCGGGTCAGTGACCTCCTTGAGCGGCGTCGAGGCGTCCACCACCCAAAGAGTGCCCATCTTCTCGGCTATCCAATCCTTGTCGGGACTGATTCTTAACGTCAAGAAATTCAAAACGACTCGGAAACAATTTGCACAATTCCAACCTGGCAACGTAACCGCTGTAGCAAATGCCCGGCTGATAGTCCACTGATTCATCCAAAAGGGAAACTTTTCCGATTTCGACGCTCCAACCGATCGCACGACAGCCCAAAGGCTGAAACAACGAGAAATTCTCAAAATACTCTCAAAATGGAAAACGATGCCTTCGAAGCGGTGAGCTCGTCTTTGTAATGGTCGAGCGAGAGAGGAGGGAAACTGACGAGCACTTTGACCTAAAATATTCACCTGGAAAAATTGTTGATTTAGTTATAAATTTTCTTGAGAATCCTTTGCTTACCAAGAAGAGTAGTTACCTCGATAGGGTAACTACTAAGAAGGGCATTCCGTCCCCCCCCCCCCCCCCCAATGGTCGAACCCTTTTTAAAGAAAGCATCGAACTAACCAAAAAGAGGGCGTCACTACCCAACGGGTATGTGATGCTGATCCTTCGCTGTTGTTCGTTGTCCGGCTCCAACTTCCAAATGTTTACCGCGTCTTGCACCTCTTCGACGGGTTTGGCTGGCTCAAAGCCGACTAATTCCCCACACTTAAATTAGCTTTTTGGTGTGGGGGAATTTCAATTTTTGTAACTTTTGGGGCTTCTTAAAAAAACATTGGAAATTTTCTGGTGGTATAAATTATACCAAAACAAAAAGCACTTCCAAACGAAAAGCAAACCCTGAACCAAACATTGTATTCATTTGCCCAACGCGGGAACTTGTATTCCTTAAGCGGATTACGCCAGTTCCACACACAAATAAGCGACTGAAATCAAAAAATAAATAAAAGAAAATGATCCAAATAAAGAACATTGTCTCCCAATTCTACTCTGCGCATAAGAATTCCGACCAATTTTGTCTTTTTGCCGGAAGAATCCATGGAGTAAAAAGAAGATTCCGATGTAAGAATATTTGATCTAAATACTGCAGATTGGCAAGCCGTATGTGCAAACTTTAAAATAAGGCAGGGTGCCGCTTCATGTGGTTTTTAAAGTCCAAAGTCCAATTCTGCTTTTTTGGGTTGGGTTTTCAGGAGCTTTGTGGACTTTTTGCCGATGTTTTGTGGTTTTTTTTGAAAATTAATGAAAAAATTTTAAAAATGCTTATAAATTTGCATATTTGGCATAATGTTACTAAACATTTCCATTAATTTTTCCGGTGCGGCACATTTCTCATGGCCATTTCAGTATCGCCGTCATTTCAGTGTCAAGTTCTAAAACTATGTGAAAAAGAAAGATTTGCCATTTTTAACCATTTTACTCGTGAAAAAACAAAGATCATTCACTTTGATTAGGAAGTGAATTCAGACTTACCATTTGAATTTTGATTCTTATTTGCAAAATTATCACCAGAATGACGAAATAAATGATGCTTCAACTTTTTAATTTTTTATCGCAATAATTTTAGCAATTGTCCGAGTCCTTGCTAGAGAATATAAATATCCTAGTCAAACTATTTCAAAGTCTCTACACTTCTCTCCAAACTTAGTAATAGCGTAGTTTCTCCACTAGGAGCATCAGCAGAAGATCTCTCTCTAAAAAGTTGTTTTTTCAAAAAACGCCCACGGGATTTACCCGCTGGTTGCCGAAGGCGATGTTGGACCGACGAGGAGTTGCCGAAATCCGTCCGATTCACTGCCAGTACTTCCGCCTCGGCCTGAATAATTTATTGAAACAGTTAAAAAAGATGTGAATTCAAATTTCTCGAAATCATTTTCCCAAAAAAGCTCAAAATATTGCGGCACAAAATGCCTTTTTGTACCCCCAAGCCCTTTTATTTTTATATCGTTTTTCCGTAATTGCCAAAGCCAATTTTGAATTGCTTTGGTGAAAACAAAGCATTTGCAGCCGACCGAAGAGGATGGGACTTTGCCCAGCGGTGTGTGCCCCGTTCGACGAGGAGGAGGAGGGCGTCAGCGTGGCGGAACGACAGTCTCCCAGGCACATGTCCATGCCGGAGGCGATTGAAGCGGAAGCGCTGCTTGAAGCCACGCCGCCTCCGGGCACAACGGCACTTTTTACGGCATGGCGCGTGTCCGTGGTATTTTTTCTGCCGCGCGCGCGAATTCTGAACAATTTGTGCTCCACGAACTATCAAAAGCAGAGCAAAGAGAAAGTGTCCGAGAATTTAATTTCATATGTTTTCATTCTTTTAAATCTACCTGAAACCACACTTGAGTGACGCGCTTAGTGAGTCCGGTTTTGGAGGCAATTCGTTCCAAGTCTGCGCCGTCCGGGTTGCTGTCGACCTGAAGAATTTGACCCCAAAAAATTAAAAGTTTTGTCGTTTACCTTAAAATATTGCTGGAGAACAGCCAGCTGGTCTTCGCCAAAGGTTGTGCGCACTCTTTTGGCCTTTTGCTTTGGGTTGCCTAAAGCTTGTGTAATTGTTAGCCGAAATTATGGCCTCTGACAATCCGACAATGGCAAAAACTTTGGCATTCTTTTTCGGAAATAATTTTAATTTGGCAATCCTTTACACTGTCTGGTTGTCTGTGCTCTCTTTCGGATTACCAACCAATCAATGTTTAATCTACTCACTCTGTTCGCCCAGCACCAACTCCGAATAGTGCGGACTGCACAACAGCCGTGGAATTGCGGGCGGGGGCCGGTGCGCGTCGTCCAGCGAAAACTTATCCCCGGTTACCAGCTGGCGCTTGCAGTGCTCACACTGTAATCAGATTACGGTACTTTTGAGGGCACCCCCCCCCCCCCACACTGTAACCAGATTACGGTACTTTTGAGGGCACCCCCCCACACTAACCAGATTACGGTACTTTCGTTGGGCATCCCCCCACCCCCCAAAAAAACACCTTAAAACACGCCAAATGGTAGACGAATTCACGCGCGCGTCGCACCCAATCCGTTGACGCAATCCGCCGCTCGCACATTGCGCAACAAATGCCAAAATTTCTGTGTAAAAATCACCCAAAATGAAAAAAGCAAATCCAATTTATCTTGAAGCTCCTTTTTGGAATTTTTCTAATTAATTTTTAAAGGATTTTACCATGAGATAAGTTTTAGGGTACAAAAACGGCTTCGGTTAGTGAATCGATTCGCTTACTTCGCATAGCATTCGGCGCAGTAAGTGCGCTCGGCACGTACATAACACTTCGGCACATTCTCCAGCACATCGGCGCATTCGCAACACTGAAAGAAGCTTTTAATTGTATTTTTTAGGCGAATATTTACAATTTCAGTTTTAAAAACCGACTACTTTTAGACATTCGCAGTGGAAAAATTCAGGCGTTCCGATGCCGAACTGCCAGCATTGTGCGGTCGCGAATGTCGCCGGCACATTGCGCACAACGTTTGGGCTCCTCCGGCACAATTATCCCTGACATACTGTACTCGGATGGTACGGTAGTGGACGGTAGCATTAATTTTGATGCGTCGGAAATGGTCGTCGGGTCCAACTGTTCGAGCAGTTGCTGCTGTAGATGGATCTCTTCTTTGAATTTTTCATCACAAGTTTAGCGCATTGTTTGGTGTCTGAATGCGAGATTATTTATTGGAAGTTTTGATTAAAAGTCTTCAAATCCCCATCCGAACTTTTAGGCGGAAAATTTGCAATTTTTTAATTGCCCCACTAAATGATGCATTAATTAACGCACTGTAACCGCCGAAGAATTGGAATTCCGTCCAATTTTGCTTCGGCCTACGCGCTCCGTAACCCGTCGTCGCATTCCTCCGCGTTGCGTCGGATGTCCCCTGCGGGTCGACGA
Organism: Globodera pallida; assembly: GCA_020449905.1. Lineage (NCBI taxonomy): Eukaryota > Metazoa > Nematoda > Chromadorea > Rhabditida > Heteroderidae > Globodera > Globodera pallida. Next base: position 1,334,255 of record JAIXHY010000014.1, read on the forward strand.
TGGATAAACTAAACTTTTGCTGTCCTCCTCAATCTTCTCAATTTTGGTAAGCTCTTCTAATTGAATTGCTGCAAGTGAATGTGGAGCAATGACAGAACGATCTGTGGAAACGAACATGGCCGGATCTGAAATTGATCCAACTTAAAGAAGTTCTGGGAATTTTCCCGGATTTTCGTTCAAATATAAATTAGGATTTGTCTTCTTCAGTCATTAAGTGGGGGGGGGGGGACCTTGGTTGATTCGGGGGAATAAATGTGGCATTGGTTGAATGGGTCGAGTGGAAGAAGTTTTGCTCGACGGAATCCGTCAGGAATGTGCCGCAAGCCATGTTCACCAGCATTTGATTCTCATTCGCCGCCGAAACGCGCAAATGGCACGTCGTCTGCACCGAAAATTGTAAAATTGTTAGACAAAGTGACGGAATTGCGGCAAATTTTATTGTTTAGGTTAAGTGGCAGTGGTCGGCACCGGGCTGGTACTGAAAATATGTCCATTTTTGGGACTGAAATTGTTCCCGGGTTTTGTCAAAAAATTCCGCCGGCCTCTCTAATTTAAACGACCAGCAAAAGCAAGCTTTTGGATGGAAAGGCCTCAAATCGAGATTATAAGCCTTCGGTAGTGTCCGTCCTGATCACGGCCGCCTTCTAAGTCCAAAATTGAAGACATAAACTCCCCGACATCGCCCCAAGTGCGGCCCGAACTCGTTGCCCTACATTCCATGAATCCTAACGGCAAACTTCCACCTAAAAATGGGCCTGGGATGGGTATGAATTGGTGTTGTTGTTCATCAGTGTGTATAAACAATTGCTGTTGCGGCTGATCGTCCGGACAAAAAGTGCCGAAGCCAAACGCCGCCAACGGGGGAAAAGCGGCGACGGCAGCCACCAAACCGTCTTCGTTCACCAAAAGAGGGGCCGGAAAGGTCGGAAATGCGCCAATTTGGCCTCCGCTCGAGGGCAAAAATGGGGCGGCAGAAGAGCCCATCGGAACGGCCGACCGCAATTTCGGCACAAATTATGCCGTTTTGTGCTTTGGAACAGTTTATTTTATAATTTAATGCTTTATTTATAATTTAATGCTGAACCCTAAAGAATATCGAAAATTCAGACGAATGGTAAGTTTAGCTAATTAAGGCGGGGATTTAAAGAATGGTTACAGTAAAACAATTACAGTACATATTTACTAATTAATGTTTAATCAGTGGTTTTAAAGCTGCATTTTAGCGGGCATATTTCAATCTCAATTCTGGCGTTTTGTTCGAAACTGGAGGGGGGGGGGAGGGGGGGGGGGGGGGGGGGGGGGATCGTCTCCTCGCAACTTCCTGGAATGCTCGGGGGGAGGGGCTTCTCTGAATGGGCAACTAACGAGCATCTTTCCTCCTTTCTTCCCCGCTCGTCCCCCACCCCTTCTCGACAAATGCGCAAAGGTCCCTCCCCCCCCCCCCCCCCCCTTGAGGGGTACTGTAACATCCTTCGGTTGTCTGCCTGTTTTCTGCTTCTCTGATTCCTTCGATGTTCTCCGGTTCTTTCATTCAATTTGCCTTGAGGCGATGAAGCTTCGTCATGCTCTTGGTGTGCCCTTCTCCAGAAATGAGTGCAGCTCATTAAGACCGAATTTGTTTTCCCTGGGGGGACAATGTGCCGAATGAGGACGATGACGATTTGAACCCTCAAATGTCAGCGAAAAGACAACATTTTGGGAGAAACTCGAATCAATTAACATTAAAAACTTGATAGCTTTTTAGGCTAACTCATTATTACAACTTCAACATATTTGCTATTTTATTCTCTCAAAAAAATAAATTTCAAATCGCATTTTTAGATCATTTTTTAATGACAATTTCCCGAATTAAACTGGCAGACAGATAAACATTATGCCAATTCTCTTCCAATTGTGTAAGGTGCGCGAGTGTTACGATGCGAGGGGATCCGTCCCCTAATCCACAAATGGCCGTTTCTGTCGGAGGGAGGGGGGGGGGGGGGGGTAATGCTAATACCCTCGGGGAACCTTTCAGAAAAGTGCCAATTTGGACCGAACAGATGTTTTAACATTTACTATTTATCTATTTACTTTTTCTTATTAGGTAGTTTTTGATTCAAATCTCTTTAAAAGTTCCGAGTGTCCGGTTAGAGTTTAGACAAACTCAAAGACTTCTTTTTCCTTTCTTTTTTTAAATCTGATTTTGCATTTAAATTAATTTAGAATGCCTAAACAGACATTTCGCTTTTAGCAAATTGGAACAGATTAATGCCAAAGTCCATAGGAAGTCGAGTGCCCCCGAGACTCTTCTTCTGCACCACTCCCCCCCTCCCGGTGCTGTGCCACTTCTGCTGAGGGGGGGGGGGGACAGTTGACCTCACCAGCCCATTTTCCGCTTGAGGACATTGCATAATTCGTTGTCCCCAGGGCATTAATGCTTTTGTGATTGTAATCCAATTATTCGCGCCAATTTGGCCCGGGCGAGATTTGGACAACTCCAAACATCGAACGAACAATTGGGGCGGGAGGGAGGGCATGAGAAGGTGAAATCCGCAATTTTCCAACTGAAAAACCCATTTTAATATAAATTCTTAATCAAAATTATCAACGGACCTAGCGCGCGCTTCACTGTTAATCAAACATTGATTTAAAAATCACTAAATTTTGCAAAGATTTGCAGATTTTGCCTCCGGGGTATGGGAACAATTCAATTTGTCTTGGGGGGGGGGGGGTTCGGAACAACAAAATTGAATTAGCACAATACTTTGGGGCGACGACACAACGAAGTGCCATAAATTGAATTGCAAAACGCTCAAACGGACGGACAAACCGGCGGGGGGGAGGGGGGGGGGGAACTTTGGAAAAGTCCCCAAAATTTAGGGAAGGCAATAAACTTGGAGGAACGGGGGACGGGGGGGAGGCGTCTGTGCTTTTCAGATCGATCGGACGTGATCATTTCAATTATTTTTATATAATTAATATTCGCCAGTGATATAATTGTGAGGGTTCCGGACAATTGAGTGTCGGCCGATTGAATGTGGAATTCGCTTGTTTAGAATTATTAAGATAATAAACAGCCTCCGGGGGGCGGGGGGGGGGGTTACCAAACTCTTTATATCGCCGGTCTAATTTAAAAATTGAAGACTCCCAAAGTTGGCCACACGCAATCGCCCGGGGGCCCCCGATGATCGGGTTGGTCTAACGCAGGGCTCGGATATCTGCGGATTTTTCTTCATTCTGTGGTTTTTGGAAAGGCCAATGAGGATTTTTATTTGAAATACGGATTTTTGTGTTCTTTTGAGAAAAAAATCGAAAAAATGCTCATTTGTGAAGGAAGTTGTTCAAATCAATTGTTTGTACCTATAAAATATGCGGATTATTTAGTACTGAGTGAGGATTTTTTAATGCTTCCATGCGGATTTTAAAATTTTGAGATCCGATTGATCTAACGCCAATTCTCTCTCCGATCACATCATTCGTCGATCATTTGCAAGCGGAAGTCAGCAAAGAAGAATCGTTCGGCACCGCAAAAGACGCATCCATTCGCGAATTTCAATTCTCATGCAAATGTTCCCTCCGGGGATAATCCACTGCCCCCCACCCCCCGGGGGCCATTTGTCCGTCCGTTTGTCTGTGAAGTGTTCCTTTCCTGTGATTGGACCCTTTTTGGCTGCACCATGACAACTAAAAGGGAAATATAACAAAATTGGCGGATTTTGGCACCAAAAGATTGCCCCAGTCAATACATATTTATTTATGTTTTATATAATTCAACTTAAATTTAAAAGAAATATTCCATTTTATTTTATTCGGAATCTTCTTTTGAGCACAAATAAAACACAAAACACTTTCGGAATTCAAATTGGAAAATGATGGAAATATATCGGTGATTTGCAATTGTTTAATAACATTCATTCATTGCCTTTCAGCGGGAGGAAAAATGGAAATTGTTCAAATAAAATGAATAAATAAAACATCAAAAATCAATCTGTGCTTTCTTCGGGAACCGAATCGATGCGATGACAACGAAAAGAAAGAGAAAGAGAGAAAGCGGGGGAGAGAGTTCACAATCAGAGAGGAGAGAGAGAGGAGGAGGAGAGAGAGAGAGGAGAGAGAGAGAGAGGAGGAGGAGAGAGAGAGAGAGGAGGAGAGAGAGAGAGAGGAGGAGAGAGAGAGAGAGAGGAGGAGAGAGAGAGAAGAGGAGGAGAGAGAGAGAGAGAGAGGAGGAGAGAGAGAGGGGAGGGGGCCACGCCAGCCTCACTCTCCCAACATTTTAAAATCTTTTTCACAAAAGTTGAAAGCGAAGGGCAGAAGCCAGGGCCCGCTCAATTCCCGCGTTCCTTTATGGGTATTATTCATTCTCACATTCGTATTTATCAACCCCCCCCCCCCCGTGGGGTCTTTTCGAGGTTTGTCCCCGTAGGGCTCGGGGCCATGCCCCGACATTTCTCGTCCCCGGGGGCCCCCGGGGGGTCGACATTTCCGTTGTTTTAATTTCCTTTCAAATTCAAAAACCCTTTGCCCTCTCTCTCTCCTCATTTGGCTGATCTCGTCGTCTAAAAAGCTAAAGACAATTTATTTGACATTTATTCCGACTTTTGCGGTGTTTGAACAATTTCCTTCCATTGGCGTGTTTGCCTTTCCTTCCTTCGCTTATCGCCTCATTTCAACCGTGAAATGGATTTTTTGGGTATTTCATCGATTGGAGAGGCCGTAAATTGATCGAAAGCATCCAGAAATACAGAAGAAGCACCAAATATTCCAAAATGGAAATTAGAGACTATTAGAGACTAATCAGTTCATCCAATTCATTATCAAATCAGCTCAGTCGTTGCAATTTGAATATTCCGTGACGATGGGCCTCGCCTACCTGAAGACTGTGCACGGACTGCTGAGCTGCGTGAACATTGTGAGTAAAGCTGTCGTCCTTTTGGTTGAGTACAGACCAGGGGATGGATGCCTTCCGTCTTCCGTCTTTTATATTTGGACATTCCGTAAAAATGATTTTGCCTGAAGGGACATTCCGTAAAAATGATTTTGCCTGAAGGGACATTCCGTAAAAATGATTTTGCCTGAAGGGACATTCCGTAAAAATGATTTTGCCTGAAGGGACATTCCGTAAAAATGATTTTGCCTGAAGGGACATTCCGTAAAAATGATTTTGCCTGAAGGGACATTCCGTAAAAATGATTTTGCCTGAAGGGACATTCCGTAAAAATGATTTTGCCTGAAGCGACATTCCGTAAAAATGATTTTGCCTGAAGGTGTTTCTGTCGATGGCACTAATCGCCGGTTACTTTTTATGGAACCCGGGCAACCACGAGCTGAACTGGCTGTTCTTCAGTGGAAATCGGCCGTTTATTTCGCTTGTTCTTGTCGCCCTCGTCGTCCTCTGGTGGCTGAATTTGATTATTTTATGCCAGCAAATGTTCGTCCGTGACCTGCTCGAACAAATGGGCAAAGCAAAAGTGTGTTGGTTGACATAGCCAAAACAAAAGTTATGCCCGCAATTTAATGAAAAAGCATTAATATTTATTAAACTTTCATTTATAAATTGGGTTAATTTGTTAAGCTGCTTTTTATGCATGGCACCGGCCTGCTTTTCGTTCTGTTTTCGGCAGTGATCGAATCTTATTATTTGAGCAAAGTGCCGGATGGCGATTATTACCTGACGCGACTAATTATTGTTATGGTAAGTTTCAAAAATTGATAGAAACAAAAATAATACATAAATTACAGAAATTATTACCGCTTTTCAATGCTTAAGGTTCTTTGCTGGCTGTTGGTGCTCAGCCATATTGGACAATTTGTTTTTGTGTTCTGCCAATAATTTAATTTTAACATTATCAAAAACATTGGCGTTCACGGCACGCGCCGTTAATGCTGAAGCCATTTGTAAAATCGTTTCTCTTTTCAAATTGCTTAAAATTTGGCAATTTACAAAAGAAAATTAACAAAAAAAAACAATAAGAAATCATCCAAATGATCTCTGAATATGATTATTTGAGCAGCAAAGCTTATTTTAAATTAATTGTTTCATTTATATCAATTAAATTGGATTTTGAATTATTGGGAAAAGTCCGACGGCGGCGGCATAACAAATGCCCTTCCCTAACAAATTAAATGTAGAGATCGGTCTTGAGGACCGATCGAGATTTCGATCTTCTACTTAAAGGGTCCAGAACCCGTCGATGATAATTACGGAGATTGAATTCTTTTAGGTTTAAACGAAACACTTAAAGCAAATAAATAAGCCGGACTAAAAACGTTTCGGGCACATTTACTCTTCGGTTTCCGGCATCACATCAACAGCTTCGTCATAGCCATCAGTGCTTTCACCAGCTTTAGCCAACACTTTGCCTTCCCTGCAGAGCAATGAATAATGTTCGGAGGTCAATGCTTTCAATGCTTGGCATTCTGTCCCAAGGGGACACCAACAGCCGCTGAAATTATTTAAAAAATTATTTCTTCCTGGCCCCCTTCCACATTTTCCCCTGCTTCCTCCCACTTTCTCCCCCCCCCCCCCTCCTTCCACCCACATTTTCCCCTGCTCCTCCCCCTTTCTCCCCCCCCCCCTCCCCTCCCCTCCCCCTTCTCGTCCCCCCCCCCCTTCCCCATTTTTTCCCTGCCTCCCCCTTTCCCCCCCCCCCCTCCCCCCCCCCGCCCTCCCCCCCCCCCCTTTCCCATTTCACATGGCTGCGCATGCCTGGAGAGCATCGCGAGAGGTTCTGTAGACGCCGCTAGTTGTTCAAGGTGTGTTGGTGCCGACAGCAACGTTGCGGCGGTTGGCATAATGTCCTGCTGCGGAGTCGACGGCGAGGCTAACAGAGAAGCAGGCAGTGAACGAGGGATTGGCGTGGTTGGGAGTCGAGGACGGAGTTGAACAGCTAGAATTAGTTGAGAATCAACATTCTTTGCATTCGAGACTTTGGCTTGTCGATATTTTGTCACTCTCTTATATCGACTTTTCGTCCTTTGTTCCCTCCTAACCAGGGCTGGACGTCACCGGCCCCTAAGTCCCCGTCATCCGTCACACGGAATTTTTTTGAAATGCCAGTGACGGCGTCAACGTCATCCGTCATGACGGCGCTAAAAAAGGCCGTAATTGGCGTAATCGGCGTCGCGTCAACGTCACTGGTTAAAAAAAATTTTTAATTTTCAAAAATCCAATTTTTTTTTAAATTAACATTTTTTTATTGATTCTTAACACAAAAATCAGTCAATTTTGGGCATTTTTATTTCCACAATTTTGAGCTATAAACAATAAAAAGTGGAGTGACATGTGGAAAACAATAGCGAAATGCAACCAAAAATATTATTTTTACTTAAATTATGCTTGACTTTTTAACAAAAAAGCTTGTCCCGCTACATTTCTTTTTTACACTAGTGACGCCAAAATTACGCAAAAATGCCAGTGACGGCGTCAACGTCATCCGTCATGACGGCGCTCAAAAAGGCCGTAATTGGCGTAATCGGCGTCAACGTCAACGTCATGACGTCCAGCCCTGCTCCTAACTCACTCTTCGGCAGAGATGGCACTGTCGGCCCTTTGTCGCCCTCTTCGCCGCCTTCAATGGTGGCATAGCCTTCTGACGGCCTTCCCAACGCCATTTTCTTTGCTTTTCGCGTCGATTTTCGGCTAATCTCATGGCGATTTGTAAAACGCTGTGTCTCTGGCGTTAGAATTTGACGTGTCGATTTTGGCACAATTCGCCCCCGGGGAGTCATTCGGACACGAAAGTCGCGCATCAATTCGACTGATGCAAATTATTCATTTTATTTTGTCCCCAAAAAATTCAATTTTCTCTCATAAAATTACCTTTGAGCCCTTCGAGAACGAACTTTTGTTGCTGGCCCAGCTGGACAATTTCGCCAGGCTTTTGAATATTTTTTTTAAATTGTTAAATTTTGGAGAATTACCTCAATATTTACAATGATCATTTCTCTGATCAGCAGAATCTCGCTGAAATGAATTGCCTTTCTTTTGGGCTTCGACCTCCGCATTTCTGTCCCCCGTTTTAGAATTGTTGGTCGACTGCCGGCAATCGATTCAAATTTTTTATATTCTTCAAACTTTTCGATGTGTTGTCGTAATTTTAATTCGAAATTGTGCCTCCATTCCTTTGAGCAAGAAAAAGAATATTTTTTGTTTGAATCTTTTTTAAATTCAAAACTTTGAGAATTAAAAAGAATTTTTAAATGTCAAAGCTCACCTTAAAAAGTGCCTTCTCCTCTTCGTTCTGATCCTGCTCCATTTTGTCCATTAGTCCACAAAATTGGTTGGACAGAGTGGCGACAACAACGGCGCCGTAAGTAATAAAAAAAGAAAGAAAAATGGAATTTTTGGAATTCGTTTATCATTTTTAATCAATTTCTGCACAAATCCAACAGTTGCGGCCAATAAATCGTGTCCAAAGGGCGTCCTGTCTCAGCTCGGCCAATTGACGGTGAAGAAGCGCCCGCAGCGGAATAGAAGCGGTAATTAGCAGTGACAAAACGATGGAGAACAAAGAAGCCGACTCATATGCCCCAAAGGCAGCACAAATGCCGTCAAAGTCTAATGGCAAAAGTGTGCGGAGAAAAGTGGCGGCAAAAGTACGGAAGGACAAAAAGTGTCGGGACGCCGAAGACGGACACCGTACTCTTTGAGAGGGACGCATATGCAATCATTACGGTACAAAGTCGCAATCAATACAGAATGATTCCCACCGTCACGAAGAGCAGAGGGCGGAGACGATGCGTTTGCGGCAAACGTTGCTTCTGTTGTTGCTTCACCGAACGGTGCCGAACTGTCTCAAAAATGGCCTGTGGCAGTGGCAAACAGAACGTAAAGAGCGAGCAGTACAAGCAAAAGGAGCAATTTTGGGGAGGAGAAAAAGGGAGAAAACGACCGGCGCACGTGGAGAACGCCGAGGGCGGTCAGACTGAGCTGGAAAAGCCCGAACAGAAGCAGCCACGGCTCTTGCAGCAATTTGGAGAATATTTTCATTTCGAAAAATGCCGAATTACGCAACAAAAACTTTCTTCCCCAAAGAATGACGGCATTGGCACTTTGGGCGTCGTCTATTCCCGCTGAATGCGAAATGATAAAAAACTTTTCCCGTCCTTTTTTTTCTCTTTCCGTGCCATGGAAACGATTTGCGCGACAAAAAAATAAAACTAATTAAAAAGGATGAGGAAAAGTCAGAAAAGGAAAAGCTCAATGCTAAAGAAAAAGAAAGACAAAGGCAATTCAACGTAATATTTATTTTTAATTTATAAATAAAAATGCGTAATGCCGGAAAGATTGCCGGAATGAAATGCCGGAATGAAATGCCGGAATGAAATGCCGGAATGAAATGCCGGAATGAATTCCGGAATAAATTAGCTCCGAATCGGAGTCGAAAATAAATTTGTCCGAATTTATAAAATTAAATTTAATTTACTTTAACGCTTTTCTTATAAAATATAAAAATTGAATATAAACAATTTAAAAATTTCAATCGCTTTTTCGTATTTATTTTGTTCTTTGGACTTACGCTAATGAAATAATTCCTTTCCATTTTTTTATTAAATTTGATTAATTACGTCAAACGGAAAATTGATTTAGCAGACAAATAAATTTATTTTTGACATTTGACGAAAAACAAATCGCTTTGAAATGTCAAGTGGCCAATTCTTCGCAGGCATTTTTGAACAAAACCCCTCGGGGGAGGGAAAAGCGGCTTTATGTGCCACGGGCTCAATTATCGAAATGCATTAAATTAGGCCAAGCAAAAGACAATTTCCCAAAGGGTAAAAGCATTAAACAAAAAATTCTGCAAAATTTTATTCTGAAATTGTTTCTAAAATTAATTTCTGAAATTTTACCGGTTAAAATTACTATTTTTTAATGTTTCGGAATTTTTTATTGCAAAATTTGTCCTGAGGCATATTTAAATGACATTAAATTTCAATTTCGCATTTTCCCCATAAAATTTATTTTTTCGATTTCAATTGCCTCTGTACTTTTGTTTTCCGTTGTTTAAAAGTTCATTGGACGCGTTTTCTTTGCATTTTTAATCGCATCCCCTAAGGCGCTGGCTGTCACCCCCCACCCCTCCCCCCCTCCCTCCGTGCCATGCCAATCTTGGCACCAATTCATCACACAAACAAATGCCCTCCTTTGGCATTAAAAGTCAAATGGGTGCATTTATGGTAATCAAACTTTTCAGCCATTTTTGTTTTGATTTGGAGGTTTGGAATCATAAATATTTTAATACCTTTGGCTTTTCGCCGGTGTTTTTGCCATTCCGTCACTATCCGGTGGGTTTTATCCCTGCCGGGTTCGTGTTACATAATTAATTATGCACAACCCCTCGGGGGACATTGGTCCTAAGGGGCAATGGACTTCCATTAGAGGGCGGGCGAGAATTCCGGGAGTCGAGACTCAGTCACTTTCTCGCCGCGGGGAAGAATTCCGTAATTGTGCCAAAAGGGTCCCCCCCCCGGCAAAGGAACCCAAAACTCAGTGTCTGTCCCCCGGGGCGTAGGGCGAAGAAAGTGACGGAATTGGCGAAAACATCCCGCCAAATCTGCAATTGTCCCCGGGGGCCAAAACCGAGGGTCGGCCCGAGATTCGGAGGCAAAATTTATCATTTGAGGCAATATTTTTTGTGTTCAATAAAAAAATGTTATATTTTATAACCAAAATAAACATTTTTCAGTTTTGAAATTCCAATTGACGCAATTTTATAATCTTTTACAATTGGCGAACGAAAAAAGAGTAAAATGTAGCCGAATTCGGCATTTTTGCCATTTCTTTTCTTTGTTTTCGTTTCACAAAAGTAAAATGTTTTATTTATTTTCAAATTCGTTTAGCCAATTAGCACCGACAGATGTAAAAGGTATTTTTCCCCCACTTTTAAATGTCTAAAAAATGCCCACAGGCAATAAAATGCCAATTCTTTCGTTATTTTATTTATTTCTTTTTGCCTCGGGCGAAAATTTAAAGTTGAGCAAACATTTGGGGGATGAGATGAGTAAACGAAAACCATTTAAGGCTCATTTTCCTTTGGCATCCGCCCGCGACTAACCGAAATTTTCGTTTGGAGAAAAGCCTAAGCCTAAGCCTAAAATTCTTTGGGAAAAAGGCGGGCTTTTAGCTTAGCCTAAGCCTTTTTTGACTTCCCAACCAATCTAAGCACAGTTTGGGCTAAATAAAAAAATAATTTGGCCATTTCCAATTCGACTTTTAATTGTCCAATTTTTTGTGCGACTTTTCGATGTTTGCCCTCCCATTTTCATATTGTCTGGGGAAATTTGACACTTTGCCCTAATTTCCCCAATTGAATACGCAAAATGCCCTTTCCTTCGTTTGCTTTGCCTTTTTCACACAGAATTTGTCTGATGGCGGGCGCTATAAAAGTTCATAATAAATGGCGGCGGACCCTTCGAAAGTCCCAAAAAATAAATTATTTATTTTGTCAATTTGTACAAATCGCTGGAGGCTATCCTCAAGCAGAAGCTAATTGTTGAACAAACCTCAAAAATTAAAGCTAAAATGGTATAGAAAATTATTGCAAAGTTATTTTTGCTAAAAATTTTGCTTGGCGTTATGTCTCTTTCGTCCCGTCCCTTCGGCGACTGCTCCCCCTCCAGCAGCAGCGTAATGAGTACCTCTGCCGCTTCCCCTCGGGCGTCGTCCAGTTCGACGCCCGAGGGCCTCGGGCAACCTCAGCCGTCCCCCTCCTCCCACAGTAACTCCCCCTACTGTACGTCCTCTGCCAGTGCATCATCACCTGGGATTACTGTAAGCGCGAGACGGAAGAAAAACAACGCCAACGACTGGGACGACGACGGGGCGCAATGGATGACCATGGCGAGGACGGAGAACGGCGGGGGCGGAGGCGTTTTGTCAATGCTCCAACGAGGTCAGTACTCAAATCTTCGGGATTTTTTGGGAATTTTTCAAATCTTGGAATAAAATTTATTGGGGGTCCCAAAGACCTTGACAATTCCCATTTTGCCTTCTTTTTTGCTATTCCACAAATGACGGACGGACGAATTAAACAACCAAAGACTGTTTTTAGCGTTCTGTTCGAATTTCTCCTCTTCTCCGTCCACAAAATACCGAACGGTGCTGACGCGCGCGTCCATGGACTCCGGGCTGGAGCTGGACGAGCTGGAGAAGAACAGGCGAGGCGAAAGGAGGAAGAAAGGCAAACGGAGAGAGCAGGCAAAGGGTAGAGAAGAAGAGTGGGAAAAGATGACGGAAGTGCGAGAGAGTGGCAGAGAGCAGAGAGGAAGAGGGACAAAATGGCGGGGAAAGTCGGAGGGCACCGGGCGACGGAGGAGGGCACAGACACTGAGGAGGCGGAAGAGATCAAAAAGGTGGAGCAACCACAATGATCGATCATAACTCCCAAAAACGTTAATCCGAAAGATCTCTGATCATTATTGATCAGCTTCCAATCGTTTCCCATTTGGTGCCGTCCCCACCGTAAACTGACAATTTCCTGTTCTCGATTTGCTCAAAATTCAGTTGGATTTATGAAACGAGAAAACGCCACGTTTTGCGACGATTTTCAATTCAAATGCGGACGCTTCCTTCAGAAAGCAGTTTTCCGGGGGTTCCGTCCTAAGTTTCAAATTGGCCAATTACGCCATTCGGCGATTGTTACCAAAAAAAATTTCTAAAATTACCGGAAGGTTTTATAAAAATTCCGGAAGCTTTACTCCGAAATTCCTTAGGGAGGCTTAAACCATACTCCCCCAAATTGAGCCTTTCGCGTCATTTGTGGGCGAAACATGCTCAAAAATGAACACAAATTGAGCCGGTGTTCGTTTATGTCGGGCAAAAGTATCAAAAGGCCCCCCCGGGCGCTTTTTGGGCTCTCGGGAGATTTATTTTGAATAATTTAGGGCAAATTATGCGTAAACAAAAGCACCTGGCAACCCAAAAATGGTCTGATATAAAAGGGTTTAGAAAAGGCGTTCTTTTTATGTTTTAAAAAAGGATCGCCTCCGGTCATTCGGTCGTTCTTCCCGAATTTCCTCCCCCCCCCCCCAGGCATAATTCGACATTCGAAAGTCGAACGAACTTGGTTAGCACTCAAATAAATAACTCAGCATTGGACCAATTATGGAAAATCTCTTCAAAATATGACAGAAAATGCCAACAAAAATTGTCGTGACTCCCTAAAAGCAATCCCTTCAGGGGACCTTTTTTTGCTCAGAAATTTCCTTGACGACGTGAAAATGTTTCAGAAAGGACTTTGGAGGTGTTTGGCAATTCATTAGGAAATGGCGGACACTTTCCCCCGCGGGGGCACATCACTTTTTTTTGTTTTGTTTTGAACTTTTTCCGTTTCAAAAAGAGTTTCGATTGGCCTTTGTATTTACGGCTGATTTTGGATTTGGAAGCGTTTGAGGACAAAAGAATAGCGCGGCCTTTGAAGTCCCTCAAGGCTTTGCGTGACATCACTTTTATGGAATTCTTCGAAATTTCGTGGATTTTGGATGAATTGCGTCAAATGTCGATCTTTTGTGCCCCGAGGTGAAGTGTGCTCCCTCTTATGCTTCTTCCCATTGTCCCACCAGATCCCTTTAGGCCAAAATCCAATTCCCACCGCCCCAAGGCATCTCCTACTAATTAGTCGCTTAATCTCCCCTTTTTTTGCCTTTGCTTGGCCATAACAAAGGCTAATGAAAATGGAAAAATGCCCCCCCCCCCCTCCCCGCCGGAGGGAGGAGCATCCATTTGGTCCAACTAACAAAATTTTCCCTGCCATCCGATGGATGAGGGATGAGACGAGGGGGGAGGGGAGGGGGGGAAGGGGGGGGGGGGAAGGGGGGGGGGAAAGGGGGGGGCTTGTTTATGTCCACCGACCCCCCGGGGTAAATTTGAGAATTCATTCTACCATTTTTTTAGCAGTTAAAAATTGCGAATGGCAAACGCCAGTTTTTTATCCTCTGAATCACTTTCAGCGTCGTTCCCTCGGGCGTCTTTTGTCCATTTTCCTTTTCTCCTCCGGCGACACTTCCCCAAGCCCAGTCGTCCCGTTCAGCAGCAAATGTTCGACTTCCCCCCGTCGCCTGGCGCATCGTTCGCTTTCAGTTCGCCGGTTGCCCAACTGTCCCATTCGAACGCCGTCCTCGTCCAGGAGAACGAACGGCTAAACGACAGAGTCCGGGTAACCGCCACTATTAAAGCGTTTTTTGAATTTAAGTCGTTAAGTATAAGTAAATCGGAGAGAAGGAATTTTTTTTGAAAGTTTCTGATCAAGACGAAATCACCCAACGAAATTCTTGAAATATTAAAGGATTTGGAGTTGATGTTGCGTGACCATGTGGCCCATATAAACTCCATTTACCACACTCTCCATCGGTCGCACGGCTTCCAGGCTCTTCAGCTACCGGATGGTTGCAATATTCGCATATAAATTTATAGGTAATTTAAAATTTCAGGTGAATTGGTCCATCTGTCCCAATTCCAAGGCTTTCCCTTGCATTTTGTGTTCGAAAGGACGGAAAGCGGGGGAATTGCGGACGCCGGGGGGGAGGGGCGGCTTCATCACCCGACGAACAACAGACAGCTGGTGGTCGGACAGGCACGGCACTTTCTGTTGCAACAGCGACAAAGGCGCCGTCAACAGCATGGAAGTGTCACTGAGGTGTGTGGGTACGGTAGGGCTCCGCGATACAACTGTATCCACTGAGGTGTGTGGGTACGGTAGAGCTCCGCGATACAACTGTATCCACTGAGGTGTGTGGGTACGGTAGGGCTCCGCGAAACAACTGTATCCACTGAGATGTGTGGGTACGGTAGGGCTCCGCGATACAACTGTATCCACTGAGGTGTGTGGGTACGGTAGGGCTTCGCGATACAACTGTATCAATCACTCTGTCACTAGATGGGTGCAGTAGGGGTTCAATACCGTAGTCGGTTACAAATCTATCTCGCTGGTTATACGGTAGGAGTTTTACCGCCGAGAAAAGTCAAAAATTGGTTCTCTCGGTGTATTTTTTTAAAACTATTTTTGAGGCACAAAGGATTTTTCATAGATTTCGATCGAATACAAAACGAATTATTTTGTGCTTATTGTTTAATTAGAATTTTCAAGGGATTTTGATAGAAAATTAAAAAAGCGAAATACAATTTCTGAGGGTTTCTTGTTTTTGATCTAAAGAAATTAAATAAATTTAGCTCCCCCCCCCCCTCCCCCCTCTCCCGAAACGAAATTTCAGAGTCAGTCGTCCTCTTCCAACTCCGGCTCCTCCTCCTCGTTCGCCTCCTCTTCTTCCACTTTCGATTCCGTTCTCGCCGACCCGGCCGAGCTGTCCCAGGCGATGATGCGGCGCCTGTGCATTCGTCCGGTGGCCGGAGACGACGGCGACGAAATGCAGGTCCAAGTCTTTTCACTAACAAAAATTGGATCGCAAATCGAATTTCCGCCTGATCGATAGTTTTTCGACCAGTGAAATTGTCAAAATCCATTCAAAAGAATTGTTTAGGCTTTTATGGAGTGGCTAAAGAGTGGCGGCACCGCCGGCGATGACGCCCTTTCGCCTTCTGCCGTTGACGCGGCAAAACGTTTTCTCAGGGCAGAGAATGAGGCGGAGGGGACGGAAGAGACAAACGGCGAGTCGAGGTAATTAGTGATCGATTTGATTTAATTAGGCATTCGTTAATGAACGCCGGGAATAATTTAAAATGTCAAGTGTCACCAATTCCAGATCGGTCGAGATGGGCACTAGCGGAAACGGCACCGTTGTACCGGTCCCGCATCGTTCCCAGCGCCAACCGCCCGTCTACTCCGTGATGAGCAAAAGCCAGAGGATTAGGTAATAATTTCTCTCTCTCTGTCCATGGGAAGTTTACGTCGAAGCCTCTCAATCTCATTTGTCAGGTCAAAGTCTCCAGGGCCCCGGCACTTTGGTGTTGTGTAGGGTGCAAGCCCCGAGTCGGGCGGGTACCCGACACGCAAATACCCGACTCGGGTACCCGCCCGGCCCATTTCCGAATTCCCGAAAAAATATTCGCCGGGTCGAAGCCCATTTCTCGCACCCTGGTGTTATGTCTTTGGGTGATTCTTTGGCTGCATATCTCTCTAATCCTTAATTCCTCCAGGGCCAATTCCGATTGTTTTTATGCTAAAAGTGATCACTAATCGGTCTCCCCCCCCCTTTCAGGACTCAATACCCGTCTCTTAGCTCGCGTCACCGTTCCCCGCGGCTCTCTTCCCCCTCTTCCGCGTCAATTGTCTCTCCCTCCTCTCTCACCGCTTCCGGCACCCACAACCACAACCATCACGGCGGTTTCGGCGGAAACGGCGCCGGCGCGTCAAGCGTCGAGGAGACGCCAACGCGGTCACCGCGCCGAGTCGGCATCGGAATTGCCAACATGGGACGAAGGGGCAGCCGCCCTTCGGACGCACACAAAACGGCAAAAAGGCATCTGATCTGATCGATCTGGTTGAAATGGTCACAAAAATAGGTATAATTATTGCTTAAATGATTGTGCAGACAATTTGTGAAATTTCTTTTAATTCCTTCTGAACGCATTCTCTGCTGATTTCGCAAGTTGTCGAAAAAGTTACATACCTATGTTTTTGTGTCTCAAACATTTGCAATAATTCCTCAAATGATATTATTACCTACTAATTATGTCACATTTACGATAACTTTCACATGAATAAAGTTTTTAGCATTACCAACAGAAGCTTAATCCGGCTTTTGAGAAGACATTTTCACTTCAAATGCATCCAGCCGCCCTCGGGGGTTTATTGCCCCCCCCCCCCGATTTGGACGGGTTTTATCCCTATTTTGTCTCCATCATAAGAAGCAGTAACCTTCATTACATGAATGAATCATTCACATTAATTTATGCATTGTTGTTTTCGCCCAATCGATGGAATTTTCGGATCATTCAAAATGAATTGGACACTTTTCGGGGGGGGGGGGGGGATGACTAATCCGACCGAAAGCATTCATTCCCATCGCGTCCACCGCAATTCATCCCATCCAATCCATCCACTCATTCGATGGGAAAGAACCGGTCCCATCCCCCCCCCCCGGGGGTCCCCCCCCGTCTCCCCCTCCTCCCCCCGGAGTCCCCCCCCCCGCCTCCCCTCCCCCCCCCCCCGGAGTCCGATCGGAAAAGTCCGGTTTCTTCGCACCCCTCCCCCAATCCGTCCACGAATATATAAAAGACGACAACAATTCCTCTCTCTCACTCATCGAAAACCAAAACCCTTCAGCCCCATAAAAATGGTTCTGTGCCGTTCCGCCTCCCATTCACATGGCCAACGCCGCCGATTATTTCCGAAATGCCTCGGGGGATGCCGATGTCGTTCTTTGCTAAGAAAAAACTTCAACAAAAACGTGGCCAGAGGCAGTGAGGAAAAGGCCGAAAAGGTGCGAAAAAATGAACACATCGAAAATCATTACAGTACCGTGGAGGAGTCAGCAGTTTACAGTGCGCTGTACAGTACGCCGGAAGAGAAGTAATATTAATATATAAATATATATATATTATATATATATTTTGTATTGTTTAATTTAATATTTTTTTTAAGCAGGGAAAAGACGGCCAAAGTCCTTCAACGCGTTGCGCTGGCGCTTCAGGGAAAGCCGGGCCCCCAGCAGTACGAGCAGTTCAAGTGAACGGAAGGAAAGTCGTCGGCGGTGTTCACTTCACTTCACTAATAAAACATTTTGAGGCTTTATGCTTTTTCTTTCAACCAAATAAATCCGAGTTTCCCTTTCAAAACATTTTTTAAACAAACAAATTAAACAATAAAAGGAGTTTATTTTGTAATAATTTCAAATATTGCTGCTAACAAATGAATGGAGACTATTTTACACATCCGTATTAGATATGCTCATTGTACGAGCTAACCAGAAGAAAATAAAATAATAATAATATAAATAGAGAATATTTACAAATTTTTTTAAAAAAAGAATGTAAAAAGGGAGGGAGGGGGGGGGGGGGACACTCATCAGTGGGAGCAGCAGGAAACAAAACAAAAAAAAGAAACTTTGGAGGATATGGCAAATGGAACACATTTCGACTTGTCAATGGAAGGAAGGCCCGCAAAAGTTGGGGGGTTCGATAACAAAATTAGCGGTTTTGTACGTCTCAAATTCTGTCGTTTAAATAAAATTACAAATTCTTGCCACTAAAATTGGGTCCAAATTTTGAATTTAGGCAATATTTGATGAGGACGGGAGAGGGGGGAGAGGGGGGGGGGGGGGGGTCACCACGAATAAAAGGAATGCGGTCAATCGATCTGAGCGGATGATTCAAAAAACATTGGCCCGTCCGATTGAATTTGGTTGGCTATGTACAAATAAATTAGGAGTCACTTTCGAATAAATGAGTCAAAACCCCAAAAGTGCCGATGCCCCGAGGGGACGGACGGACATTCCCTTCGGCACAATCAATCAAAGGCCCATCTGACATTGACACCCGTTGCCATTTCCATTTCCATTTCCATTGGCCTGCTCACAACGCAAAATAAACTCCAAAATGTCCGTGTGCGAAATCACTCCGCACAGCCGACCTTCAGTGTCCAACACGAACAACGACTCGCTAAGGCCGTCCTGGAAATTATGTAAATGTAAACAAAAAGTGAACGGCTTCAATTTCATAGATAAAATTCCTCTAAACAGAAAAAAGAATGCCATTCTTGTGAACATTGGGGGCCCACCTTTGCCAGTACGGTCAGCGCTTCCGTTACGGAAATGTTGCTTTGTACAGTTCGGCGTCGGGCGAAGTGGCGGCAGCAAATCCTTTGGAAAAGAATAAGGCCTTTAAACCAAAAGCCAAAATTTATTAATTTTTGCGCACTTTGACCGGCGTTTCGGCCATTAATTCCATGCACCGTTCGGGCGTCGGCTGTGCGCCCAATTGGTCGAAGAGTTTGTCCAGCAAATTGTTTTTGTCCACGACGCCCAAGCAAAGCCCCGGCGGCCGAGGAAAGCACAGGCAAAGCGGACACTTGTCGGTCCAAGAAAAGGATCGACCGCGCGGGCACAACTTTCGTTCTCGTCAATCTGAGAATGCCAATTGTCAACATTCATTTTGGTCGGTTTTAAATTAAAATAAATGCGAAATATACAAATTAAATTTAACAAAAATGGAAAAGCGACACAAAAATTATTGGAAGATGCAAAAATTGGGCTCAGAAACTTTGTTATTTGTGCGGCGTCATTCTCTCGTCAGAAACACAGACCAATTTGGTGGTCTTCATCGCCCGAAAACATAAAAAGCCAAAACCGGTAGAGGGAAACAGAACCAACGCAATTTCATGGAATAGAAAACAGAAGCAAATACCACTCGACTACGGGAAGTCCACACAAACCAATTAAAAATAGACCGATGGAACTTACAAAAAATCAAAGTCAATTCTTAATAATTACAAAACCGGGACATATGGACATTGTCCGTTTCCGTACTGAAGCAATTTCGCCCCATGTGCCGACTTGGCACGAGCTGAGTGCCAATGTGCTGAGGTCGGGCGACAGAGAACACTTTGAGGAGATAAGCTTCAGCAACTCCACACAAATGGCACGAGGGCACAGCACGGCCATCAGTTCGCCGTTCTCGGCACTGAACACCGGCACTCGATGGACCCGGTTTAGAGAGAACACTCGGGCCAAATCCCACACACTGTGAAGTGGCAATTTTAGTTTAAAAAGCGAACAAAACGTGCCCACCTGCTCTGATCATCAACGGAAATAAGCCGTCGACCGCCGTGCAATTGCTCCACAAAATAGCGCAATGTTCGGCCGCCCAAGTCGATGTTCCCCGACTGATGTGCCCGCTGCAACGCGCGCAGACAGTCAGTGACGGTGAACATCGCCCAAAGTCCGTCTAGGGGAATAAAAAGGTAAATTTAAATTACAAAAAGTCTCAGATTAAAGAAAGGGACCCACCGCGGACATTGCTAATGATGGCCACTCGAGGAGCCGGATGGGCGACCAATATTTGAACAGCTTTCTGAATCTAAAACCGAGTCGTCAACGCTAATTTCGGGGCGATTTTTAATGTTTCGAAATTTAAACGGTTTCATTAACAACAGCTGAATAAATAGTCAGTCACCGTCAACTCGGCGTCCAGCATCACGAGAAGGCCATGGGCGGGCGACAAATCGTAGCAGGTCAACGACTGCAGAACAATAAGACATATTATAATTGAAATTCGAGGACAGGTCCAAATCGGGGGGGGGGGGGGCAGTCCCTGTCCCCCAATAATTCCGTGGATCCCACACATCCCCGGGGGGGGGGGGGGGGTCCTCAATAAATTCCCCCCAATAATTCCCATCTCTGTCCGATCTCGGATTGTTGGCACCTGCAAAAAGTGGCGATAGGCTTCGGTGTGGAAGCGATCTGTGAAAGAAACAGCGTTTTTTGGGTTAGGAGACGAAGAGTATTACGAAATGCTCCAACCACTTCAAACCGGTCCACACTCTTGCGCAAAATGGCGTAATTCTGCAAATGGGACCAACCAAATCGATGAATGATATGGATTTGAGGAATCAGTCGATGAAATCCAATTAGTCTCAAAATCACCCAAAAACCCCTGCGGGTGTAATCAATCCAATACCAAAGGGGGGGGGGAATATTTCCAACACACCGCACTGAGAAGTGATCGTTCCTGAAGGTAAAGGCGTCTTTCCTCCTCTCCGATGACGCCATTGCCGCCGTTGTTCAGCACCATCGCGGCAAATGCTTCCTCAGCCGCCGCACTAATCTCCGCCCGTTCGTCCGCCGAATGTCGCTGGTGGCCCATCGAAAGTTTGCGCAAAGCCCGCTGAGGACGGCGGTAAATTTGCTGGTAATGATGCGCAGCCGCCGCCGTTTGGTCGCTGTTGCCGCCGGCGCCGCCATTTGTTGCTGTTGGAAACTAAAAAATGGAAAGTTTTTGGGTTTTTGTTGGACATTTCGACCAATTGGTTCAGCCAATTTCAAGTCATTTTTAACTTTCCCAATTATTATTATTGGGTGTGTCCATCCATTTTGCTTACATTTGTTAGCCGTTCCGTCGGATGCTTTACAACATAAAGAAAATGCATTCGGAAGAAATTAGCGCAAAATTTGCCCAAAAAAGTTTTTGCGGACGGACGTTTTTCCTCCGTGGGCCGTTTGGGTTTTATTGTTTAGTGTCGGCGGTTGGAGACGGAATAAGCCCCCCCCCCGGCGTTTCCCCCCCCCCCCCGGCGTTTACACATTCAATCGGCCAGCAACCGGAAAAGGCCCGCCGCTTTCGCAGTCCCATGTTTTATTATGACCTCTAAAAATAAATCCGCCGACGAAACGAACTCTGTGACACTCAGCGTCCGGAAAAGTCCATAAAAAACGTGAAATTCCAACAATTTGTTTTTTGTACGCCGACATTCTTTTGGTTTTTGACCGTTCCGTGTACACATTATTCATCGAAATCAATAAAAAATGTCCCGTAAAAAAATGCTTTCTCATTCAATGCTCTTTTGTTTGACGCTATCCCTCCCCCCCCCCCTCCTCCCCCTCTTTCCCCCTCCTCCCCTCTCCCCCTCCCACCCTCTTTCCCCCTCCCCCTCCTCCCCCCCCCTCTCCCCCCCCTCCTCCCCCTCCCCTCTCCCCCCTCCTCCCCCTCCCCTCTCCCCCCCTCTCTCCCCCCCTCACCTCCCTCCCCACCCCCCCCCCCTCTCTCCCTCCCCTCTCTCCACCCCCTTCCCCCTCCCCATTTCCCCCCCCCCCCTCCCCTCCCTCCTACCCCACCATGCCCCTCCCACCCCCGTCCTTGCGTCCGTTCGCTCCTCCCCCCCACACCCACCCATTCACAGCACCCCCCCCCCCGGGGGAAGAAGATTGTGCCCCCTACCAATGCTGTTTCCGCATTTAGCAACAAAAAGCCCAAAGAGTAGCGGGGGGGGGGGGGGGAATGTCAACCGGAAGGAAGAAGGGTAAACGGAAGTGCCCCTTAGGGAGTGTGATGGAAAAGCCTGGAATAAAAGAAACGTGCTACTCTATAAAAGGGAGGAAGGAAGAGTTTTGTGCTTGTTCCCCCTCCCCCCCCCCCCATACATTTAGCCCACTTCTCATCATCAGCAAATTAAACGGAAAAAGTTCATTTTCATTTCCCCCACCCCGGGGGGACATTTGTTTCCTCCCATTTTTGTCTATTTTGAATTAGAAAGAAAGTCGTCATTCATATGGCAAAAGCTCAAAATATACGGGAAAATAGGGGATTAAACATTTTGAGATTAAAAAAGGTTTTGAATGGATTCTCAGCCAAATAAAGTGTTTATTCTAAAGACGAGTTTTTTTGCCTTTTTTGCCTTTAAGGTTTCGCTAAAAATGATGTTTTGGATGAAAGTGAAGTGAAAGAAAGCCGTTGAGAGTCAAAAAGGGTTATTTTGTCGGATTAATTGTAGGAAAGGACGAATAATGTTTTTTGTTGTCGTTTTATTCACTCATTTCTCATCCCCTGCGGCGTAAAACCTTTCCCGGATTAACAACGAAAGGTCATTCATTCTTAATTGATTTATACTTTCGGTCTTACAAATTTGTCATTTCCCCCGAGGGCATAAACCACAAACGTTTAAAAAAGAATGTAAAAAGTTAAGCAAATGTACCCGGTAAGTGACGGTCATTCGACGACCGCGGAACTCCTCGTCGTCCTCGTCCAGTCCCTTTGGCGGCATACCCTTGCGGCCATGGAGCAACGCGGCGGCCGCATACTGACGCCATCTTGACATAATTTCGATTTTTTTTTGAAAAGAATTGAAGTTGACGGTAATTAATGCCGAGAATTGAGAGATTTTGACCCGTTTTGAGAGAATTCTGAGAAAAATCCCACCGGTTCGTCTCGCGTTCCATCTCCGGTGGAATTTGCCGTGCCACTGGCGCCATCTCCTGCGGCGATGGAAGCGAAAATTGGTGCAGTTGCGTTAGCGGTGGCCCCCGACTCGACCGTCCGCCCAGGCAACTGCTCGAACCCGTCGTCGTATTCACAGCCGCCATGTTCAAGTCCTCCGTCACTTCTTCCGCCGACGACGGGGCCAACCAAAGCGGTGATGGCCGAGGCGGCAGTGGAGGCGAAGCGATCGGTTGGGGGGCCATGGCCGGGCACAAAATAGGCGAGGGCACGGCGTGCGGCGTGGCGGCGATGGGAGTGGCATGCTGAAAACCCCGGTGATGATAATGCAAAATGCAAAATGAAAATTGAAAAGAAAATTTCTTTTTAAATTGGAGGACCCCCCCCCCCCTCCGGCATGCCACCTGCTGTTGTTGGCACTGCTGGAGATGATGACCGCCGCCTCCGCCGGAGCCTTTGTGGTGGTGAGAATGGTGCCCGGCGTGAGAGGTGGCCATGGGGAAGCAATGGCCAAATCAGCTGATCAAAAGCGTTGTCCAAATCAGCGTTGGCTGAATTTAAATAATCTGAAAACAACGTTCGCTTTCCATCAATTTTAAGCCGTTCTCCCAGATGATAATTTTCAAAAACATCATTTGGCTAGCAAAAAAGCATATATTTTTATTCTAAAAATTGTCTGAAAATATGTTATTTGATGCACTGATTAGGAATTTGTCAATAGAAAATCAAAATTGAGAATTTAAAGCGGTATCTCACGAGCGCGCGCGGGGACCCTCAGCCGGGTCACGCGCGGACAGTCGAGTGTGCGGTACTTTGGCTGCTATTTTCTACCTTATTGTCTAATTTTTCCCCCTATCGGCCTTTGGTTTACTTAAAAGTCGTTTTTCCTTAATTTTCAAAAAATGTAAACCGGCTCAAAACCCGTTTTAAATTCTCAATTTTGATTTTCTATTGACTAATTCCTAATCAGTGCATCAAATAACATATATTCAGACAATTTTTAATAAAAATATTTTCTAAAAATGTTGACCAAAAGGGTCCCCCCAATGCTTTTTCAAAAATGTGAACCGTTTAAATGTTCGTCCTAATAAAATTTTTGATTGTTCTATCTGTTTCAGCACCTAACAAATAAGAACCCCTAATAAAGTGGTTTTGAGTGATTTTGAGCCTGGGAGTTCAGATCCATATTTTTCAAAATCTTTATTTAACCGTTAAATAATAAATGCGGTTTTTTAATTTTGTGAAAATGGGTTCCCCACAAATTTTAAAAATTTTATCAATTTTGTTAAAAAATTTGCAAAAACGGAAACAATTAGAAATGTCTATGTTTTTTTGCGCGCGACTTTTCTCATATACTTTTTTTTGGGGGGGGGGGGGTGGCCAATTTGTTAAACGAAGACCCGCAACGAAATTCATAGGGTGTCAAGGGTTGTTAGGGGAAGGACCAAATTTCTTTCTATTTGCAGACATCAAAAAGCATCAGGAGCATCCAAAAAAACAATAAAAAGCATCATTTTAAATTTCAGCATTGAGCGAACGCATGTTGCGCGAACGGACTTTCCAAAAAACACCAAAATGATGTAAAGCATCACATTTGGGAGCCCTGATTTTAAGTAATGAATTTTGAACAGAGATCATTTTATGTTTAGATTCAAGCTTTTATTTTAAGCGTTGACTTTTAATGGCTTCGCTTATTATTATAGTTACATATTCGCTCATTTGCTGCCCTCCAAATAATGCAAACGCAAAATGATCCGTTCTTTGGAGTCTGAGGTCATTTTTGCTCATCGGATGAATGAATGAATTGAACGAATGAATGAATGATGGGTAATGTGTTACATATATATCGATCACACACAATTAAATACGGACTGCTCGGCCCAAAAACAAAACAAAAAATATTTTTTAAATGCTTTAATTTTAAACATGAAATTGACGGCGTGGAATTTGAAAGCGCCACGTCTTTGGTTATCGGACCCTCATGGTAATGGTATATATTTTGTTCGATCTTTGGCCGCTATAAACGATATTCCGAAAATTGTTTTAATACCAATCGATGAAAACGAAACAGACAATATACAACATTTGTATGTATTATGAGTAAGTGAATACCGTTTATTAATTAATTAATTAATTAATACATTCGAAGGACCGCGACACTCAAAATGTGTGAAATGTCGTACTTTAAGGCTATCGAAACATTTGGAGAAGTCTGTGAACAAAAGGTAAACGAGAAAAAGACGGAAATTGTTTCATTTTTTTTCTTCTTTTGCGCTTTTTTAAATTAACAAAATATAAATTAGGTACATATGTATTATACACTAATCCGGTCTCTGATTGGAAGCTGTTCGAGAAGGATATGCAAAACATTTTATTTTGAACTTTCGAATGTTTTGGTTTCATATTGGAAAAAGCTACATAAATAAAACGGGTTTCAATTTTGGACGACAATCGTTCCGATTAATTTGTTCAAAAGCGTACAATTAATTACACAATAAATTTTAAGCAAAAGTCGCACTCTGAAAAACAACGCCTCGGGGGGGGGAATAAATCGGCGGGAAAATACAAAAATTTGAAAATGCATTCGCCCCTTTTCCATTTTCCCTTCGGGCGTAGTCTCGCAGCGTTCGCCGCCAAGGGCAAATGTCCCCCCGAGCCCAACAGCGGCCATTTGGTGGAGGAAAGAGAGTGACGGGACTGGCAATGAGCGAGAGAGTGAGAGATAGAGTGAGAGTGAGAAAGAGAGAGAGTGAGAACGAGAGAGAGATAGAGATAGAGACAAATGAGAGGGAACCCGTCGCCCCACCCGCACAGACAGTCAGAGCACTGCACTCTCTCGCCGCCCCCTCTCTCTCTGTGTCCTCCTCCTCCGACTCACTGTCTAACCTGTTTGTGCACCTCGTGATAGTCCCCCCCCCCCACCTTCGCCCTCTTAGGCGCCCGAAAATATTGCCAGCCGGCGTCGTTTGGCCACAAAAAACGTAAACATTCGCTTCCACCCACTGAATTTGCCTCCAGCAAGCAATGGCCGCTGTCCCCCGCGGCGTTTTCCCCGTCCCTCGTGTTCTGCGGGGTTCATCCCCGTTCTCCGCTTCGTCGTCGAGGTCGTTGGTGCAAAAAAGGGGGGGGGGGAATGCTCATTCTTCGTTGTTTGGCTGTTCGCGTCCCATTCGTACATATCACGAGGTTTTGGGACCGTCCCCCCCCCCCCCCCCCCCAATCATTCAATCTTACAATTCATGCGGAGGATTTCTTCCATTCCATAGACAAATGGGAGCGATTCTGAGCTTTTTTTTGAGGTGAAATTTTTCTCAACTTCCCTCTCTTTCTCTAACTCTATCCCGTCACTCTCTCTCTCTCTCTTCTCTCTCTTTTCTCTCTCTTGTCTCTCTCTCTTATCTGTCTCTCTTCTCTCCTCTCTCTCACTCAGGTTGGCATTTGCTTGAGACAAAAGTGCTGCTGGTGCATTCAAAAAAATTTGTCACAATTCCCTCACAAATCAGTCAGGGAAATTTGATGCCATTTTGAAGGAGGAATTGAACAGAACATTTGGCCATGTGTCGAGGCAAATGTAAGGAAACAAAATAAGCGAATAAAATTGGCGTGAAGTTAAGAAATGGCCAAAGGTCGACACGAAATTAAATTTTGAATTGGTTTAAAAAAAGAGGCGGGTGAGAAGGTTTTTAGCGTGAAGAAAAGCTAAAGAATAATGACAATTAAGTCAATCGTCCGAAAATATAACGATTTTTAGAATTTATATAAAACACTCGAAAAATAAATATTTTATTTTTTGTGAATCAATCTTCACAAAAGACGCTTATTCTCTCGTCAAACATTGACAATAAAACATTAAACAGATAAACTAAAATATTAAAAAGCAGAAAATCCGGAATATATTTTTCTAAAAATTCCTTTTAACAACAAACAAAAAAACATTAAAATTTTCCAAAACAGCATCGATTATTCCCCAAATGCTCGGCGAACATTTTCAACAGAAATTGGCCCATCCGTCGAAGCCCCCCCCCCCCCAATTTGGCCATCACCACAGAGATTTTATTTTGTTTGGCCGAAGGACTTTTTGCGTGACTTTTTACTCGGAGCCAAGCCAATGTTTGTCCAAAGCTCCGTCCGTTCCTTTTCGACATATAATTATTTTTTTTATTTATAGCCGATTTTAATAAGAGCCGTTCTCTTCAAAAGGGGTGAGTGAAATGAATGGCAGGGGGGGGGGGGGGGGGGGGGGACGGAGGTAGGGTACGTCGCTGGCGCGGGAATTCCCGATCTTTTCGGGGTCCCCGGTCTCGGGGATAGGCACTTCGGGGGGTCCCCGGTCTCGGGGATAGGCACTTCGGGGGGTCCCCGGTCTCGGGGATAGGCACTTCGGGGGGTCCCCGGTCTTGGGGATAGGCACTTCGGGGGGTCCCCGGTCTCGGGGATAGGCACTTCGGGGGGTCCCCGGTCTCGGGGATAGGCACTTCGGGGGGTCCCCGGTCTCGGGGGATAGGCAATTTGGTGTCGGGGATCCCCGAATCCCCCCCCCCCCCCGCCGGGGGAAGGCACAAACTAATGTCTGAGGAGGAAATAATCGTCGATAATGTGCGATGGAAGCTCTAAGATTGAGAAAATACAACGCGTATAATTGATTTTTAATAAATAAATCGATTACCACAAACGAAGGCTGATCAGTCCCATAAAAACCGTTTTTTACCCTGTGGGGAATCAATTAAACAAAACAACGCAAAAGCGAATATTTTGTGATTTATTAACTTCAACTGAAAATAGCGGCAGCAAATCGATTTTGTCATTGACCGGTAACGTAATTAAAAAAGAATTGCATTTTTAAGCGCCCCCCCCCCCCCATTTAAAGCAAGGGAAGGCAAAGCAATCAGAGAACTAACACATCACCTCCCTCACCCACCCACCCACCAACCAAATCATTCGTTTCCAATATCGACAATCAATCAATAGAATCCCCCCCCCCCCCGGGGGCTTCTTGCAATTGTCGCGTTAAGCGTATTCAGAAGGTTTTTTGTTTGGAAGATTAACCTCCGGATTTCACCAAAAGATACACAACTTTTTTGGGGGCTCTGTCAGCCTAACGGTCATAGGAAAGAGAATATTAAATAAATGAAAACATTTTGAGTTATTTTCTCCAGTAAAAATTGACACGCACGTTAATACGTTAACTTTTTGAAGCGATTTTTTTGTTGCTTAAATCGCTTAAAACAAAAAATATTTGTAATAATTGCACCAATAATATTTAGGATTCAATGGCTTTTTTTCAGTCCTACGATTTAATCTAAAAGTTTGAGATTTGAACGCAGGCCCGTAACCAGAAATGTAGCCAATAAAATTTCGAATTTTTTAATGGTTATTCGTCAAGAGAATTTGGAAAATAGGCGCATTTTTCTTGAACCTCAAAATAGGACACTCCGGCTGCTGCATAATATGCAAAAATAAACAATTTAAGCCAAACCAAAATGCGTCGATGTAAATTTCTGCCCATTTCGACTC
The DNA here is from genome assembly GCA_020449905.1 of Globodera pallida. NCBI lineage: Eukaryota > Metazoa > Nematoda > Chromadorea > Rhabditida > Heteroderidae > Globodera > Globodera pallida. The sequence goes on from JAIXHY010000014.1 coordinate 1,362,570, forward strand.
GCTTTACTCTGCTAATTGCTCTTCAACTGTTGCCGACAAATTTTTTATAATTTAATCTTAAAGCCTAAATCAAAATCTAGGAGCTTTACACACAAACAGCAACAAATGTTCATGTCGGGTTGAATACTTCGTAAAAGGCCATGTTTCGGTACTTTTTGAACTGTTCCGGGTCCGTCTTCCAATCTTCCGGAAGCTCATCGAATATCTTGGCCGCTTCCGCTTTGTAATCACGATACATTGCTAGTTTTGCTGTAAAAAAATAATAAAAAATGTATTATAAATCTCCAATATATGAAAGCGCCGGAGGCGGCAATTCCGTTCTTTTCTCTACAACAAAAAAGAAAATTGCTCCGCCACCTTACCCCCTAAAAGGAAAGCTCTATTAAATTACAAATTTGGACTAATTTTTGATTTAAAGGTACAAAAGATAAAAGGTTGGATAAAATTCTTCTCGAAAAGTTTTATAATTGAAGAATTTTAATTTAAACGCAAAAAAAAAAGTTTCAATTTCTGACTTCCAAAAGATATGCTGTCGTAGAGAAAGTTAAATAATTTAATTTCCGGGGGCTGCGATTTAATTTTTCCCATTTTTTGAAATGGACGAAAAAGACGCACCTGCGGCCGGATCCGGTGGTGGCACGGCGCTTTCGTGCACGTGTAATTTGCTGAAATAGCCCGCCGGCGGCCGACGGATGCCCAACTTTTCGTCCGCACAAATGTCCATCGGATATTGGTGACGACGACATCTGACAAAAGTTACAAATAAACCCATGCTTCTAAACCCTCTAATGAACGGAGAATCATTCACAAAATGAAATTAATGCGTCAATCTGTCGAAAGATTATTTTACTTTTTGTGGGAGTCTTTCCCCCCCCCCCAACTCACTGGTTAGGGAACATATTCTCCCCCAACTTCACTGGTTAGGGAACATATTCTCGAACGACCATCAACTCCATTCTCTTTCAACTCGTCCCCACCATCAACTCGTTCCCCTCAAAAAAAAATGAAAAAAATTCTAAAGTCGATAAAAAGATTTTTCTAGGGGTATTCGAGGGCCTAGAATTCGAACCTGACCTCTATTTCGACCAATTTCGAATTCCCGGATCCGAATTCGAACAATTTTTGAAAAAATTTTTTTGTTTCAAAATCGATTTTTTATAACAAAATCATTCAAAAGCATATTCGTTCGATCTTCCGTTTGGGGAACGCGCTGATGGTGAACGAGTTGAAAGAGAACGAGTTGATATTTTACCCATATTCTCCCCCAACTCACTGGTTAGGGAACATATTCTCCCCAAACTCCCTGGTTAGGGAACACCCAACTCACTGGTTAGGGAACATATTCTCCGACTCCACGTGGAAACAATTGGCGTACGCGCGTATTTCGTCGCCGCAAGAACGGCGCATTTCGCGCAAAAAATTGATGGCACAAGCGGTCAATTGACGCCCTTCGACCAGCGATTTGCGCGGGTCGTTGCCGCGTTCACCACGTAAAAGCATAAACTCCTTAAAAAGCATTTATTTAAAAGTTAAAAACAAAGAAAACGTCAGAAAATGTATCCAAAATAAGGGAAGTGCTAACAGCAAAAGTCGTCAATTAAAAAAATTAAAACGAAAACTTCATAAGCAGACCGTTACGAAATCCAGACCATACTAATTTGTGCAGTTGGCACGGGCAACCCCCGAAAATTGTTGGGGGAGGGGGCTAATTCAAAAAAAAGGTCTAACTTTGGGGGTGTCTTTTTTTTATTTCAACAAAAATCTGAGGCCATTTTTTGTGGTTTTCCAAGGCCGGGGCCGTATATTGGCAAAAATAAGTACAAATAGACCAAATCTCCAAAATAACAAAAAGAAAGTTCTTAAAACTAAAAAGCTTTTATAAACCTTTAACCAATTTACACAATTCTCACAAGCATAAAAGTAACAAACTTTGGCTTCCTTCTCGCACGCAATTCCCATGTACACAGCGACCGCCTTTAGCCATGGCGAGGACAGTGCAATTTCATGCGGCACTTTCAACTCGCGATCCTCCGGCATCGGCGTGTCGTTGCGCAAAGTCATTTTTCCGTTTGTTTAAGTTCGGTTAGCTAATCTTCAAAACACAAAATATGCAATTAAATCCTGGCCAGCCATGGTCACTTCTAAATCAGGGCTGTCTTGAAATTTCGATTTCGACTTTTTTTTTACTTTCGACACAGCCCTGTTCTAAATCCTGATACGGAATTTTCAAACGATGCAACTTTCTTGTAACAGAACACCAGATTTTTAAATAAAACAAAATTCAAAAATTAATTAAAGGCAACATTTGATTTGCTTGGCTTTTTACCTTCCGGCTGGGTTAAAACAAATGAACTAAGCATTTTCTTGTCGAAAAGAAAGGAAATAATTTATTTACAATTTATTCAGTTATTTATTTTGTTTTTGTCTCCATAATAAAGTCTTCTTCGGACTTGGGCGGGTGCGGCGGTTGTCGCTGTTCGGAATCGAATTGTGGTTTGTGTTCACTCTTGTGAAGATAGACATCCGGCACCGGAGCTGACAAGTCAAATTTGGATTATTCCCTTGTCCAACAATATTAAAAATATTCCTAAAAGGGAAAAGCCCTCCCCTCCGGCGATTGATTTACTTCGCATGCCCTTCAGCAATGTCACCGTCGCTCGTCCGCCGTTCCGTTCCGCTTCCCAAGCAATCATTTGACGCCAAAAGCCCAAATTTGGCGCAATGATTGGGCGTGATCTGAACTAGGCTTGTCGGTAGTTCTTGGGAAGTTTCGGTTATTCGAACCGAACAAAAATTCCCGGTTTGGTCAGGAACCAACAATCAAACCGTTTGTTGTCCCTATTTTTGTCAATTATTAGAAGGCCCTCCAAAATAATTGTTAGCAAAAACAGCGATGGCCACTCACTCGAGCACTCGATAATAAGCATCCCTCAGTGTAAAGCCTTCGTTTATCACCAGCGCCATAATTGTAAGCGTTGCCGCCCGACTGACGCCCGCGGCACAATAAATCAACACTTTGCCACCCTATTAATACCAAACATATAAAATTGCCACGTCAGTGCCTTTGCTTCATTGTGATTTGGGCCCTATTCCAATTCTCAGCGTTTATGATGTGCTGCCCCCCCCGGCGATTACCCTTTTTACTTTTCTTTACTTTCTGTTGCGCCTGCGCGACAAAATCGGCGGTGTTTTGGAAGTGCCGTGTCGCGTTGGCCGCCATCGAATCGTCTATGGACACGCACAAATATTCGCATGAGGACAGCCGTTTGGTCTTCGGGATGTTGGTGGCGTCCACGCAGTGAGTGATGCCAAAATGACGCAGTTTGGTCTCCTCAACGGACTAAAATAGAAATGTTTGGAAAACGATATTTGATCTATGTATAAGTGATCAGTTCGTTTCTTTTTTGATAAACAAAAAACTACATTTTTACTTCATTTTCAAAACAATGAAAGGATAAAAGATTTAATAAACATTAAGCCGTTATTTCATAATTATTTTTTATTCTCCGTTATGTCTCAACAAACTCTGACCGCATATCCGGCGATGAACAAATGTGGTCGGACTTCGCAAATGGCAAAAAGGCACGGAGGCCGTGGGGAGGACATTTGGGGGGAATGAAATGAATGGAGGGCCGCGCAAATGCCGAAATGTACCGAAAGGATCAAAAATTTCGAATTAAAGTTTATGAAACGGTCATTATCAAAATTCCATCACCCCATCGATGTAAAAACTGTGATTTGTGAGAGGATAACAACAGTTGGCGAATGTGTAGGGAGCGGGTGGGCAGAGCGCTTCGGGGGATGGATTGATTCATCCGTCTTTTATCCCGAAGCCCCGGTGGGTTAGTTTTCGTTTCACTGGCCCTTTGTTTGCTCTGCTTGGTGGCCAACTAAAGTGCCATCTCCGGTGACGTCATAGTACCTAACAAATAAAAGAAATTGGAAGAAAGAGGGCGAGGGGTGAAGGGGGGGGGGGTGATTAGAAGGAGGGGGGGGGGGGTGATTAGAAAGGGGAGGGGTGGGTGTGATTGATCGCTGTGGCACAAAGTCCAAGTACAAGAAAATTCCAATATTATCCTGACCTTTGCTCTTGCTCCTCTGAGTTCTGGATTAAACTCTTGAGGAATAAAAAAGGAAACAAACTTTAAAGCACAAAAAAGCAATTAATTCATAATATTTAATCCCAAATACCATTTTCGTTGTGCCTTTAATTTTTCTGGGCCCACCGCCATCGCCCTTCCCCTCCCCCCCCCGGAGACCCCCTCCCCCCCTCCCCCCGGAGACCCCCCCCCTCCCTCCCCCCCGGAGACCCCCTCCCCCCCCCCCCTCCCCCCGGAGACCCCCCCCCTCCCTCCCCCCCGGAGCCCTCCCCCCCCCCGGAGACCCCTCCCCCTATCAGAAGAGAACCCCCCTCGTCCCGCTTCCATTTCCCTTCATTCTGTTTATTTGCATAATACACCATTTATTCTTCATTTCGGGGTTCCACTTCCAGTCACTCATCCTGACCCCTCACTCGCTTAACCTCCGTTGTCGATCGGAGGATTCTGAAATTTGAATCTTATTTCCTTCATTCAACGAAATACAGTTTCCTATGGCACCCTAAAAATGTCGTTTTCTGTTGATGGAACGAACAATCGATGCCCTCCCCCCCCCCCCCCCCCTCCCCTCGACACTCGTCATCAATTGCCCCTCGGGGGTGGGATTGGATTGCGCACTTTCCTTCGTCGGGGGTGGGTTTAGATATACTGCCCCCCCCCCTCTCCGATTATTCTTCACTAATGTCTTCGTTTATCGTCTTAGGTCATCTTCGCCCGGGGGGAATGGGATCTTTGCTCTTCCGATCAGTTTGAAGCTAAAATTTGTGCGCAAACATAAAGCAGGATATGAAAAATTCGAGTCAAAATCCAAGCCTAAAATCTCCCTAAAGAATTTCCTAAAGAATTTATGAGACTTTCGTTCGCAAATCAAAAATTTGCTGCCATCAGTGTTGTCTGGACCGGTCACTTTTTCTCTTTGATCTCGCCGCAAACGAATATAAAATGATAATGATCAGATATTGCTGGAGGCTACATCATCTCGACCCTCGCCTCCTCTGCGTCTTTTCCACTCACTGTTTTCTCTCTCCGTTTCTTTCTCACAGTTATCTCTCCCCAGTCTCCGTCCCCCCTCCTCCCCCCTCCCCGCGGGCAGGAGGGTGCCCCCCCCCGCGGGGGAGAGAGTCTCCCCCCCCCCCCCCTCCCCCCCCCCCCCCCTCCCCCACGCCGGGGGCGCTCCAAATGCTCGGCCGACCGATCACTTTTAATTGGGCGCCTTCGATGGTCCGACTTTCTCTTTTCCCGCGCCGTTATAAAACGAATTTCGGTACCTTTTGCTATTTATTTCCCTTTCATTCTCTGCAAAATAATCGAATCTCAAATTTTCTATGTTCGGACATTTTGGTGCAAAAAAGCTCTTTAGTCTATTAAAACACTAATGAGAAAGCAATTTCTTGAGCTTTATATCGACCGGAGGAAATTGAAGAGTGAAGCCGGCTTAAAAGCCGCACTTTTCTTTCTTTGTTAAACCTTTTTTCGGAGCGATCATTTCATTTTTCTGCTTGGTATAATAACAAGTTGTGAGTGGCACGGCACGTGCAGTTTTGGCAGAAAATGGACCACCGTTCGTGGGTTGTATGGTTGGGAGGGATGTTTGAAAGTTCGGGTTTTCAACTCAAGAAAGTATCGGTTATTTTTGGGTCCTGAGTCTCGAGGTCAAGTGGTCAAGTCTCGAGTCTTGAGGGCAGGTCTCGGTCTCGAGGTCAAGTCTCGGTCTTGAGTTTCACGACAACTGAAATTTAAATCATAAAAACCTTTCACTGTAAAATTGAGGATTTTCTTCTATTCCATCCTAATCCGGTTTCTGCCCACCCAACCATTCATTCTCCACGGCAAAAATTGGGCAATTTGCCCTGCGGGGCTGTCCATTCACCCGCCGAGGGCCGGCCAGCGGCGGGCAGTCGTTTGGATGGGGACGGACATCTGTCCCCCCCCCGCCCCCCCCCCCCCCCCCCGCCCCCGCCACCCCGCCAATGTCCCAACAAATTCGCATTGTCCAATTGTCCGCCACTTGTCGTCCGTCCGTCCGCCGTTCAGCCAAAGACAAATTCAGAGAGCAATTTTTTTTCAAAAGACCTTGAATTTTTCTTTGCCAAAGGCCTAATAGTAAGGGCATTAAAATGCCCGCGGGGTGTTCAGAAAGTGTCCGTCAAAATTTGCCTCAGAATTTGCACATTCGAAGAAGACAAATCCATTTGATGGACAGAAGAGAATTTATTTGTTAGTTTTTAGTTGGAATCGAATTTGACTTTTTTAATTTTGGGGTATTTTTTCTTCGTTTTGGAAACATTTCTCGAATATTTGTCAACGTTTTCCCGAAGACTCTCCCATCTTCATTGCTTCATTGTCCTGTCCACCCTCTCAAGTCGCCCCCACTCCAAATTACTCCCTCAAAAAAATTATTTTGGCCATTTTCGATTGTTTTCTATGCCTTTGCAGCAATGAAACACATTTTGGGCCGAAATGGCCAATTTGGCCAGGGCAAACTCTGCCCGCGGGTCAAACCCAAATTGGCTTATGAATGGCTTATTGGGGACACAGCGACGGTCGGCCCAATCCGTCGTCCATTCCCCAGGGAAAGTGCCATTTTTGAGCGACAGATTTCCAAAAAGTTTGGCCCTCGAGGCAGTGAGTGCATTATTGGCCGACACATTTACGACCCATTTTTCCAAATCTCACAAATTTGGACGTTGAATATATTTTTAATTTATTATTTAATATTTAAAGTAGATAAGATCATTCCTATTTAAAATTAAATAAAAATGTTTGACTCGTCACTGGTAGGGCCCGCTTCTGTGAATGGTCGGCGGATGGCGGACGACCATTACGACATTCCGTGGGAGTTTAAAAACCGGACATTGGCCGCCTGTGGTTGGCCAACAGCTGCTGAACAAAAAGAGGGAAGTGGAAGTGCCAAAAGAGGCGGACGAACGAAGTGCAAAAGGTGCCAAATTCGGAGGGGAGGGGGAGGGGGGGGGTTTAAATGGTTAAATCGAAAATTGAACATTCTTTTGATTTATGAAAACAGTCAGTAACCCCTCCCCCAATGTACAAAAGGATCCACAACAGCAAATCGTGCGCAAAAGACTCAGTTTGCCACATACGATGTGCAACAACGCCTTGGGCAAAAAATTGATGGGCACCGGCGGCGGCGGCGGCGGTCTGGACAAGGAACAGCCAGCCCCACGGGGCAAATGGCAAAACGGCGCCAGGCACAGTGTCCGCAAACGGACAATTCCATTTCATACAACAGCCGACCTCCAGCAACAGTCAGACAATTTGTTAATTTGTACTGCCCCAACTCTTGCCGCTAGCAGTTCAACCCGCCCCAAATGGCGCTGCCGTGTCCCTTGTCCCACTCGCCTGGAAATGCCTCGGGCGCCGCCGTTGCCCAAAGCCCGCCGCCCCCTCCCACCCATCGCCACGGTCCAACACGGCCCTCCGGCGAACGACAGAAACCCCACAAATCACCGCGCAAAGCAATTGCTTTAGAGCAGAAAAGGCCTACCGGGACAGAACGGCGCGTCGACAGCTTCTGCTGAGGCCAATGCACAGCTGCGCAACTATCCCATGGTGGCCATGCCGACCAATCCGACCGCCAAAGAGGTGAAAATCAAATTTATTTTTGAAAAGTACCGTATCCCGAAAAACACTGTGATATATTTACACTCATAAATCCATCTGATATTACCAGCCAGAGATAGGCGGTACCAAACTGGATTTGACGCTCATCCCCCTGTCTTTCCCACAAAAGGTTATCGAATTTTGCCAACGGCGCCAATGCCCTCCGGCACTGGAGGAGTTGGACAATTTGGTACACGAGAAGATGAACCGGAAACGATTCCGAGAAACTTCTGCACTCCTTGAACTTCGGCGTCCATTTGCTGAGGCGTAGGCCGGATCGGAACTTGGCACTGTCCCTTAGGGCAAAAGAAGGCAACTCACGAATATCCGCGCGATTGTAACAGTTCAATTAAACAAACTTAAGGCGTCCTGCACATCAAACTCGAGTTCCATCAAAGCCAATGGATTCTCGGCGATGGACCGTACGAAAGCAATTGGGCCGCATTTTGCAGAAACCCAAAATGAAGAAAAAAGAAGAAATGCGGCCCAAAATGACCCGAATTATTTCTGTTTTTTCAAAAATTGCAGGCGCTTCTCCAGCGTGCATTGCATGCTGCGCGCCTACCGACGCACGGAGTTGCCGGTGCGCGGTGCCGAACAGATACGACTTGGCATTCTGTTGAAGCCGTCTGATATTGCCGGAGGGCTCAAACTGCTCTAACCCCCCCTCCCCCCCGGGCAATGCTTTCCTTCCGACATTCCCCAAATGAACCAAATTTGACGATGATAATTGCTATCAAAATTGATTTAATGAAAATTACGACAGCAAAGCCTGCTATTACCAATTAAAATAAAATTGGAATATTCTCTCTGGTGCTAAAAGAAGCCTTCCTTGTGATCAGAACCATTCAAAAACCATTTTGATTCATTTTGCAGATGATTCTTATGCTTAAAATTAAAATTTTTATTAAAATGTGCCCAATTATTATTATTTGTTGAAAAAGAATTAATGAAAATGAGAAATCGAAAAAGGAAAAAGTATTTATAAATAAAAGAGCTTGCCGGCCGAACTGAATAACAGCAGAATGAGGGCATTTGCCGAACGCTGCTCGCTCAAACTTTAAAAATAAGGGAAAAAACATCGAAATTAGTCCGTCCCAATTTTTATTTAATGTAAAAATGCGCCAAAATATTTTTCCGATTTTAATTTTCACCGCCCACAAAAATTTGACTCTTTTCAAATTGGCAGATAATGCCCTCCCCAAACTTGCTTTAGTCCCAAATTAGAGCTTTCTCCGGAGATTTTTGCTATTTGCCAAATTTGGGGAGAGGCAAAGCCCTCAGGGGACCGAATTAATCCTTTCGGCATTTTGGCCTTAAAATGTCGCCGCAGGGCATTTCATCCTCCCGTCAAATTCCACTTCCCCTCTAGCAGTGACAACACAATTTTCGCTGTTTTGACCCCAAAGCATTTCGCTGTTGGCCATTACGCGGGGGAAAGGGCGGGGAAAGGGCGGGGAAAGGGCGGGGAAAGGGCGGGGAAAGGGCGGGGAAAGGGCGGGGAAAGGGCGGGGAAAGGGCGGGGAAAGGGCGGGGAAAGGGCGGGGAAAGGGCGGGGAAAGGGCGGGGAAAGGGCGGGGAAAGGGCGGGGAAAGGGCGGGGAAAGGGCGGGGAAAGGAAGAAGCCTCAGACTTTGGCCAGAGGAAAGAGGTGGACGACCATTCCTATAGCGACTGATGGGTCGGCCGGACAATGCCTCGGGGCGTAATAAACAAAATAATTATGCGATTAGGGCACCCACGAATAAGAGGGCCTTCAAATGAGTCCCTTTAAACCTTCACACACCTGGTTTTAAAATAGAGTTTCGAATATTTTAAATTAAATTTAATAATAAATCCCCTGGAGACCAATTTGGTTTTTCCGAGGACATTCACGACGGCGATGGCATTTTTTGTTGGCATTTTGTTGCTTTTGCCACTGTGCCAATGTTTCATGGTTAATCCTCGCCATTTGGGACTCGACGGAATTGGCAACTTAGCAATATGTCGCGTGTGCACGTGCAGACAACACACTGTCGAGTGTGTGCCACGACGGGAGGGCGAACAATTCCAACTCCGAATGGTTAGAAAGCAATTTTTGATGGCACAATGCCAGGCGAAGTCTCTCAGTTTATTATATGCCAATCCTTAAGGTTCAATTACCAAGTTGGGCCGAGTCCCTGTCCATGTTCAACTTAACGTTTGTTGCCTTTCCCCACTTTGCCACGGCACCTCGCCTTCGGCAACTTCGCCTTCGGCACTGTTCCATTCGGGCGCCATTCCACCCTCTGACGTTTGTGCCACTTCACTCTCTGGAAAGCGTTCATTTGACGGACAATCGCCTCATGAACGGCGACAAGGCTTTGCCTCCAGCACTGTTCCGACCGCTAACGCAACTGCGCGAACTGTCCCTTTCCGGCAACGGACTCCGCTCCGTACGCATTGAATTGGGTCGGACCAGTACAATTCTTCAGGAAAACTTTGTCGTATTCGTACCCTCCTAAAGAAGGAAGTCAAATTCTGGACCGGTTGGACTTGAGCCAAAATCCGTTGTGCCCTGAGAAAAAGTTGGGAGATGCCCTCGGGGCTCAATGGCCTCCAGCGAGACGACTCCGACTGGAAAAAGCCAATGTTTTGGGACTGAACAGCACGCACTGGACCTTTGGTGAAACCAAAATTGGACAGGTCAATTGGACAATTGTCGGACCATCTAAAAATTAGTTAGTTTTAGCGTCAAAATTGGGCCGAAATGAAAAAGTGCCACTTGGCCATCCCGGACACCCACTGGGAGGCGTTGGAACAGCTTCGACTTGGAGAAAATGCCGCATTTAAGCTGCACCAATCCGCACTTCCACGGTTTGCGGCATGGAGGGCCCGTAATTACAGCTTAGAATCCCTAAGGGCATAACATACTTTAGCCTTCGGGATATTACCCCAGTTTATCCCGATCAGGGTTACGGTCATCGGGTTATATTCAGTTCGGTTGTACTGGCCCACCCCGGTGTGCAGTTTAAATTTGTCAGGTTGACTCCACTTCGATATTTGGACCTGTCCAGTGCCGAATCCGTTCCGGAAGAGTTGTTTTTGGTTTGGACAGGACATCCGGAAGTACAATGGCGGCACATTTGCCTGAGAAGGGCTAAAATTGAGCCTGCAATCGCCCCCTTATATTATGATCCATATAAAAGCACCAATAAAAATGGAAACCAACGCCACAACCACTGGACAATGTGTCCAATTCGACTGGAATGGCTGGACATTTCCGAACTTGGCCTTGGTATGTAACAATTCGGGCTTTAAAGTGCCGAGACGGCCAAGAGAGTTCCGCCGTTTGCCCTGAGGGGCCAAGGAAAGGATGCCGGCGTTGCTTAATTGGATTAGAGAGATGTGCTGCCTTGGCATTCTCTTTGTTGGGTGTGAGGCTGACTGCCGCGCCGAGGGCCGTGGGTTCGACTCCCGCCCGGGGGGCCATTTTGCCTATCGCCTACTCGAAGGATTCGAAGATTAAAAATGCTATAGTGATGACTATAATTAGCATTTTGTTGAATTAGCATTTGATTTTGAATATAAACAAATCTAAACACAGAAGGCACGCTACGGTTGGACGGATGCGGTCAGCTTAAATGGTTGTACGCGGACGAAAATGCACTGGAGGCCGTTCGCATCGGCGACTCGGGCCCGGCGGAACTGTTGTTGGTGTCCGCGCGAGGAAATCGCCTCCGGCATTGGCCCGAGGGCTTGTCACGCTCCGCCCACTCTCTGACGTCCGTTCAGTTGGCCAACAACTCCATCTCACGGCTGCCGCCCGGTCTACTGGAGCAGTACACGCAGCTGAACTCGTTGGACCTGTCGCAAAATGCCCTTCGCCATTTCCGCCCAATTCTTTCTGGCGACGACGCCAGAGATGTGTCGCACACGCGTCTTATTTTCCTTAATCTGAGCCGAAACCAACTCCGCTCCGTCGAACTACCGACAACAATATTGTCCAGTCTGACCGTACTGGACTTGTCGAACAACATTTTGACAAAATTCGACTCTCTTTATCGTCTCCCGGCCCTGGAACATCTTCATTTGAGCGGAAACGCCGGTGTTCGCTTGCCAATTAAAGCGGAACATTCCATGCTGACCCGGCTGGACATGGCCAACTGTTCCCTCACAAAAATGTCTGATCTGAGTCGACTGGTTGCACTCCGAGAGTTGAACCTTCGTGCTAATTGGTTGTTGGCAATTTATTTTTGTTTGTTTTTGAATGTGTTTTAGTCTCGGGGAAGTGCCAGGCCATTGGCTACCGCCTCGGGGCGTGAACTTGTTGGATGTGGAGTCAAATGCCCTCCGGGAATTGGGGTGGGACTGGCGGGCGGAGCAATTGGACGCGTTGCGGGAACTTTATGCAATGGAAAACCCATGGCAATGTGCGTGCGCATTTGTGCCGCCGCTGGGCCGGCTTTTTACACAAGCGGTAAGGGCACGCCAACGTTAAGCCAATTGGAGCAAAATTCGTTCCGCTTCCGCAGAATCGGAGCACGCAATGTCAACGGCAAGACTCACAACGATGGCGACGGCATTCACTGCACGCACTCCTCCTGCACAAAGTGCAGGGAACGGACGTGCAATGCCTACGCGCGGAAGATCACTGGACAATTGCCCATACTGCCGCCCATCACGCGCATTCATCGCCATTTAATAATGATGGTAATTAATGTTGAATGTTGTTGAGCTATTAGAAATGCTTTTGGAAAGGTATTTTATGTTTTTTGATTATTTGGCATTTTTATAAATGCAAGTGCCGAAATTAGAGGAAATTAGGGAAAAACTAATTATTTAAGCGTTGCTCAAATTGTGCGATCTTTCAAATTCTCTGCGCAGATTCCGTCCAAAACCCTCTGGCCCTATTTGTGCTTCCGCTGGTGCTAATCGCGGGCGCTTTCGTTGGCGCTGCTTTGATGGCCCGCGGCGCACGCTCATTGGAAGGGAAATGGCGCCTGCGGGGGAAATTCGCGCAATTCTCTGTTCGCTTACCAATTGGTTCAACCACCGACTGCAGAAGCGATTTGATCAGCTGGGAAGTTGCAGAAAGAATTCGAGCTTTTAATAATCAATTACGGTTCTAATAAACTTTCAATTTTTTATTCATAAGACGATTGATATACAGTCATGGTCATATGTTTAGAACCATTGACTGTAAAAAAATGAAAATATGTAACTATAATTTGTGAGTGCGAATTCAGATAAACTAAATGTTATTACATTTTTTGTAGCATTTTCTGGGCTTTCCAATGATACCATTCATTCCCCAACAATTCTTCTCCCAATCGCCATCGAAGTGACTTGTGTAGTTGGTAGTTTTACAAATTAGGAATCTCTCCTCTCCCCCCCCCCCCGGCAATCAAAGGTCATTAAATATAAACATTACGACTACAGAATACAAAGATTGCCGCTCTTTTTGTTGTTGGGGGGGGGGGGGGGAGAATTGCCATTGACAAACAAACAAATATTTGCACCAATTCCTTCATTTAATTCATTTTACCTCGTCAATTCATCGCGTTCATTCACTTTCACCAAGCGGCAGGGCTCGGACTCAAATCATTTTCTGTCCTTTCAATTTTCATTTGCTCCTTCTCTTATTTATGTGCATGTGTAAATAAATGTACTTTTTTAATGAAAATTGATTTAATCGTTCTTTATAAAGCTTAATCAACGAAATGGTTCAATATAAGCTGTACTATTTCGACTTGCCGGGTCGTGCCGAGCCCATCCGATTTTTGTTTCATTACGCTGGTCAAGACTTTGAGGACATTCGAATTAAGAGAGAAGATTGGCCTGCCCAGAAGCCGAGTGAGTTGCCTATGTAAATTCAACACTTTAACAAAACAATCCGACAGAATTTATTTACGGCCAAGTGCCCGTTCTGGAGGTGGATGGTAAACAATTGGCACAAAGCCTCTCCATTTGTCAGTATTTGGCCGACAAATTTGGTGGGTTTGTCTTGGAAGGCTTATAAATTAGGGGGCCTCATTTAATTGTTTTAAGCATTGAGTGGAAAGGGCAGCGTGGGAAAAGGCAAAAGCGTCGGAAATTGCCGAATTGTTGAACGAAATAGCCATGGAATTGATTCCCTATTTGGGCGCCAAATTGGGATGGCGTGAGGGCGACGCGGTGACCGTGCCGCGGCATTTAATTTAATTTTAATTAGCCCCCCCCCCCCACAGAATGCTCTTCGAAAGGATCAATTCATTCCCGGCGTCCAGAAATATTTCCCCGTTCTTCTGAAGCAACTTGAACAGTCCGGCTCCGGCTTCTTCCTCCCATCCGGCGTGTCTTACTGTTGACTTCTACGTCGCTTGCTTCATTGGAATGATCAGACAAGTTGAGGACGATTTGCTGAAGAAGGAATCTCCGGACCTTCTTAAATTTGTGGACCGCGTCTACGCATTGCCCCAACTGCAAAAGTACCTCAACGGAACTCAGCCGAAATAAACGGGGGGATAATGCTAATTTGTGAGTGATGACCACCAAAAAGACGCTTATCGACCGAATGCTTTTGAAGTTGGACACTTTTTGAGCAATTAGCCTACTTTTCAAATTCAAATTGCTTTTTGCTTAATTTGAATTGGACAATAAGCTTGAAATATACGCACCGAAAGATTGCTCAAAAAAAAGAATAATTGTTCAAAAATTGGAACAAAAAATATTGCCTTTTCCTATTCATGTAAGGAGTAAAAAGCACCAGAATTTTGTCTTCTATTTGATTTTTTGTTTTAATTATAAATAATTTAGGCATTAATAAAGTCAAAAAGTTGTTGTAATGACGGCTTTTATTTGTACTTTTGGCGTCGTTTCTTTCAATTCCTCCGGTACTGGCGACAGCAAATTTGCGTGCACCGTTCGATGCTGTCGAATTGGTTCAGTGTTCCGCCACAACCGCCTGAAAATAAACAAACAAAATTTGAAGAAATTTGGCAACTGACCGTAACGGTACTGCACGCACGTGTCCGTCAACGGATTGTACCCGTAACGCACTTCCTGCGCATTGCACGGGCCGGGCTCGCGTGCCTGCAGGCAAAAATGTGCCGGATTCTGAAAGAATAAATGCCAAGTCGATGCTCAATTTGGCCCCCTCCCCCCGATTAGACAGAACACCTCACAACACAATGCCATCCCATTTTCGCTGTTCACATGGCACACATAGCCCTCCGGGCATCCGTCGTTCGGCCCACACGAAATTGGCTTCTTTCGATTGCCTCTGGCACTTCGCTCCCATTTTGGCTCCCCGTGGGGGCAAAATTGAACCGACAACATTGAAGCTGTTAATAAAAATATTCACAAATCGAATAATCTCGATAAAGATGCACTTTTTTGTTTTTTTTGCCAATAATTTGTTAGTATCTTAAAAGCCTAATTTTGGATTTGATTGCGAGTTTATTTCAATTTACATTTCATGCAGCGCTCCTCACAATGCCTTTTCGTCACAAAATTGTTCTCATTGCCCTTTTGGCCTGCGTAGTCAAAAGCCTCGCAGCGCCTTACGCCGGCACTGAAGTGCCATCGCACGTGAGTGGCCGTGCCAACTCCCCGATTAACAGGCAACTAAACACGAATTAGTACCTTTTAAAAATGATTAATTAATTTGATGGAGGTATTAAATGCTAATGAGTCGGAATGCCGGTTCCTGAAATTCTCCAAGTACCCGGACCCAAAATTTGTCGCGTCGGTCGAGTTGAAATCGACACCTTCCCTGGGCATTAATTAGTGTAGCCCACCTGCCGTACGTGGACAGCACCCACTTCATTAAGGTGGTGCCCAATATGGCAAAAATGCGTGTCCATAGGGCATCCGACCTCATCGTCCGGATGGCATTTCATCGCTTGGCCGTCTTCGTTCCGCAGCAACTCCCCCCGAAGGCATGGACTTGGAAAAGGTGCAGAAGTTGTCATCGTTTTTATAATTGCTTTTGTAATTGCTTTTGTGGTTGCTAATGATGGAAATGAAGACAATTGTTGTGGCCGATCGGTAACGAAGCCAAAGGAGTTCTGCTGCTGCTGTTCGGTGCCAAAATTGGCTAACTCGGGACACGCCTGTTGGCACTGTTCACGCGACACAAAACTATTCGCATTGCCCTTGAGGCCTAAAAGCATTTCCTCAAAATTAATTTAAATTTTAAATGGGTGGCCGGCCACCTGTGTATAGAAAGTGACGACAAGCCTGTGAATTGCCATCAAAATACCATCGATCCAATCTTTGCCCGCCAATGCCTAAAATGATCGAAATTTAAACAGTTTGGAGGCACCGTGTCCAATGTCTCCACCGTATTCAAGTGGAAGATCACACGAACGTTTGCCACCTTTTTAAAAAACATTTATTGAAATTTTGCCAACCCCAAAAAGACCAATGATTACCATCCGTAAGCTGAGGACAGCAATTAGTAGTGTCCGGAGAGGAGCCCACATGGCACCAATAGCCACTCAAAAACATAAATATTGTAATTAATTGTCTCGTCCTTCTCGACCAGTGCGTTCTGTCCGGCTTACCTGGGACATCCGGTCTGAAGTTGGTGTTGGTGTGCCGTCGTGAGCGGGCCAAGCAGCGAAAGGTCGGCGGCGGCTAAACTGTTCCCGCAGACCAACGGCTCGTTTTGGTCGTCCGCCAACGGACTGCCCTGGGGGCATGGATTCACTCGAATCGGAGACGCCGGAGGCGCCACTGCAACAAAAGTTTCGTTTATATTCTTCACCCGCCCATTGCTTCGGCACACCTTGGCACACCAATTCGCAGTCTTCCGAGGACAGAAAGTTGTTGGCATTGCCCCGGGCACCCCGGTAAATGAAGGCGCGACATCGCCGCGAGGGAGCGTCAAAATGGTAACGCGTCAACTTGAACTGGCCGATGCCTTCCGCCAAAGGCTGTTCACACGGGTCGCCATCTTTTTTAGGCAGAAAGAATTGGTGACTTCCCTTTGGTCGACTAACTCTTCGGACAGCACACATTGGGCACAGTCGACGGGTCGCCGCCGATGTGACAAAAATGCGAAGTTGGACATCGACTGTTCGGCGAACATTCGCGCGCTTTTGGCCCTCCGCTTTCCGCGAGCGGAGTGCCAATGCCGCAGGGATTGGCCGTTGGAGGGGGAAGTAGGCGGAGGGGAGGGCGAAGAGTCCTCAGGACACGCGTTCATGCACTGCTCGAAGTCCACGTAATTGTTCTAAAAGTTTGGTTGAATTTGACAAATCGGTCGAGTGACGGACGACCTGGTTTCCTCCGATGCCTCTGTAGATGAACCGATGGCAACCTCCGTCTTTGGCGTTGAAAGTACCAACGGGACAACAACGCATTGCCAACGCCTTCTGCCAACGGCAGACTGCAAATTCGAGTGGCTGAAATTGTGGCCAATTTTCTGTGCGGCTTTTCATCTTTCGATTTGTCACCTCCGCTGCAGCAGAACGGTGGTCTCGGCATTTGCACCGATGTGACACCAATAGTCCGCCGGACATTGTGGGCCCGTCCCGTTGCATCGCTGCGGGCGCCCCTCGGGGTCCAACAACGGCTCCTCGTCCGCGCAAGGGTTGAGAGCCAACGGACAGTCCGCTTAAACGAAAGATAGTGCCGATACTTGTTGCAAATGTTTGTTTGGCTTCTGCCAACAATGTCCCTCCCTCCCACCTTTGCAGTTGGCCTCACAGGTGGCCTTTGTACGAAAATTGTTTTGATTGCCTTTCATTCCTAAAAAATGCCAAAATCCTCCTTTCTTTGGTAGGCCACTAATTCCCTTGCCTTTGTATTGGAAGGGACGGCACTCGCGTTGGCACGCATCCTCCGCTGGGATGGCATACCTAAAATTTGCCAAAAATGGAGAAATAGGCCAAAATGGGGTGACCATCGCGTCAAATTTTCTGCTCCCTGGCCGAGATCTAGTGGCAATTTGCATGGGTCGTCGGAAGCTTCAAAAGAAGAAGAGAATTAATTGCTAATTAGCACATGTTTACCCCCCGGACAGCACGTGGTCGTCTCCCGACTCGACCCAAAATGGCACCACTCGCCCCTTCCACACCGGTCTCTCCCGTCGTTGCCGTCGCTTCGGCACTCTTTTCGCATGCCAACGTCGAACACAAAAGGGCACGGATTGGGCGGCCCTTATTTTTATGTTTCGAATGTTTTGGGAGACTTTTTATGCCAACTTTCGCACTCTCTTTCGACATTCGGCCAACGAATTGAAATGATTTTCGTTTCCTTTTGCGCCTCTGTAAATGAATTGGCCACAAGCGACGGGTCAAAGTGTTCAAATAGAAACGCCGGAGATGGGCCGCCCCTTCGCCCGTCCGAAGGGCCAAATGGCAACGGTCCGACACTGAAAAATGAAATAAATGCCGTCGCTTTAATTTAAAAGATTTAATTTAATTACAATTTTTTTAAATTAATTTAAACAAATCAATTCATTTCTTCCCACCGGCAGCCGACAGCTCACAGCAAACATTGGTCAACGGATTGTCGCCCAAATGACAAGTAATACCCCGCGGGGCATCGCGAATCGGAGGTGCCGCACACAAACTGCTCCCCGTTGAGGTCCCGAGCCGGGGGTCCGCTAGCGCACGGATTGCGCACAACGGCAGCATTGGCCGCTGAACATTCCATGGAATCAATCAATAAGAAGGGGGGGCGGGGGGGTAAATTTCGAATTAAATGTTGAATATAAAATAAATATTGTAATTGCATCTGATGAACCCGTCTCGCAGCTCTCCATGCATGCCATTGCCGTGACAAAATTGTTGGCGTTGCCCCGCATGCCGGTGTAGAGAAAGCGTTTGCACTTCCGGTCTCTGAAAATGAATATTCAAAAATAATTAATTAAAAATAATTAATAATTGAATAATTCTGAAAATGAATATTCAAAAATAATTAATTAAAAATAATTAATTGAATAAATCCATGCCAATTGGGACAGTCTTTCCGTTGCCGAGGAAATTATTCCCCAATGAACTCACCCGCTGTCAAAATACCAACGCGGGATCAGCGCGTCCCCTTCGCCATTGGCGCGGGGCAACTGACAACGGTCCCCTGAAAATAAAAAAAACATTTTTTTGGGTTTTATTCTTTCAAAATTCTTCAAAAATGGCACGAAAATATTAACGAATAAAAGTGAAAAAAACTCAGCACAAACTCAAATGGCCGGCCGGACAGCAGGTGGTCGTTTCATAAGACGAGCCTACGGGCGATGTAAAAATGATAATTAAATTACCCTAATCGCCTACCGGTATGGCACCAATAGTCCTCCGGACAGGCGCCGTTTGGCTGCACCACGAAATTGCAGGTTATCGGGTTGCGGAATTCGTTGACCAGCGGCTGCCCATGTGGACACGGATTCAGACGGACAATTACTTCTCCTGCTGCTTCTGGGCATTAGCAATTCAAAAAGCCATCCAATTCCGAAAGGCCCCCGGATAAAGAGGAATATTATTTGGGCATTTTTCGTGTAATTTTCAGGTTAATTCCCCCACCCCCCCCCCGGGGCCTCATAAACATTCCCCCCCCCCGGGGCCTCATAAACTCCAACCCGTGGCAATCCCCACCCCCCCCGGGGCCTCATAAACTCCAACCCGTGGCGATGTTCTGTTCCGGGCTGTAAGGAGGCGGCGTGGGCAGCGCGTAATGTGTCGTCGTCGGCGTCGGATGAATTGTTTTGCTGACCGATTTCGTCGTCGTTGTCGTTGTCGTTGTGGGAGAAGAAAGGCTTGTCCTTTTCGCAGTCGTCGTTTCTTTTGTCGCGTCAGTGACCGTTTTGGGGACATTTTTAATTTTTGTTGTTGTTGCGAATGTTGTCGTCATCGTTTTAGCCGTAACCATCGAATTTTGTGGGAAAATCAAATGGACAAATGCGCCACGGACATTAGTGCGGCTGCTGAATGACCGCTGACGAAGGCGGAAGCCATGGCTGAGGCTGTTGCGGTGGTGGCTGTTGAACGCCTTCGTTGGGATGGAAACAAAAAGTCACAATCTTTCAATTTTAGACAATATTATTTCGTTAATAAATTGGCATTGATGGAGGCCAGATTAAACTTTTCCGAGCAGTTCGAACCTCGCCCCGGTCCGCTGTTTGCTGTCGTTATCCATCGGTATCGATAGACTTGCTGCGTCGGCTGAGCACATCGGACTCGAGCACGGGAAATAAAAGTTGCGCTGTTGAGACGGGGCGGCGTATTGGCCCGATCTGCTGGCAGACTGAATGTTCAGATAAACGGGGAGCGATTGATAAGAATTTGGTTGGATTGAAGCGAACGACGGCCGGAGGGCGGAGAGGTTGCCGACCGGATGATGTTGAACATGGGCAAAGTGTTCGGTTTGGAGTTGGGCAAAACTTTGCGTGTTGATGACGAAAAGTGCGATGAGGACCGTGGAAAGCAATGCTTGCCCCAATATTCATCAATTATAAACTAATTTAATTGTTGAGACAAAAAGGGAATAAAGTAATGAAAGCGACAAACGCAAATGACGGGCGACTTCACAATTTTAGTCGGCCAATTGGCGAAGACGAGCGGACCGACCGCCGCCGCTTATCCCTCCCCCCCCCCCTCCGGGGTAATTCCGTCTCCCCCCCACCCCCCCCCCCCCCATTCATCCGCCAAACAATCCCCCGCCGGTCACGACGTATGGCCGACATCGAACCAACGCTAACGACGCTCATTTTTTCGAGAGCCAATCATTGCGTCCGAAAAGTGGAATGGCCCTCGAGGAGAGTTCGATCGACGACTCGACCCCCCCCCCTTCGATCGACCTTTCCCCCCCCCCCCCCCCCCCCCCCCCCCCCCCCCTCCGTCTCCGTCGAAGTTCCCTCCATTCGCAGTCGACTAAAGTTTATGTTTGCCTTTGACTCTGTGATTTGGCCGCCGAGTTGGTCAAATGTGAACTCAAGCTTTAATATGTAAATATATCCATCCCTATTAAGTGCAAATCCAAAACCAACTGCACATTTCTAATTGAGGCTCGGTAATGCGCGCATTTTTGATCATAATTGAAGTGACTTTGGTTTATCGATTAGCATAAGTAGTGAAACTATCCAAATGCACGGAAATCGAAGGGATTTAAATTAACAGACTCTCAAGTTAGACTCCAAGAAACTCAGAAATGTGATCGGATTCAACTCAATGTTCCGGAAAAGCCCAATATCTATCTATCTCCCAATATGAATATCTACATATGTATTATGTACATACCACTCCAACTAATCCAACATTAGGCAGGGGGATAGAGATATAGAGACTCAGTCATCGCTCCGCTGCCCCCCCCCCCCCCCTCTCCGCCTTCCCACCCACCGCACTCAACCGGACTTCTCCAAAAAGACTAAAAAAGTAATAAATATTTCATTGATTTTTCTTCAAAAAGAGCAATGGAAAAATCACTTTTGTGCAACGAGTCGACAAAAGAGACATCCGAATTCATTTTCAAATTGATCAAAAGTTTTATTTTTGGGCAAATTACATATTATCTGAAATACTCGCTTGGCTTCATTATTGTACACATTGAAGTGTCGAATGTTAGCCATGATTTGCCCTGAATTCCCTTTTCTTGAGATCCTCAAAATATAATTTGCGCGTGTCTGATAGTATTTCCTTCTAATTAATCTTCAATTCCAATGGATTCCAACCCAACCAAAAAATCCAAAATGGTTGGAATTGTCACTCGCGGAGTGGAATTGGGAGCAGGCAAAGTTATGTTTCAATTCTTTTTCGAGAGTAATTTTTTTTTGCTTTTCAGTCGCTCATTTGTGTGTGGAACTCGCGTTCCCCTCTCAAGGAGTACAAATTCCCACGATGGGCTGACGAATACCCCGTTTGGTTCAATGTTTGTTTTTTGTTGTCCATTTTAACTAAAAATGAATGGATTCAAAGCATTTACATAAAAAGTCTCCCGGAGTCAGAGGACAGCCATCAGTGATTACTAAAAGTTTTCTAGCAGTATAGCGAGTCGGTACGACTCCGGTTTGGGTCCGCCATTTTAATCAATTTTTTCAAAAATTTTTTTTTAATGATATTTCCATTTCTTAGAAAAGTATTTTAGGGTTATTCGGGGGTTTTCAAAAATTCAAAATTTTACAAAATGGTATTTCGACTAATTCCGGAGCCCGGACTCGAATTCGAACAATTTTTCGAAAAATCAAAATTTAAAAAATCAATTTTGCCTCAAAATCATTCAAAAAAAATAACAACAAAAAGCAAGTAATGATTAGTTATGCTTTTTGGATGACCAAAATTGATTTTAGAAAATTTTAGAAAAAATGTTCGGGTTCGGGGTAGTTAATAATCACTGACGGATTGTTCCAATTTCGCACGAATGAGAAACATTCGGGGGTTTCGGAAGCGTTATTCTTTAGATTTAGCGCACATACAATCTCAACCTGAGTAAATATTTATTTAAGTGGGGCGAAATTGTATGGATTGAGCCAACTAACTCCGTTGATGACGTGCAGGACGCCAAAAACATTTGCAAATTGGAGCCAGACAACGAACGACTTCGGAAAATCGAAGTCACTTACCCACTTAAGAACGAAGCGTTGTTTTTGGTTTGTTTTTAAGCAATATTATGAGCTCAGCGAAAGGCAATCAATTCCGTCCGAGTTAGTCCATTTGTCAAGCTTTTCTTAGTAAAAAGAGTAAATGAACTTAATTAGAAGTAACCGTTTGCAACTTTACTAAAGTTGGGAGTAAAAGCAAAGCGTAAAAGGAAGATCTTTCAGATCAAAGTGCTCGTCAGTTTCCCCCCTCTCTCGCTCGACCATTACAAAGACGAGCTCACCGCTTCAAAGGCATCGTTTTCCATTTTGAGAGTATTTTGAGAATTTCTTGTTGTTTCAGCCTTTGGGCTGTCGTGCGATCGGTTGGAGCGTCGAAATGGGAAAAGTTTCTCTTTTTGATGAATCAGTGGACTTTAAGTCGGGCATTTGCTACAGCGGTTACGTTGCCAGGTTGGAATTGTGCAAATTGTTTCCGAGTCGATTTGAATTTCTTGACGTTAAGAATCAGTCCCGACAAGGATTGGATAGCCGAGAAGATGGGCACTCTTTGGGTGGTGGACGCCTCGACGCCGCTCAAGGAGGTCACTGACCCGGAGTCGGTCAGCCGAATGCATCAGCGCATTGTTCGTTTTGTCTTTTAAAGACAATAAACAAATTAAACTCTTAGCCATGGAGAGCATCCCTCGTCACGTCTGTGGTTGGTTCTGCGACTGGCGCTGGCACTTTTGCGTCCTATGTAAGAGAGAGGGGGGGGGGGGGGCTCTGATTCCTTTTGCATTGTCGAAGAATCTTTCAAATTGAGGACGCTCTCCCAAGCCCAGGCGCCTTCTTCTCATCAGCACATGGCGTCGATGAATCTGAATCCGTCCGCTCCTCCAACGGCGCATCGTCCAATGATGATGAGTGACGATTGGACCGACGATTTGGACGACACGTTGCGCAAGGCGTCGGAACCCAGTGGACAGCCGAACTTCTCGTCTGCTGCATTCCGTCGTTGGGCAGCAGCAGCAGCGACAGAACACCGACGTGTTTTCGCCGCCGCCGTCGTCGGACGCTTTCTTCCAGCGGTATGTTGGTGCACCACCAGCCGAGTGGGGAACAACGCCGTCATCAGCAAATTGTGCCGTCTCAAGAGTCCGATTTAACGACGAATAATCGCGAGAATGTGCTCTTCGGTGAGTGAGGATTGAAGATTAAAAAGAATAATAAAGAAAAGAGCTAGGGAGAGGAAAGGCCCGGAGGGAAGAACAAGAAAATCGGTTAATTAGGTCGGTGTATCTTATTTTAGGACAGAAATCCTCTGAAGCTTTTTCTAAAGGTCGATTCTGCCACACTCTAGCTTTTGGGTTTCCTTGTTTTAAAGCATCTTCTGATTCTGAATTCGATCGTTAAGGAAGTCTCGTGGCGCTTAAATTGGAATCCATTCACGCGCGCAATGCCAACGCTGCGATTCAGCTACAGAAGGCCATTATGGATTTGTGCAGCAATTTCGAATTGAAAGTGCTGAACCCGTACAACAACGACCAATTTTTGGATCCGAGCAAAGCATTTGGGTCGAGCATTAACCGCGGGTGATTTCGATCTCTTTTCACCGTCAATGTTTTTAAAATCTTGCAGAATTGAGTCCAATTAGTTTGCCTTATGGGAGGGAGACAGATTAATTTCTTTTTGTTTATTTGACCATATCCGTTTGGAGTATCACACTTTCCTAGCAGGCCTCAATTCTGCAGCTATTATGAGTAAAATGATTCAGGTTGTTGCAATTCTTTTTCACTTTACGATGCTCTTATTTATTTGGTTGGATAAATTTCTCCATCGATGTCGACTGTCAGACCCTTATGGCTGTTTTTCTTCCCACGACAAATCTGCTTTTTTGAAGCATTTTCCTAAAAGTCAAGCAAAGTTTGGAACGATTTTTGGACGAAATTTTAACATCCATCTCATACCGTTTATTTTAAAAATTCTTAGTCCAAAGGATAAAACTAATTTGAAGCGACATAACCCAAAAATGTTGTTTTGGGTGTTTTCATATGTTGTTATGAACAGACTTTATATTGTAATTGGTAATAAAAAGTTGGCTTAATTTCTTTCCAATCAGTCAATCACTTCCCGGAAGCTTTGATCACTCAACGGTCGCATGATGCAGACTTTTTATGCAACATAATGGTACAAATTGGCGTCTTCTTTGTCCCGACTCATGTATTCACGTTCTGCAAAAGATCGTCGTTTCAAAAGAATAGTGACAAAATAAAAATGCAATTAATTTGATTAACAGTTTGGATTTTAAATGTCACTACTTTGAATTAAACGATTTAAAAAAAGTGGTCCACAATTACAATTTGCCGAATTTTTCTAGCCTGAAAAAGGAGAGGCAAGAACAACCCGAATTACGTGGAACCTCAATTCTATGAACTCCCAGGTCCCTCCACTTTCGGCTTCCTCCTCCCCCGCCCCTCTTCACTTTTTTGATTTATGGTCCCCGTTAAACGCACCGATCAATGACTCAATGCGCTTTTTTAGATCAATCGCCTTGACGGGGAACCTCAGCTGGGTAAGCACTTCCGTGATCAGCTGGTTGTGGCCGATCTTCTTCCGCGTCTTCATTATGCGTACCACCGCTGCGTCGATTTGGTACTGTCGGTCCTGGAAGATTTGTTCCTCCGTCTGTTGATGCTCTTGCTCCTTTGAGTTGATGGGGGAGGGGAGGGGTAGGTCAAATTAAGAATAGAAAGGGAGAAGAAACAACTAATTAAGCATAGAAAGAAGAAACAACTAATTAAGCATAGAAAGAAGAAGCAACTAATTAAGCATAGAAAGAAGAAGCAACTAATTAAGCATATAAAGAAGAAGCAACTAATTAAGCATAGAAAGAAGAAGCAACTGACTGTTTCGCGCATTTGCACTTGCGAGATGCGAATGCGATACAACCGGTCGTTGAAGGCGTCGTTTACAAAGAATTGGTCGCCTTCGGACACTTCCTTCCCTTTGGGTTGTTTAAGCAGCACGCGAAATTTTCCGCACGCCAGTGATTGGAGCGTTCGCATCAGCTCAGTTTTTTCTGGACAGGGAACAAACAAAACGATAGAGAAACCCCAAGAAGAGGAGAAGTCTCCCCACCAATTTTAGTGCTCTCCACAAGCTCCTCGTAACCCCACTGCGTTTTGTCGTTGAACAAGAGCAAAATCATTGCCTGGAACAGGGACACCTCCAGCTCTTTTGTGACCTAAACAAGAAAAATCTCGAGAGACGTGTAATGTCCACATCGAGGGCCAAAACGAACCCCCGGGCCAAAATGGGCTTTCAGCACTCCGCTGGTCAGCGAATATTGCCATTGCAATTTGCGACCGTTGTGTTTGGATGTGTAGAATTTGGCGCAGATTTGCCCAAGTTCCGCCAACTGCGGCGGAATGTTCACCTCCGTAATCGGATAGTTCGGCCAATTGCCCATGGTCAGCACGCAAACATTCACTTCCAACTTGCCAAAGTCGACGTCCTTGCTGCCATGGTTCGCCTCCAGATACTGCAATTTTTTTTAGTTTTATGGTAAATTATTGACTGACCTGTTTAAATGTATTGCAAAAATCCTTAGACAATTCCATGTCTTTGAACATTCCCTCCAATTTTTGTGTTAAACCGGCACCACATTCTGAAACATCACAATTTAAAAAAATTGGTTGCTCAAATACTCGGCGGCGCCTAACCAAAATACTTGCTTTGGCATTCTGGCTGGCCATCTATAATATTACCCCCCCCCCCCCCGACATCGTCCACCACCAACCCCCCCCCCCCCCCTCCCTGATATCGTTCACCACCAACCCCCCCTCCCCCCTCCCTGACATCGTCCACCACCGACCCCCCCCCCCCCTCCCTGACATCGTTCACCACCGACCCCCCCCCCCCTCCCTGACATCGTTCACCACCAACCCCCCCCCCCTTCCCCGACATCGTCCACCATCGACCCCCCCCCCCCCCGACATCGTCCACCACCGACCAGTCCTCAGTTTGGATAGCATCGCTTTTTCTGCATCCACCGACGCACTTCGGCCCAGCAACAGCCGTTTGGCCAGGTCCTTCTTGTAAAAGGCTTCAAAAATGTCTTTTCCCTGCACAAAACGGAAAAGGATAATGACGCGGTCCATCACCGAATCCAATTCCTCTTCCGAACACTCTTTGTTCCCGGTACGCAGTTTCGAGTCCATAAACTTGGCTAAAAACGTTTTAAAATCGGTAAGGCTCGGGAATTCTCTAATCAGCAACCAACCGATCAGTTCCGCAATTTTGTTGGCCCTCGTGTTTATGAAAAAGTCGAATGAGTCTTTGAGCGTATGCAGAAACTTTTCATTTGAGCTGAAGCAGTCGGTGATCACCGTGTCCAGTCCGCTTTTGAAAGTCATCAGGTCGGATACCAACGTTTTGTCCCGGTCTGTGTCCATTACCATGGTCTTTCCCATTTTCTGAAGGTAAAAGTAGGAAGTGTTCGCTTCGTTCAAATGTGAAAATCAATTCCCGAAAAAATCACGAAATTTTATTTAATTAAGTTTGGGATTTCCCGTCCCCGCCTTTTTTGTGCCTTTATGTAATCGGCGAAAGCGATTTTCAACGCGGGCAGTCCCTCTCTGACGCGGGATAGCAGCCGAAACAAAAGGGCCAAATCAGCGAGACGATGTTCAGACAAAAGTTGGTCGACACCTAAAAATTGTGCAGGGACCATTCAACTGAACCTTTTGACTATGTCCGTGCAAACCCCAAATTTCACACCGATTTTTCCAACCCTTCAGTTCGCGCACCTTTGGCTATGATTGTGTCCAAATAAGCCGAGATGAAGCATCGTTCCACAATGGCAATTAGTTTGGAGAAAGTGCCGTACTCGAGGTACAAATGCACCCGTTCCTCCTCTTCCGCGATCCGCTTTTGCACGTGATGGAGGTAAAGACTGAGCTGAA
Source organism: Globodera pallida (assembly GCA_020449905.1). Classification (NCBI taxonomy): domain Eukaryota; kingdom Metazoa; phylum Nematoda; class Chromadorea; order Rhabditida; family Heteroderidae; genus Globodera; species Globodera pallida. Next base: position 1,389,709 of record JAIXHY010000014.1, read on the forward strand.
GTTTGGAAGGCCAATTAACTTTTCGATTTAAACAATTCAAAATCTGGGCGTACATCCAATTCCTGGATTTTCTGCTGACTTTCTTCGCGATAAAACTGTTCAGTGGCCTTCAGAAATTCGCGCTCAAACGCCCGATCGTACATTTGCAAGTTCATGAATATCCGAATTAGAGACTTTAGCAGCTGTTTGTTTATCTACAAATATTTGGACTCATTTTGGATTTGGCCAGTTAACAATAAAAAGCGGAAATTCACGTTAATTTTTTAGTCTAAGCAAATTTAAAGCAATTTTCTTAAAAATGATTCTAAAAGTTAAGTTCAAATTGTGACTTGAATTCCGCGTCTGTCCTGCTCAATAAGTTGCAAAATGCCAGTCACTGTCCTGGAGCAAATGCCACATCGCTCGACAATGTGCCGTACGGAATGCATCCAATCCGGCATCCCTAATAAAGAATGCAATTATTATTTTATTAAAGATTCAATAAAAATATACGGAAAGCCGACCAAATTGAAACGGACGAAGTCGATTGGACCCGGTAGGTTCGGTCGAGGTAAAGAAACACACTTCTGGTGAGAGTCTTAAAGACATTTTATTGGCATTTGAAACTAGTCAAAAGGAGGTTGGGCAAAGGATGCGCCCAGAGGTAGGGAATCCCCCAACTCTCAAAATGAAAAAACGTTTTCCCAACCAAAAGAAGAAAAATTTCCTAACAAATAAGTGCTCTCTCCCACGAAAAAGTAAAAAATCGCAATGTTGGGCATTTTCTAACGGAATTATATATTCTCAAACCAATTGTTGGCAAAACGCCTCCCATAAACGGTTGAGTGTGGCCTAAAAATGTTTCGCTGGAGACGTTCTGGCTGTTGTCGAGGAGGGTGGCCGATTCGGCTTCGGCAAATTGTCCGATGAGCATTTGAAGTCGCGTGTAAATCTCACCCGCGTAATTCATCTGGCACAAATGTTCGACCATCTGCAAAAATTGAGGAGTTTTGTTGGAGTTGAAGAATTTTAGACCATGCCTCCGATAAATTTGGAGACAAACCCACTCACATTGTACAGTTCAACGCATGTGACCGAGGCACTTTCTCGCTCCTGGATTTTCTTAACCGAATCCTCCAACACTGACCAATTTGTGTCAAAATTGGACGCTGTCGGATCGTTTCGGCCTAAAACAATATCATTTAAATAATTTAAAGAGAAAATTTACGCTGAAATTTGCGAATGACGATCTTTCTGGCGCCACTTTTACTGCTACTGCCAGATGATGTCATATTTTTGTAGCCATTGGTCGTTTTAAGCTTTAAAAAAATTTATTAGTTTCGCTTTCAAAAGCAAACCCTGTCCAATTCGACCTGATTCTGCTTCTTTACGTTCTGAACTTGGGACCCAGAGGCCGACGACAAATTCGGCCCGTCGTCCATCGGACTGTCGACACCACCGCCTTCCATTGGCTGCTGATCGACGTGTTCTGAAGTGCTGTCCAGGCCAACCGAATGGCCGTAAATTTGCGATATTTTGCTGCGTTTGCTATCAAACTGAAAACGATGCATTTGACGCGGAGTCTTTTTTTTGTTATAAAACAGCAAAAACCTGCTGATGAAACCCCAACGAATGGTCGTTGTTGCGCTGCTGCTGCTGCCGCTTTCTGCTGGAGAGAATTGTCAATTCACGAAGATTCTCTCCGCTGGACATTCAGTGAAACAAAAAGAAAATGTCAGAAAGCACACCGTTTTATAAAAATTGGTTGCAAAAAAATGGACAAACAAAAATCATTTTTTGAATTTCGTCAAAATGTTACAGAATGCCAACTTATATTCAAAATGCAACAAATTCTTGTGACACTTTTTGCTTTTATCTTCTGCTTGCTAACGACGAATTCCTTTCGTTCTTACAAATTTCCTGAAGCGGTGCTGCTGATTGATTGTTCTTTCCCTCGACGACGTCCATCATTTAATGTTAATCCGCCCGCGTTCACACGAACATAAACAGACAGATAAAACGACTGTAAATGATTATTCCGTGGAAGAAGGCGGCGATGCTAAAAAATGGACATGAATAAAAATGACGTTTTCTGCTGACATCTTTTCCGATCGCCAATGGCTCGTCATTCCGCCGATTTACTTTTGCTTTGCATAAAGCGCCAAAGGCGACAAGAAAACGAAAACATCGCAGTGAGCGCACAAATGGGGACGACGCCGCAACCTCAACGCGCAATTGTCCACAAGGGATGGCTTCAACAGAAAGTCTACAGAAATGGAACTCTGTTGAGGAAGAAGGTGAAAACAAATAGGAATTGGTGCGAATCTTGCTTTTGTGAAAAACCCGGAATTAGCTTAATATAATGAGTTGTGCATTTTTATCCTTTAGAAGATTTTCTACGAGAAACGAACTTTTCGTTGTTCTTTCTGTGCACAGCGCAGCCAACGGGCCCACGCCCCGTTTGGAATGGTACGCCGAGCAAAGCGCTATCTTTGAGCGTCAACCACTCAAATACCAAGGTCCCATCTTAAATTGGTACTAATACGGTTTGTGTTCTAAATTTTTTGACCAATTTTTCCTAACAAATTGTTTTCAAAATTCTCGGCGCGCCTATCGGCATCGTCGACCACCTCCCCCCAACAGTAAAGCAGAATTCGCAACAAAACAAAAATAATCGCTTTTTGAGAATTTCTTTCAAAAATGGAGTAACACGGAAAATGCACCCCTAAAAATTTTTAACCCTCGAAGACCCTAATAAAAATTATTATAAAGAAGAAAACAAAATGAAAAATACTCAAAAAGGACCGAAACCGGAAAAACACCTCTCTCCCCCCTAAAATTGATTTTATTGTTTTAATGGATCCTTTCCCCAGCCGAAAATTTTTTCTAACACAGCTCTGATTAGAACTTCTTTTTTTTTCAACGAATCTCGTCAAAACTTTATCCGCCGTTGTGCCGAATAAAATATATAATCTTTTCGTCTGTTTAGACCTTACCGAATGCCACTGCGTTAACGTGGCCATCGGCGAAGAGCGCTGTTTGGCTATTGGTTTTGTGGACGGGTCGGCACCAGTTTTGGAGCTGTTGGCGCCTTCCATGTTGGACTTTTTTGTGATCAGTTTATTCGTTAGGTTTTTAGGATTTTTGTCATTTTCGCTTCCGATTATACAATACAATTTAATTTTGCTTCCCCCCCCCCTTCTCCATGTTCAGTGAGGAGCGCGTCCAATGGGTGGACATACTTCGGGCGACACTCCGTCGGTTGAACTTTCTGAACAGCGAAAACGGCGGCGATCAGCCGGAAGAAGAGGGACTCTGTTCCAACGCTATGGCCCAGGCCGACCAATGAATACGTCGTTTTGGCCGGGAGAAGTTGCGAAAATGACGAAGATCAACTGTCCACGAGTCCGCCGCAGCAGTCGCCACTCCCCAGGACAACAGCAAATGCCAACTGTGGGGGAGGAAAAGGGCCATCACCGCCACGGATGCCATTGTCGCCAATTCCGACTCTCCAAATGCGTGCAATTTCCCTGGACTATTCCGCATTATCGACAACACCACTGAGTTTGGGAAGTTCGTTCGCTGCAAATTGGGGGAAAAAGACGAAGAGATCCTTTTTAGGAAGTCCGTGTTTTAATGACACAATAATGCCATTGCTTCGCCAACAAACTCCGCCACAGTTGGCTGTCGACGTTGAAAATGAACACCAAATTAGTCCTTTGCCGTATGAAGAGGTTAGCTGAAAGTCTCCCGAAGGGAGGGTGGAACAGTTGTTTCATTGATTTATTGCATAATTTCAGGCTCTTAAGAAATGTTCTCAAAATTTTCAAGAAAATATAAGCATTCTTGACACAAATTCCATATCACACTGACTCACCTTTAGCAGTGTCCCTTCTTCGTCAGTCTCCGATGAAAAAAGGGCTGATGAACCAATTTCTGAAGATAAAAAATCGTTGGAAAATGGCTGCGGTGACGAGATACTCCAAGCGGTTATGCCTCCAGCCGCTTCCGCCCCGAACGCCGAGGCCTTCAGGCACAGCCTTCGACAGCAAATCCTTATTCGACCGTCCCACGGATTCCCAAATCGCCAATTCCGTTGTCATCGTCTCAGGATTTGGTCGGTTTTGTATCCCAGAGGCATAGGAAAATCGGGGTTGGTGAGTGGGTTTTCGAAAAAACAGCAGTCCTAGACAAAATTAATATTTCGATTTTTATACGAGATTCATTCAGTCCCATTACGAAGTGCTCAACGCGTTCCCCTCCCCCCAACTTCGGTCCCAATACGATCATCTTTGTGCCAACGACGGACAATTGCAGCATTCACATTGTTCGCTGTTGCCCTGGTCAGTTGATGGACTCGTGGATTTACAAAGCGAAAGTTGTGTTTCTTAAGAGATTTTTGATTTTAGTTTGGCTATCTTTTTATAGCCTTTGGTTTTGGAGATTCAATTAGAATGGATTTTCAAAAAATGGCATTTGTAGCGCTATGCCAATCTATTTCTCATTCCCCTAACGATTAAATTTTTCCTTTTGTATTTAGTGACGAAACATCCGCTATCATTGCCCCGTCCTCCTCCTCTTCCTGTAAGATGCCATCCGTCAACGAACAGTCCACGGAAACAGTTACTGCATTTATTTGGCAATACACAAATAATTCAAGCAAATGCTCACTCGAATAAATTCACTTGTTGAGTTAAGGTGGAATAGGCTAGCTTTAATTTCCTAAATTGGGGCTATTGTAACAATTTTGTCAATAAAATAAAACCTTTAGCAGGCCCCGACCGCCTTCCACTCAGTCCCCCGTTTCGGCTCATTATGACGTGCTCTGTGCCCCCTCCTCCCAATACGACGTGCTGAACGCGCCGCCCTCAATTCTCATGCCTCACAATCAGCACAACGCCACTACCTGACCGGATTTTTCGGGATGCGCTTAGCCGATCAAGACGCCTTTTTTTCAGCTTCACTCTGCTGACAGAACACGTCGCTCTCGTGGAACTGTTCGACAAAGTTTGGTTTGTTTGAACGCTGGAACAAAGTGTGGTTGAGCGCGTAACCCATCGTTGAGAATTTCAAAAATATACAATTTCAAAAAATGCCTTTTGAATTTAAACATTTGCTGATGCCGTTCCAATTGTTAGGGTTGCCGGATGGACTTCTGAAGTAGACACTGCATCTGCGCAAAAATAACTTTACTCTCAACTTTGGGGACGAAGTTGTACGAGTTGACGGGGTCGAAGTGCGCAATTTGGATGTGCTGACGAAAATATACCAAAGGATAATGCCGGGTGCTCAGGTCTTTATTTGCCGGAAATTCACTCAAAACGGGCATTTTCTTGTTCAGATTCCGCTTTTGCTCCGCTCCAACCCTACGATGATGGTTTTCACATTGGTCAAGCCGGAAAATTCAAAGCTCGGCCTTGGCATCAAATTCCATCGTGGCACAAAATTTCTTCATCCGTCAGCCTTTCGACTGCCTTACCATCGATTCGGTCGCGCTCAAATCGCCGGCCCATCGGGCCAATTTGCCTGCCACAGTGCCCGCCTATTTGCACCAGGTGAAAGCAGTTTGATTGTATTTAAATTTATGCTAATAAACGAAGGTTTTTTATAAGCATTCATTTAAATATTTCCGTTGGTTTGAATTCCAATCCCTCCCCTTCAGCCAACCTCCCATTCACTCAACAAGTCGCACCAGAAATCTTTCTCCTCTTTGCCCTCTTCCCCCCATGCTCTGCCCAGCGGAACTGACCGAGCAGTGATCACCCATTTGGACGGAGTGCCTCTGAACCCGTTCGGGCCCAGAGACCAGTTTCTTCGTCGGCTGGACGCAATCACGGCCGGAGACTCTTTCAACGTCACGCTCCATTCGGCCGACTTTTGCTCGCGCTTGGCACGTCAGCTGAAGCACCAATTGGGCGGTAGCAAATGGCGCCACTTTGTGCACGGAGAGTTACGGATGAGAGCGAATTGACTGCGACGAATGCCCTCAGATAATGCCAGTGCCTTTGACAATTTTAGTTTACGTTGTCTTTATCCCATTTTAATGTAAAACCCCAAAAGAACCGATTCTCGCTCATCTTGTATTGCCAGAACTTGTGAAGACTGTCCGATTGTTTGAACACATTTATTACATGTAAATTTAATTTAAACATTGGAGAAACCCATAAACTTTCTAATAACGACCGTCAACTTTATGAAAAGAGGGACAAAAAGACGGATTGACAAGGAGTCCATTTTATATTATGCGATGAGGGAAGTAGTCGACAATTAGTGAAAAAAAGTCTCTGTCGAAAACTGATTTTATGTGTAGAGAAGGTAAAATATATAAATTGAGAAAAAGCAAAAAGAATTCGGGTCATGCACAAGAAGATGGAAATGGCAGCAAATTAGTTTGGACAGACAATTGGAGAGAAAGGCAATCTGCCAGGAGAATATACATTAAATCTTCATAATTTAAAGGCATTCGCCGGGTCTTCCGTAAGTCTCTATCTTCAAGCGCTGAGCAATTTATTGAATTTGTTGTTGACGGCCTCCAAAAAGTCCATCGTGTACAGATAGGACCCTTCTCGAGCCCCCTTAAGGCCGTGGATGCAAATAGCCAAGTCTTTAGTCATTTTGCCGTCCTCAATTGTGGCCACGCACGCGTTCTCCAAAGTCTGAGCAAACCTGCGAATTTTGGGAGGACAAATCGAAATTGTACGCCATTTTACATATTATCAAAACCGCCTAAACATGAAAAAACCGCGAGGGGCTGGAAAAAGACATGTATATATTTTCGGTCATGACGCCCCGATCGAGTAAATTATAAATAAAAAATAATTACACACATAAAATAGGATTAATTTTCGTATTAAAATGATCAGATGGACTCACTTCACAAGCGCATCATTGCCATCCAATAGGCCACGATGCTCCAACCCACGAGTCCAAGCAAAAATTGAGGCCACGGGGTTCGTTGACGTCGGATTTCCCTATAAATTCAACCGAAATGAAAGGAATGAGTTTCTGTAACCAAATTTAGGTGGTCACCGCACAGGCACAAATAGACTTTTGTTCTCATTTCAAACCTTTTGGTGCTCGCGGTAGTGACGCGTCACTGTTCCATGGGCAGCCTCGGCTTCAATGGTTTTTCCGTCAGGGCACATCAAAACAGCTAAAAAAAATACCAAAATTTTCAAATATTGCCTAATTCACGCACATGTCATAAGGCCCAGCGACCCGTATCCCTGGGCCACCACATCGCTTTGGACATCGCCGTCGTAATTTTTGCAGGCCCAAACGAAGCCGCCCTCACCCTTCAGTACTTGCGCGACCATGTCGTCGATGAGCCGATGTTCGTAAGAGACACCCAACGCATCGAACTTGGCCGTGTACTCCCTACAATAACTATTTTCGTTCCAATGAACATGAATTTATTATATTCTAAATAAAATTATGGGCTGTATGACCAAAACCAACCTCTCGAAAATTTCCTGAAATATGTCTTTGAAACGGCCATCATAACGCTTCAAAATGGTGTTTTTTGTGCTTAGAAATAGGGGGAACTTCTTTTTGAGGGCGTATTGAAAGCAAGAATGGGCAAATCCGCGAATGGACTCGTCCGTGTTGTACCTAAATATTTCAAATAAGGATAGATCCAGATGGTAAGTTGGCTCCTCGGACCAAAGTAAAAACCGGGATTTCCCTAAAACTGGTTGGTTTAACTTTTCAATTTCAATTTCCGACTGGTCAAGTAAATTTGGAATTGCTTTTAGATATAAAGTGCTATCTGCAGTCCTTCCACTCACATGCCCATCACAACACCGCCCGAGTCGGCGAAGCTAAACACCGGATGCCTTTCAACTTGGCCGTTGTCTTTCGTTATGCTCAGTTCGAATTTGGTTCCCTTCGGCACCACAATGTCTGTCGCTTTGTACTGGTCGCCAAACGCATGGCGACCTATCACAATTTCCTTCTTCCATCCGGGCACAACGCGAGGAATGTTCTTGCAAAGAATTGGCTCACGGAACACTGAAAATACCAGAAAACACATTGGGGCAAACGAATGCCAAAATGCGTTCCAACTTTTGTTTTTAAAATTGTCAGAGGTCCTATCATTTCAAAGATTTTTTTGACTGTTTCTTTAATCCGACCCGTTCCGCCGAGGATGTTTCTGATCGTTCCATTTGGGCTCAGCCACATCTTTTTCAGCCCGAATTCCTTCACCCGGGCTTCGTCTGCCGTAATTGTTGCACATTTTATGCCAACGTTGTACTTTTTAATTGCCTCCGCCGCGTCTACAGTCACTTCGTCGTCAGTTGCATCGCGATTTTGGATGCTCAGGTCGTAGTATTTGATGTCAATGTCGAGATAGGGCAGGATCAGCTGAATTATCAGTTTCAGTGAGATTTAATCCGAGTTCAAACCTTCTCCTTAATTCCAGCCCAAATGATCCTGGTCATTTCGTCTCCGTCCAAATCCACCACCGGATTGGCCACTTTGATTTTATGCATTGTCAATGACACGGAGAAATAATGTCGCTGAAGGAATTGCCTATTGGTGCTCAGAAATGTCCTCAATGAACGTCTCGGGAAAGCACTCAGAGGCGACATTTATTTGCTGTAAAGGAATAGGGGAGGGGGAGAAAAGATTTTATCTCGTGGATGACCTTCGCCACCCCTAAACACAGAGTCAAAAAGAAATGTTCGCGGGTGGCTGATTTGAGTAATAGCACGGCCGGTAAGTCGGTCAGGGAAAGGAAGGCGCCGAACAGAGTCGGTCAGAATCATAAAAAGGACAAGACTAACACAAGTTTAAGGTGTAAAAAACAGCTGAGATTTCATGGTTTTTTGAAGAAAAACAACAGGAAATCGGGTGTTTCCTTTTAAATGAGGAGTCCTTACAAAAAAAAAAACCACAAAATGTCGAATGCAGGTTAGAGTAAGATCCACATGGACATGGTTTTTGCATCTTTTTATGTTTAAGACAATCATTTAACTGAAAGTGAACATAGGCCATTCATCCCAGCGAAATTCACTTAACAGCTGAGTCTAATGTGTAAATTTTTCTCTTAACTAACAAACAACCAAACCAGTCACGCGATCACGCCTCCTCGTACGTACGTGTAGGTTAAAAAAAATTTGGTGTCTGTGTTTACGTTTACAACAAATCGCCGGCGGAGTGGTGGGGGTGAAGGAAAGTCAGGTGTACTGGGCTAATGCACTCTTAAACATTCCGAACTAACAGAAACATTGAACAGCTGATGAGAATTATGAAAGTAAAGCATCCCAACTTGAAATTATGAATTCTGTTACTGTAAGTGCCGTCAAAAAAAGCAAACCCACAATTTCATCATCGTTTCATAAAAGTAGAATTGGGCTTTCGATAGTTTGAAGTAGGGTTGAGCGGGACCGGGACTTTTGGGAAAAACCGGGACCGGGACTTCCGGGACCAGAAAAACCGGGACCGGGACCAGGATTTTCAACCGGGACCGGGACCAACCGGGACTTTTCAAGGAAAAAATTTTCTTTTATCAAACACTAAAAAATTTTAATTTTCCGGCAACACATATTGTTGATCTTCTTGACCTTCGATGTCATTGTCATCATCATTCTTTTTTTTGAGATTCTGCTTTACTTTTAGGGAGGGTGGGGGTCGGCGGTGCCGATAGGCGCCGCCGAGAAAAATTTTTGAAATTTTGACTCAATTGTTAAAGAAATTTCATCAAAATTTTAGCAAAATTATGAATTTTGCTTCGGAATTTTGAGGAAAAACTGGTTTACTTAAGAGTGGAGGATGTCCGGCGGTGCCGACAGGCGCCGCCGGAGAAATTTTTACAAAAATTGGCAATCTTTGTTAAGGAAATTGAAGCAAAAATTTAGCAAGACGTGATGAATTTATTTCAAAAATTCTTTATCTATTCTTTTTTTTGCGCACATTTTTAATTAAAAAATATTAGAATATTTATTTAAAATCTTATTAATGAGGGGATGTCAATTTGAGTAGAGGGAAAAACAAATAAATAAGTGCTTGCACTCAAGCGGGTTCGAACCCAACACATAACATGAGGGTCACCACAAAAAGGAACCACTAGGCCATCGACATACTTATTAGACATAAGTAAAAATGGTTGAAATTGTCGCTCGATTATGCTATCATTAGGGGTGTACTTTTTTCCCGGTTGGTCCCGGTCCCGGCGGGACCAAAAAACCGGGACCGGGATTTTCAGTTTTCAAAAAATCCCGTCCCGACCGGGACCTGAAAAAACCGGGAAATCCCGTCCCGTCCCGGTACCGGTCCCGCTCAACCCTAGTTTGAAGCGTTACCTCATATTTCTTCAAAATTGAGTCCGCGCAAAAATTTTTGCAGATTCGTGCGTTAGGCTTAGAGTGGAGGGTAAAATTCCGGAATAACGTGTACCTCGCCCAATTGGACGGATACATATATCAATCGACTCCACTATAAGCCTAGCACACGAATCCGTAAAAATTTTTAGTTGGAAACCATTTTGAAGCAAGTTAGGAGCCCGAGACTGAAGTGTCTTTTTGAGTGGGGATGAAGATTTTCAAGTTTTTACATGTTTTTTTTTTGCGATTAGGAATCATGAGAGAAGCCCGGAAGTCGGATTCATTTCGACATTTTTCCGTAATAAATCAATATTTTTTTTTTGGGGATTTTTCTTGAGAAAAATGCAATTTTTAGCCATTTTTCCGAAAATTCTTGAAAGATTTAATATTTCAAGCACTTTTTCCCAAAATTTCTTAAGAAAAATGCAATAAAAACAAAAAATATACCTTTAACATTCAAAAAAATTTTTGGTAATACTTAAGCTGGTCCCCCCCATTTTTTGAAAAAAAATAAAAATACTTTCTAAGTGGATAAGAAGGAGTTCCTAGGGGTATTCAAAGCCGTAGATTCTGAATCTGATATTTATTTAGTTTTTTGAATGATTTAAAGGCTAAAATTAATTTTTGAAAATTTTTAATTTTTCGAAAAATTGTTCGAATTCCGGGTCGGGGGTTTGAAATTGGTCGAAATAAATATCAGATTCAGAATCCACGGCCTCGAATACCCCTAGGAACTCCTTTTTATCCACTTTGAAAATTATTTTTATTATTTTCAAATAATGGGGGGGACCAGCTTAAGTATTACCAAATTTTTAAACTAAATGCACCCCTAAAAAGCTTTTCTTAGACAAAAATCCACCCCTAAAAACCGACATTTTGCCTAAAAATTTTTTATTTATATTTTTTATAAAATTTTCAAAACAAATGAAAAATAGTGCATTTTCTAACTGAGAGAAAAATTAATAAAAAATGACGAATTTTGAAGGTTTTTACGCAAATTTGACTGGATTGGTCAGTTTTCACATTTTTAATCAATATTTTGGCACTTTTTGGGGTTTTTGGTCAATATTTTGCGAGCTTTTGGTCAATATAAATCTCGTCCCTACTCATAACTTGCTTCAGTGGTTTCCGATTAAAAATTTTTACGGATTCGTACGCTAGGCTTAGCGTGGGGTCGAATAATTCGTCCAATTTGGCGAGGTACACGTATTCCGGAATTTTTCCGAGTGGAGTCAATTGGTATAAGATTTGGGGCATTTCGTTTCTGGGAGCCATGATCAACATTTACCCTAATGAATGAGTCGGAGTACAATAAAATATTTCGAACAACCTTCGAATGGAAAGCCCATAAAAAATGCTATCAAAACTGTAAAGAAACTTTTTCCATCCGATTTATTTTTAACAAATTATTACTGTTTTTCCCTTTTCCCTCTGGGGTGTGTTAAACATATGACCATGACTGTACGCCCCCGAAACCCCCCAGAAACCACTTTCTCAAGAAAAAATTTTTTTTGAAAAATGTGGGGCACAATCTTCACTATTACCCAGGGCTGCCATCGAAAATTTTCAAAAATAAGGACATCAAGGGCAAAAAATAAGATTTTGGGGTTCGAAATAAGGACATTTTACAAAATGTTCAAAAATGCAGCAAATCTTTATTTTTCGCATGAAATGTACTTTTTTAATCATATTTCTCTCCACCAACAATTTTCCTCAACATTTGGGGGTTGGAAATTGCAGCTTCTCCCATGGATTTTCGAAAATTTTGCCGATTTTGCCGATTTTCAAAAATGCAATTTTTTTTGCGAATTCTGCTTTTTAGTAGGGGTGGGGGTCGGCGGTGCCGATAGGCGCCGCCGAAAACATTTTTGAATTTTCGACTCAATTTGTTAAGGGATTTGGTCTAAAAATCGAATGGTATCCTGAAAATCAGTACAATAGAATTCGTTACATTTTGGACGTTTTTTAAGCGAAAATGATCAATTTTAAGGTTTGTGAGATCACAACATTACGCCGAGTCCAAAATTTAACTAATTTCAGTAAAACTTTATGTTGATTTTACCCGAAAACCAAAAATAAGGACGAAGGCCTGAAATAAGGACAAATCTTACAAATAAGGACATTTTAAATTTGTAAAATTAGACCCTCCAAATAAGGACAAATCTTATAAATAAGGACAAATGGCAGCCCTGCTATTACCTGATTTTCTTCATTTTTACCCTAATATTTTTCCAAGTTTTGGCCGTTTGCTCTAAACTTTTTTCCGTCCGTGAATTAATACATTTTTTTCAAAGAAGAATGCTTCTCAACAGGCTTCATCATATTTGTTTTGTGAAAGCTTCCCATTTTTCTTCATCCGTTGTTCCATCAACCAATTGGGAGAAATTGATCAGAGAAATTGGTCTCATTTATGAACGGTGCAAAAAATATGAAGCGGGTGAGGTATGGCACCTCAACATTCACATTTTATGAAAATGTCTTTAAATTTTAAGGTTGCCACTTATATTCCGCAGTTACGCAATGCTGACCCAAAGTTGTGGGCAATTTCACTTATGACCATCGACGGGAAGACGGCCAGTTGGGGGGAGAGCAAGTATGGATATGTCGTGGATTGAGCCGTTTTACATTTTCTTAGGCAAAAATTCTGTCTCCAAAGCGTGTCCAAGCCTTTCACCTACGCCATTGTTTTGAATGACCTAGGGGATGACCATGTGCACAGATTCGTCGGTCAGGTGCTGCGTTTTCCTAGAAATGAATGAATATTTCAAATGCCAAAATTCATCAGGAACCATCCGGAAGGAGCTTCAACGATATTTGTCTTGACAAAAACAGTGAGTCCTTCCTGAAACTATTAGCGTAACAAATCCGTTCCCCTTTTGACAGAGAAGCCACACAAGTTTGTTTCTTCGGCCTTCCAACAAAGTCATTGACAGATTTTCGTTTCAGTCCCATGATCAACTCGGGCGCCGTGCGTTTCTCGCTCCGTATTTTCACTAATTAAGTTTTAGATCGTGGTCACTTCAATGGTTAAACCGGAATGGACAAATTACAAAAGATTTGACTTTGTTAGTCCGAATCCAAATGCCTTTCTCTTTGTTTCATTAGCATCATTACACAGATTCTGGAACGAATGCGTTGCTTTGCCAGCGGAAATGAACTGACTTTTGACAACACCACTTTTCTGTCCGAGTGCGAAACAGGCCACCAGAACTACGCCATTGCGCACTATTTGAAGCAAAACAATGTGAATTTGGATTGCATAAATTTGCATAGTTCTCGACTTTAGTGTTATCCAGCCAACGACGACCTGAGCAATGACGACCTTATGGAACTGCTCAAATTGTAAGTTTTTCTGAATTTCTTTTTTGGTAGGCATTTCCAGGTACTTCATGCACTGCTCAATCCAAACTGACACGGAAGTGCTTGCAAATATGGCGGCAACTTTAGCAAACGGAGGGATTGACCCGATTAACCAAGGCACGTGTTCCACTGAATGTTGACTAAAATATACATAAATTACGGCTTTCTTTTGCATTCAGACAGGGTCATTTCCACGAAAGCTGTGCAGGTTGCTATTTAGTGACCGGAACGACCCAAACAATGCAAACTTAAGAACACACTTTCGGTCATGTTCAGCTGTGGAATGTACGACAATTCTGGACAAATGGCATTTAAAGTAGGCCATTATTTAATTTTTACCCGTTTTAATGGAGTTTTTTTTTCTTTTAGCTCATTAAGATTATATTTTTACCGTCTTAAGGTTGGCCTACCAGCAAAGAGCGGCGTATCCGGAAACATGGCGAGTTTTACATTTTTCATCGATTTAGGAAATAGCATTTTTTGTTTCTTTGAGATTTTTGCCCTCCCCAAATTAATTTAATTTTTAGGTTTTGGTCATTCCAAATGTGATGGGAATTTCACTGTATTCACCACGCCTTGATGTCTACGGGAACACTGTGCGAGGAGTGAAATTTGCAGAAAAACTCGTCGACACCTTTCGGTTGATGACCTTTTCTCTGCCCATTTTCTAATCTTTTCGTCTTTTAGATTTCATTTAATGTCTGCGGGCCATCATCGGTGCTCTTTGTGTAGTTCACGCGGCGAATATGTTGACTGGTATAATAATGCATAATTGTGGTGATCTTCTGATAGTTTGTGATCATCGTTTTCCATACGCCATTCGCATTTGTAGCCTGGTCAAGAATTTGTTGTGCCCATTTCCTTAATGTATTTGTTGTCTCCATTTTCTTAATGGAATTTTGGTTAACAAAACACGGATAAATAACGCGGAATTTTGAGTGAACTCATTCGAATGATTAAATTCAATAATCGTTTGACAGCCTTTCCTTTTCGTCTTACACCCCCTCACCCATTTTTTGGCCGAGCAGGAAGTGTTATGACAGGCCAGATTAGCTGCAAAAAAATCGGGGTTTTTCAGTTTTCTGGGCATAATTTTTTGCTACATCAAAAGCTTCCGAATGATACCAAATACGAACTTGTATCAAAAACAGGCAAAATCAAATTACACAGTAATATTAAACAAAATTCGCTTCATTGGAACCAATTCTAGAAACTCATATCGTGTCTCAAAATGCCAGCTTTCTCGTGAGCCAATTATGCATTGACTGTACGCGCAATAAGGGAACTGAATTCATTCCGCAGCTCCACCAAACGATGGAACAACTCCGGTTCCAGTTGCTTGGTCGCCTGCTCTTCATTTGTCAGCTCCCGCAGAATGGACCACTTTTGCAAACATTCGCACTCGTCCTCAATGTCGTCGGTTGATGATGATGAAGCAGGACAAGAACTTTGGCCGCTGGAAACTGTCCCCTGCGCATCCAGCTTCTTCCTGTTCTTCTTGGACTTAATCTGCAATAGAAAGCGCAAAATTTAGTCAAAAATGGGAAATTTATCGGCCTCCGGGAAGCGTTCGAATTCATCATGCTCACCATGTTGTTGATCACCTCGTCGTCTGTTTCGTCCAGCAATGAGTGCACTTTCATCAGCGTGCTCTCCCCGGGCACCCAACCGGCGTTGTAGCAGACAAACACGTCGATCAACTCCGGCCAATTAATCTCGTTCTTCTGCACGTATTCCCTGACCAACTCTCCGGGGTCCGCCACAGGCCCAAAGTCCGGACTGTCGTGCCCCTCAGCTGCCCATTGTCGCATGTGCGTCCTCAACTCCTGTACGAACTGCAAGAAAGAATTGCAATTTGCTAATATAGAATTGTGCTGCTGACTCATTCTCAGCCGGAACTCACCAAAATGTCGTCGCCTCCCAAGTAGAAGGACTCAATTTCCTCAAAATAGTCATCATCTTGCTCATTCAAACGCTGAATTCCGGAAACGATGAAGCCCTTTTTGAGTCCGTAAAATGTGGCGGAAAGAGGAATTGTTCCCCGACAGTGACACGGCGCCGGTCGGAGGGCAGAAGACGGACGCGCGTCTGCGGGTGGTCCCTGCTGAAGACGATCCCTTTGGAGCCAACGATGAGAATGCCATGGCCTCGAATCTGAAATTGTTACCCAAAGGGGTATTTTGTACCACAATATGAATGAATATTGTAAATAAAAAAGGGGATCAAAACGGACGTCCGAATGTAATCCTGATCTGTCACGTCGCGAATAGTTCGTGCTCACGTCGGCCAATGCCGTAATTCTGCAACGGGCAAGACGCAGTTCATCCGCCTCAATGCAAATCCAAACGGGAAAGCCGCCAAGGTGTTCAGCGGGCGATGCGTTGCGGAGAAGCCTTTCGTGACAAAATATGCCCCAACAAAAAGATAAAAAATAATAAAACAGTAAAAGATTTAAAATTTGTCCATTTCTGACACTGAGTAATTTGAATAAATTTAATTTCTGCCCTGTTAAATCGGTAATCCTGTCTTTTACTGGTCCCGTTTTTTTTTTTTTAAATGAAGGTTCTAAACAATTCCGAGGAGTACTCGGGGGTTATTGAGGTCGCTGGTCACGAATATGACATCAGATTTATCATATAAAATCATCTAATTATGATTTCAACATCTAAGATTTTTTTTAAAAAATAAAATTTTTTTCAAAGTTGCTAAAGAAGTGTTTTTAGGGGTATTCGGGGGGCGTAGAATCCATCTGACCTTTTTGTTGTAGTTCTGGCTTTTTTTGAAGGATCTTAAGGTCAAAATTGATTTTTGGGATAATTTTCTATTTTTGAAAATTGTTCGAATTCGGGTCCGGGATTCGAAATTAGTCGAAAAGGAGCCCAGATTCGGATTCTACGCCCCCCGAATACCCCTAAAAACACTTTAGCAACCTTGAAAAAAATTTTATTTTTTAAAAAAAATCTTAGATGTTGAAATCATAATTAGATGATTTTATATGATAAATCTGATGTCATATTCGTGACCAGCGACCTCAATAACCCCCGAGTACTCCTCGGAATTGTTTAGAACCTTCATTTAAAAAAAAAAACGGGACCAGTAAAAGACAGGATTACCGTTAAATCTACCGTTTCGGGTCAGAAATGAGTGCAAATCCAAGCGGTTCGCACGAATAAAAGTCCTTGAAGATGGAATTGTTCACTTTGACAAGAAACTGAAATTATTCACCCAATTACAAAAAAAACAAATGCCATAACGACTTGGTTGGTCGTTTCTGCAGCGGATGACGTGCCGAGTTGGAGACGATTTGTCAGTTGGTATTGGTCGTCCCGTTCCCCCGGCTGTCTGTGTCTGTCCGCAAGCACATAACTGTGCACCAAGTAGAAGTTGTTCAGTCCTATGAAACAACACTTTTGTGCCAAAGTCACGAGAAGGGCGAAAAAGTGGATGAGAAACGATGAAACTCATAGTTTCTTCCCCGGCCTTTCTTATCTTACTGTTGTGCCACAGATTCGCAATGATTCGTTGACCATCTCGAATTGCTGGCAATGGACGTTTTCGGTTGGCGACGTCGGGCTCAATTTCAATAAAGGCTGAAATGGAATTTTATAATGCAAAAAATTCATTCCAGTGAACGACATGAAATACTTATGATTTTATTTTGTAAAAAACTGTAAAAGTTCCATTTGCCTACATGGCAAACTGCAGTCCACGCTTAAACCCGGAGAAATTCGGGCCAAACGACGCGGACGGTCCGGCGCCAGCACGGGGCAGTCCCGGAAGTACCACATACTCACTGCTCGGATACGAACTGGCACCAACATTGGAAGTTTATCCTTTTCTTGAACCATCGGTCGCGCGGGGTGGCCGTGTGGCGAGGAGTACATAGTCGCATCATAAAACGGAGCCATTTAAGTAAAGAAAAGCACGTAAAATGAACTTTCAACGGTAAAACCTAAACAAAACTCACCCTAACGGCAAATTCGGCGAGTGAATTATACGCCCTCCTAAAAACATTCTTAAAAATGTTGCTTTAAATTGAGTAAAATTACAGGTCCTCATTTCGTAGGGCAAATCCAACAATTTTGTTGAATTGGAAATGGCCCCGTAAGTTTTTGACCCGCTGCGTCTGTTCATCCATGTGCCACGTAAATTTGCAATGAACACGGCCTTCGTACACAACGTTCGGAATCCACTCAGTGCCCTTCAGCAGTTCATGCGCCACTTCGGCATTGGGGTAGCCGGACACGTAACATTTTGTTGGCACACGAACGTCGGAGAAAAGACAATAAGTCACGATCTGTGGAAGGAAAGGGAATTATCCGGATGGAATCAAAAGCAATTCAACTCCTCACCCCGTCCTTGTCCATTTTGATAGCATTCGACGGATCATTAAACGATTCGTAAATGAGTTGCTAAAAGAATTTAGGGTACCGCTTAATTTGGATAGAATTAGGCTGAGACCTTGACAATAATATCGTCTGGGTCTTTGCTGACGATTACACGCACCGGAGTTTTTCTGTGTAGCCCGATCTGACAATTATTAATAAATTATGCATCGAATTGCGACATTAAAAAGCACGTGAAACCCACAGAGACTCCGGGGGATGAGGTAGGAGAGCCATGCTTCAAGTATTCGGCTTTGTTGCGCTGCGACTTGGTCATTTTGAGGAGTGAGGCAACGTAGCCGACGGAAGTGGGGACCAAATATGCGTGGGGACTGACCGGACTCGAGGCAATGTACGGGAAATCGTTGGAAACGCCTTCAAACAAGTACATATTGGCGAGCCTAAAAAGTGTTAGGGCGAGAAAATGACGCCAAAATCAACTAAAGCAATTTCCAACTCTCTGTAGGCGTGTGGCCATCCCGGATATTGTCGTTCCATCTGCTCCTTATCACTCATTTGATCCGTTTCCATTGTTTTGGTCTGTAAGAAATAATTGATAATTGTGACGCGTAAATAAAAGTCTATGGGACGCGTAGTCGAACTTCGAAGTGCGGCCAATTTGATTTTTTGGTTGTCCTTTTTCTTACACAGCGCCAAAAAAGTTGAATCGAATGTGCTCAAGGGCATACCCAGAAATTCGATTCTGCGTCTCTTCGCTCCGGTCTCTTTTCCTCTTGACTATTTTTAACCCTTTTCGGTAATACTCGGGCTGGTCCCCCCCCCCCCATTTTTAAAAAAACAACCAAATTGGTATTTCTACTTTATATGGGACTGGTTCGGATCCGAATAAAATTACTACCAATCGATTCCGCTCGTCGAGCTGATTACGAATCCGCAAAAATTTCTTGCCGGAAAAAATTATGAAGAAAGTTATGGCCCCTCAAAGTTGGCCAAAAACCATAGGGGGGACCCTTTTGGTCAACGTTTTTGGAAAAAAAATTTTCTTTTAAAAATTGTCTGAAAATATGTTATTTAATGCGCTGATTACGAATTCGTCAACAGAAACTAAAAATTGAGAATTTAAAGCGGTTTTTGAACCGGTTGTAATTTTTGAAAATTAAGCAAAAAACGATTTTTGAGTAATAAAAGCCGGATAAAATAAAATGAAAGGCCGCTGGCGGCCCGCCAACAGCGAGCATGCGGAGACGGAGCAAGTAGTGGGGCGAGACGGAGGGCGGAGGAAGAAGTCTGACGAGCGCCACTGGGGGGCGAGCGCGCGGGGACCCGCGGAGCGGGCGCGCGCGAGACCCCCAGCCGGGTCACGCGCGGACTTCTTCCGGAGCCCGGAGTCTCGCCCCACCTACTGGCCGCCGTAGTCGAGTGTGCGGTACTTTGGCTGCTATTTTCCACCTTACTGTCTAAATTGTCCCCCTATCTGGCTTTGGTTTACTCAAAAGTTGCTTTTTCCTTAATTTTCAAAAATTTAAACCGGTTCAAAAACCGCTTTAAATGCTCAGTTTTGATTTTCTATTGACGAATTCGTAATCAGCGCATTAAATAACATATTTTCAGACAATTTTTAGAATAAAAAATTTTTCAAAAAATGTTGACCAAAAGGGTCCCCTCTATGGTTTTTGTCCAACTTTGGGGAGCCATAACATTTCTTCATAATTTTTTCCGGCAAGAAATTTTTGCGGATTCGTACTCAGCTCGACGAGAGGAATCGATTGGTAGTATTTTTATTCGGATCCGAGCCAGTCCCATATAAAGTAGTTATTCCCAAATATTTTTCTAAGTCCACAAAAAGACTAGGGGTATTCGTGGGTGTATAATCCCAATCTGACATTGTTCGATCAATTTCGAACCCCGGACCTGAATTCGAACAATTTCTAAGCTAAAATTGATTTTTGAAAATTTTTGAATTTTCAAAAAATTGTTCGAATTCAGGTCCGGGGTTCGAAATTGATCGCAACTAATGTCAGATTCGGATTCTACACCCACGAATACCCCTATTTTGTGGACTTAGAAAAATATTTGTTTGTTTTTTTAAAAATGGGGGGGGGGACCAGGGATGGGCGGAATTCCGTTTTTCCGTTGTTTTTGGGCCTTTTTTTTCCGTTTTCCGTTAAAATGCCCTTTTAACGGAAAAAATGGGAAAAATATACACCCCAAAGAATGGGATTTTTAGAGGAGTGGAATTCGGTTGGGTTGTGGTGTAATGGTGAGTGTTGGGGGCAGGTAAGTGTGAGTGGGGTGGGGGTTCACATCCCCTTACTATGTTAGTGATTTATTCGGACTTTTGCTGAACATAAACAGTTGTTAAACAATTTTAAAAATTCTTATTAACTTTTTCCAATTTAAAAACAAATATTAGATGACAATTCACAAACTTTTCATTCATTTTTTGTTGGACGAAATCAAAAAACCTAGGGGAGGCCCTTTTGTTGTGCTACATTCGTAATTTTGGACAACTTCAAAAAAAAAAGTGCCGATTTTTAAAATTTTTGTTGAAAATCTCTTAACAAAATTCAAAATTTTCTCCGGCGGCGCCTATCGGCACCGCCGACCCCCTCCCCCCTAAAAGCTTAAAACAGAATTAGAAGGCCGCTGAAAAAAAGAAATCCTTCAAAATTTTTAGAAATAATTACTGTTAATATTTCAAAAAATATTTATTAAAATAAATTATTTAAAAAAAAAGAATTATTTTATTTTATTTAAAAATTTTTCCGTTTTCCGTTGTTTTTGGCCCTTTTTTCCGTTTTCCGTTAAAAAATATATTTCCGTTTTCTGTTTTTAAAAAATAAATTTCCGCCCATCCCTGGGGGGGGACCAGCCCGAGTATTACCCTCTTTTCTTTGTCTACAATTAAAAACAGAACGTCACTACAAAAAATTAGAAATCGAAACGTCTCATGTGGGCTTTTCCCCTGGCCATCCGTCTCTCTTCGGCTCCATTTTAGCCACAGTTGAGTTCCGGAAATGGGGTAGTCGTTGAAAAAGTGAATCCTTCCAAGTCTCGCGCACGATTTGGTAAAGTTTCGATACCGCTGGCGGCCCGCCAACAGCGAGCATGCGGAGACGGAGGGACGAACCCCAACTCGCTACCTGCCAACTCGCTAGTACCCAACTCGCTACTTTGACCCGACTCGCTACTTTTATCCCGACTCGCTACCTTTATCCCGACTCGCTACTTTTATCCCGACTCGCTACTTTTGTCCCAACTCGCTACTTTTGTCCCGACTCGCTACCATTTTTTATTTTTCAAAAACCATTTAAAACAGAAAAACTACTAAATCATTGGCTAAAAACTAGGGTTGGACAAAACCGGATATTATCCGGGTCCCCCGGATACCGGATAGCTCAAAAACACCCGGATACCGGTCCCGGATCCAGCATAATTTAGCTGTCATCGTTCAAGACCGGATAATTTTTAGCCAACATTTTCCCATACCGGTTCCAGATTATCCGGTTTTGTCCAACCCTACTAAAACCCATTACTTATTATTTTATAAATATTAAGAAATCACAATGACACACTACAGCTTACGTATTGGCTCCAAAACTTAATATTTCCGACTTTTCCGAAAACCCGAATCTTTGAATCCAATGTTTTTTTTCTAGCATTTTGGTCTTTGGGCATTTACAGACGTTCTACAGAGAGCAAAAAATGTCGATGCCGACCGACTTCACGTTCTGTACAATAGGTTCAGCGCCGGAAACGACTATGAAGAAAGTTACAAGCAAATTAAGTTGGCGAAATGTAGGGTTACCGACCCTTTCGTTCGATGTCCACTCTGCGAATTGTCCGCTCGGCGAAATGCCCATACACGAAAATTGTTGTTAGCGCAGAATCTCAATCGACCTTCTTCATTTTTTTTGTTGGAAAACACATGCTATAAAATGGCGCCGGATTGACTTGCCCCACCCTAGATCGATTTGTCTCATCGATAGCTGTCGATTGTTACCAAATTTGTAAAAATTGGTCCCCAACAAAAACCAAAACTTAGTCCAAAAATGTTCATTTTTTGTGAACTTTAAACCTCTATAATTCAGCTCATGGTTGTTACCAGATCCTAAAAATAGTACCATTCGTTTTGTCTCATCGAGTGGAATCGAATGGTATATCATTTATAGGAAAATCATGGTTTTTGAAAATAAAAAATGGTAGCGAGTCGGGACAAAAGTAGCGAGTTGGGACACAAGTAGCGAGTCGGGATAAAAGTAGCGAGTCGGGATAAAGGTAGCGAGTCGGGATAAAAGTAGCGAGTCGGGTCAAAGTAGCGAGTTGGGTACTAGCGAGTTGGCAGGTAGCGAGTTGGGTATTTACCAGACGGAGCAAGTAGTGGGGCGAGACGGAGGGCGGAGGAAGAAGTCTGACGAGCGCCACTGGGGGGCGAGCGCGCGAGACCCCCAGCCGGGTCACGCGCGGACTTCTTCCGGAGCCCGGAGTCTCGCCCCACCTACTGGCCGCCGTAGTCGAGTGTGCGGTACTTTGGCTGCTATTTTCCACCTTACTGTCTAACTTTTCCGTTATCGGGCTTTGGTTTACTTAAAAGTCGTTTTTTCCTTAAATTTCAAAATCTTAAACCGGCTCAAAAACCGCTTTAAATTCTCAATTTTGATTTTCTATCAACTAATCCTAATTTTGAAAGCCTATATGAGTGATTTTCCCTATTTTTTTAATCAGTGGACAACTGAGTCCCCAGTCAAAAGACACTTCAGTCCCAGGTCTGTAACTTGCTTCAAAGTGGTTTCCGCCAAAAAATTTTTACGGATTCGTGCGTTAGGCTTAGAGTGGAGTCGAATGGTATATAATAAGTGAAATTTTGAGAACTACCCGTATTCCGAAATTTTTCCCACGATTTTCAATATATATTTATTCTATTGGTCTTGTTCTTTACATGTATTGTACAATACAAAATACAACAAAAATGTGTACAATAAACGCCAAATTATTATATGACTGGGATTGAATTAATTGTTACAGCAGGCTTTTCGGGAGGGGGGGGGGGGAGTTATGGGAAAAAGGCGATTTTTAGGGATGTATTTTCCCTTTTATTGCATTTTTGACTCAATTTGTTAAGAGATTTGTAACCAGAAATGTAAAAATATGCTCTTTTTAAAGCTTTTTAGGAATGGGGAAAGGGGAAAATTTTTAAAGATTTTGTAAAGAACGTTGGTCCAAAACCTACAAATGTTGCAAAACAAAAGAGTCCTCCTATGGTTTTTTGTCAAATTTGATTCCCCCCCCCCCCCCGACTACGGCCTGCTGATCAGAATGGAACTAGGCTTTGTGAAGACATCATCGTCAGTGCTATTCACTTCGTTTTATGCGCTCTTTGAGATGTTTGCTCACTTCCAAGAAAATGTTCTCAACAGAACTTTCAGCAACGATCTTTTGGTAAGGAAAAGTTAACTTGGAAGGATTTATAATTATTTTGCCTTGCCCGACCTTGACCAATTTGCCCTGCTTCTCGTAATATTCGACCACCGGCTTCGTGGACTCGACGAAGTTGCGCAATCGGTTTTTGATAGTGTCCGCGTTGTCGTCACTTCGTCCGCGGCCCATCAGTCGCTTCACCAAAGTTGCCTCACTGGCCTCGAAGTAAATGACCAAAACAGGCGACTGAATCTGAAAAGTTTTTGAATAATTTGAAAAACGGCAAAAGAAATGAAATGGCCGAATAATTCTCACGCAAAAAAAAAATCCGAAAATAAAATTACCTCCTGCTCAAATCGTTGTCCTTGAATTACCTCACGAGGGTACCCTAAACAATTTTTAAAGATACATTTAAAATTTTTCAAGATAATAAAAATATTTAATTTTCAAATTCTTCTAAGTCGCCAAGTACGCAGACAAATGACAATTCTTAAAAAGTTACCGTCAATGAGAAAGCCCTTTGAGGTTTCGCACTCTTTGAGCATTGCTGCCTTCACAATTGCCAAGACTTTGTCCTAAAAAGAATTTTAACAAATTTGCCCTCCAAAACTCCGTTAAGTTTTTACAGCTTGAAAATTACCAAAGGGACTAGGCCACCGGCATCCATTGTCTCCTTCAGCTGTTTGCCCAACTCCGAGCCGGAGTTCACTTCGTTGCGCAGCAAATCGCCCGAACTCAAATGGGTGAAGTCGAACTTCTGCACGATTCGCTTCGCATTGTGTCCCTTTCCCACAGCCCGGGCCGCCCACAATAAAAATGATTGGCAGATCAATTTTGCGCTCACTCAATGGTGCCATTTAAATACTGCTTAATAAATATGTAGAGAGAGTACAACCGGAATTCGGAACCAAAATAAAAATATCAGGGATCCCATAGTCCTTACTTTCTAAAGGCGTCCTAATTCTGAGAAGTACTCGGGGGTTATTGAGATCGCTGATCACGAATATGACATCAGATTTATCATTCGACATTATCCAATTTATGATTTCAACATCTAAGATTTTTTGAAAAAAATACATTTGTTTAAAGCGCTAAAAAGGTGTTTCTAGGGGCATTAGGGGGGGGGGGGGCGTAGAACCCGAATTTGACCTTTTTGTTGTGTTTTGTGCTTTTGTTAAATGATTTTCAAGCCAAAATTAATTTTTGAATTTTTAGAAAAATTGTTCGAATTCGGTTCCGGGGTTCGAATTAGTCAAAATGAAGCTTACATTCAAATTCTACGGTGTTCAAACCGATTTCCAAACCCCTATATTTCAGTTGAGTGGGGGTCGATCAGCGTCTAGCCAGTTGCGTCTGGCCAGTCGAAGTCTCAGTACAAAAAAGGCCTAAATCACCAACAAAAAATGCCTAGATTTTCCTTTTGTGTACTAGACGCGACTGGCGAGACGCGATGTTATATTTAGGGATGGGATTTTTAGTCACTAAAAACTTCAAAATAGTCAGTAAAAAAAATTTTGAGACCGAATTATTTTTTGGAAAATTGTATGTTCGAAAAAATGTTGTCGGGTACTGGATTCGAAATCGGTCGAAATGGAGCTCAGATCCGGATTCTACGCCCACGAAAACAATTAGAAACATTTTAGCGGCTTTTTAAATTTTTTATTACTTTTAAAAAATATGAGGGGGGGGGGGGTGGACAAACTGGACTACATTATTTCCTAATTAATTTATTTTAAAAAGGTTGGTATGTCATCAGCACAACAATTTACAGCTTCCGAACACAAAGAACGTGGAAATCGGTATTACCAGGCGGGAAAGTATGAGGTGCATTACCTTTAACTGTCTAATTTATTCTATGGTTATTGTGAAGGAAGCCCTCTCCCACTACACCCGTGCCATTATAAAGAACCCCAACGACCCAACCTATTTCACCAATCGTGCATTGTGCAATTTGAATCTCAAAAAGTGGGAGCCCGCAGCGGAGGACTGCAGAAAGGCACTCGACATGGACAGAAAGAATGTGAAGGCCAATTACTACCTAGGGAAGGTGTACGTGCACCAAAAACAATTTGACGAGGTTTTCAGTGTTTTAGGGATAAATCTTGTAGTGTTAAAGTGTTTATGTTATTGAGTGTTTTGCTTTTTGGGTTCCGACTAATTGTAAGAAAAAAGAAACTGACGCCGAAGGGAACTTTTTGTTAGTTTTTTACCAAACTTTTAGGCTATTAAAGTGTTGATGCGAGCTCATGAAGGGGTTCTCAGCCTTAAACAAACTTATGGAGACGAAATCACGCAATTGTTGCGGTTAGCGCGTCGAGAAAATTAAGTTTTTACTATATAAATTTTTATTTAAACCGTTTTTCGTTTTTTAGATTTCGTCAGGAAGAAGAAAAACGGATTACTCAGGAAATCGAGCTGCAATGTTACCTAAACCAGTTGATCGACGAAGACATTGCCAAAAAGATGGAACAACTAAAAAATGAGGACGAAAATGATACAGAAGACAAAATGGACGAACTCAAAAGTCAGGGAACTAGCTCCAAAGAGCAGCTGAATAACCTTTTTGCGCAGGTAAATTGGGTAATTGTTAAGATCGGTTCGGGAAAGGGAGCGATTTGTGGGAAAATCGATTTTGGAAGTGTTTTTTTTAATGTACGGACAATTCGGCAGTAGACGTTACGACAGTTTTTTTTTTTAAATTTCTCGAGAACGGAATTCACGAGACTTTTTTCTTATTGTTATTTAGTAAAGAATAACATACAAGCTAAGGTATGATGTAATGGGGTGATTTTGACTAGGTAACTGGAATTACCCGGGTAATTTTGGAAATTCTAATATATTGTAAAGGCTATAACTTTTTTTAAACTCGATCAAATCAATCAAACAAAATGTCATTTGAAAGCTCTAAATGAGAAGAACATTTAAAAAAAGCCAAGCGGTTCAATTCGTTTTTAAAAAGTTCAACGTGAAAAAACACCCAAAATCGGGTTGGTTTTCATAGTTTTATTGGAATAATTTGGATGGTATCTTGTTTGTTTGAGTTGATCGAGTTTAAAACCTGAGATAAGTCTTGTTTATTCCGTCTTTGAGAAATTAAAAAACACTGCCGAACCTTCCACTGCCGAAACATCAGAGCGCCATTTTTTTTTTGTCGCTTTTTTTAGAATTTTTTTTTTAAATGTTTGATTTTCTGGAGTGCATTTTTCTTTTTGCATTTTTGTTATGGAATTTTCAAACATACATTTTTTTGAGATTCTGCTTCATTTCTGAGGGGGGGGGGGGGTCGGCGGTGCCGATTGGCGCTGCCGAGAAATTGGATTTTTGACTCAATTTGTTGAGAGATTTGTCCCACTTCCATTTCTAAAAATTAGAATTAAAAACTAAATTTTATTTCAATTTTTTTCAAACTTTCAGGTTGACGAGCGCCGGAGGAAGCGCGACCTCCCGGACTATCTGTGCGGCAAGATCAGCTTTGAACTGCTCCAGGATCCAGTCGTCACCCCCTCAGGGATTACTTACGACAGACAGGACATTCTCACTCATCTCCACAGAGTTGGACACTTCGACCCGGTCACTCGAGTTCCGTAAGTTTTTTCAGTCAAATTCCACTGTAATTATTATCATAATCCGTTCAAGTCTCACTGCCGACCAATTGATTCCGAATTTTGCCCTGAAGGAAGTCGTCGATCATTTTGTCCAGGAAAACGAATGGGCTATTGATGCTTAAAATTAGGGTTGGACAAAACCGGATATTATCCGGGTCCCCCGGAAAGCCCAAAACACCCGGCTATCCGCCCGGATACCGGGTAATTTGGCTGGGGTTGGTCCACGACCCGGATAATTTTACCCAAAAAATTTGCGAAAACACCCGGATAACGATTTCGGATAACCCGGGGTTTGTCCAACCCTACTTGAAATGTACATTGTTTCTGTCAGCCCTTGTTTACCCCCTTTAACCAAAGTGGCCTCCAATTTTGTTTTCATTTTCAAATGTGTACTCTCTATTAGTTGGTAAACGAGTGTATTTTAACTTCGTCATAAAAATAAATGTATTTTAATTCGTCTTGTTTATTCCTCGATTCCAAACCTTCATCAAGTAAACAAGTTTATCATTTAACTGTCCATTCCACTTTCTTCAGTAATAAAGATAAAAGGATGGGTCGGCAAGCTATCCCTACGGTCTCACGGACAAAAGGTCCCCTAATGGAAAACCGTTAGTATAATGCCAAAATAATTCAGGACCTGTAAACTACAGGATTACCATTTTTTTGACCAATTTTCTTAACAAATTCGTTAAATCTTAAAAAAAAAATTCGCCGACCCCTTCCATTCTTAAAAAACTTCAAAAAAGGGCGGTATTTTTTAAATTTTGGTGGCAAATCCTTAACAATTGAGTCAAAAATTCAACTTTTTTTTTCTCGGCGCCTATCGGCACTGCCGACCCACCCGCCCCCCAGAAATGAGCCAAAATTCGCAAAAAAAAAATTTGTTTTTTTGAAAATCTCTCAAAATAAAAGTGCGCTTGGGAAAGCCATCCGAGTGGCGCTCAGACGGACAATTATAACCCTGCTTCGGTCCGGTAGCCGCTCAATGACGAAGCGGCGCCACAATGAAAGGGAGAGGATTAATAGTTGATAGCCCCATCAATACGCCTTTGGCATTTACAATTTAAATCGGTAGTATTAAAGTGCTTGCAGCCCCCCCCCCCCCCTCCCCTCCACGCCATTTTTACGAACAATTGTCGGAGTTCAGTTTGAAATTACTTGGCTGAAAATACTGCAAAAATTTGTGCAAACGATTGAAAAGTAAATGTAAATAGAATATGCAACAATGCGGCGTAAAAAAGCGTTAAAGCATTATGATCACTAAGTCAATTTGGCACTCGTTCTCTCTTCATTCACGTTCTTTGCTCTTGTCGGAGACAATTTTATGCGCAAAACCCTCCTCAACGGACATCGATTGGACGTATTCCTTCCGCAGCTTAAGTTTGCTCCGTGCCGCCTTCTTCGGCTGCCCGTCATCATCATCCCCGGCCTCCCGAAAGATCTCGAAATTTGGTTGTGCCGGCGTATGTGCCGGAATGGTAGGAAGTCGGCTAGCGGACACTCCGTGGGCGTTCAACTCATTTTCCTCATTGGTGATTTGAAGGTCCACCTTTTCTTGAATATCGTAAGCGCCGAACAGAGTCTCAAATAAAATAGAGTTGATTTATTTTAATTCTTTTTGTTTGTTTGTTTGTTCACCTGATAATCCTGGTCGTTACGAAGCGACTCCGCTATAAAAGATCGCTTCCCAGGCCGTGTTCCGATGGGCGTTTGGAACAAAACGGTCGGAGGATATTCATCGGAAATGCAATCAGCCGATTCATCGGCAAGGATTTCGAAAGGGTCCCCAATTTTGGCCTTGGCCACTCTTGAGGAAGTCTTTTTGCTGCTGCCGCTGGGAAGTGTCCCCGCGGGGCCTTGGGCAGCGCGAATGATCGGAGCGAAATGGCGCCGTCCGAGGCCACGAAGTTTGCCTAGAGTTTCCCGTGAATTCTCTTCAGAAACGGCCAACGATATCTGTAGAAAATTAACTCAAATCAGCACAAAAATGTAGAAGAAAAAGAGTAGCATTTTTATTTTGAGACTTAAAAAGTCAATAAATTCTGGCAAATTGTTGGCTCAAAACCTCGTCCGTCCCACAACGCATCACTCTCATCACCGATGCTTCCAGCTCATCAACAGCTCCATGCAACAAGTCCAGCGGCATTGCGCACATTTTCTGGCCTAGCTGCAATTTCTCACGAGCCTTGTTCCACCATCCTGCAGGAATTTGTTTGATCGTGGACATAATATTTTTAACAATATTCAGATGGGAGAAAGCAGGCCCGAGATTTGAATTTTGAAATAACAAAAATGCAATTAAAAAGAGAAAAACACGCCCCTAAAATCGCCTTCCCCCTCCACCCGAAGAAATTTCTGGCTACGGGGCTGGCTGGGAAAAAGAGAATGCGTTCATTTCCCGTAACGAAACTTCACTAACCCTTACCCTACCAATGGACTGAAACATCGTACTCCAATGGACATAGAATTTGGCTAACTGTCGACAAGATCCCTTCGCAAATGCAAACTCCATGATGGCCAATCCGCTTTCTGGAAAATTCTCGGCCAATTTCAACCACAGTTTCAGCAATCGCTCATCATTTTTGTAGACATCCATTGGACAGTAAGTCGTGCAAATTTTGTAGAGAAGCGGACAAAAGTGTTTCTGCTTCCCACTGGGGAAGTTTTCCTCAAACCACGAGGTGAAACGGTACATCGTCTCCAGTGGGTCCGTCTCTTTGAAAGCACTTGCAAATTCGATGAGAAATTTCTGCTCGGCCCTTTCAATGGGAATCTGAAAAAGAGAAGTTGAAGCAATTAAGTCAAAGAGTAAAATGTAAAACCTTTGCTTTTCCTGTCGCAACTTCATTTAGGGTACCTGCGCGTCTTCCTCCACGCAACGGGCGAAAATTCTCAACATTTTCAAACCAATCCTCATCGCCATTAACACTCATGATGCAAAAATAAATAAATAATTAACATTAGATTTTGTTAATCGAAGTTGTGTAAGAACCGGACGCTCAAAATATAAATTTTCCCCGCTGGAGCAAAAATGAGGCAGAACAGCGCACTATTTGCTTAATACTAGGGATGAACGGGACCGGGACTTTTGGGAAAAACCGGGACCGGGACTAAATTAGTCCCGGTCAAAAAAACCGAGACTAAATTTCCGAAGCGGGCCAAACTGCGTCCCGCCAACTGCGTCCCAGGAACGTGTATACTGGCGACAAATTTGTCGTTTATCGTTTGTCTCTGTCGTTCGTAATTGTGATTGGCCCCTGGTACCGGCGAGACTAAAAAACCGGGACTTTCAGTTTTCAAAAAATCCCGTCCCGGTACCGGTCCCGTGCTACCCTACTAAAAACTAAAAAGGCGAAAAAACAGGAGGGGGGGAGGGGTGTTTTTGGAAAAAATGTCGTTTACCGGTGTAAACTGTTTTCGGTCGAATCATATACCAATCGACTCCGCTCATCGAGCTGATCACGAAACTGCAAAAATTTTTGCGCGGAAGCAAGTTTGAAGCAAGTTATAACGCCGGGACTGAAGTGTATTTTCCAGTGGGGACTCAGTTGTCCACTGATTTAAAAAATGGGGAAAATCATTCATTTAGGCTTTCAAAAGTCGTTAGGCTTAGGCCTAAGCCACCCTGGCTTGGGGTTCGTTAGGCTTAGGCCTAAGCCACCCTGGCTTGGGGTTCGTTAGGCTTAGGCCTAAGCCACCCTGGCTTGGAGTTCGTTAGGCTTAGGCCTAAGCGGAACCTTGTTTAAAAAAGGTTGTTTTCCTTAATTTTCAAAAATTTAAAACGGTTCAAAAATCGCTTTAAATTGTCAATTTTTATTTTCTATTGCCGAATTAGTAATCAGTGCATCAAATAACCTTTTACAGACAATTTTTAGAATAAAAAATATTTTCAAAAATGTTGACCAAAAGGGTCCCCCCTATGGTTTTTAGCCAACTTTGAGGAGCCATAACTTTCTGCAAAGTGGTTTCCGCGCAAAAATTTTTGCAGATTCGTGATCAGCTCGATGAACGGAGTCGATTGGTATATGATTCGACCGAAAACATTTTACACCGGTAAACGACACTTTAGCCGTGTTTTTGGCTGACGGCAATGAAACAGCGGATGAAACGTACCAGACCGTTGAACTTTTAATTGAAACGTTCAACTTCTCTAAAATAATAAAATATTAAATCTGTTTAATTTAGAGCCCGGCGGGAACGGGATTCCCGCGGGAAAAGTACGGAAATCCCGATCCCGTTTTTTTGCCCAGCGGTACGGGAACGGGAAAAAGACGGGATTCTCGTCCGGGATTCCCGTCCCGTACTTTTTGAAAACCCCGTTCCCGCTCATTTTTCTTGGCGAAATGTTTTCAAAAATTTAACAATTTTGGACCAATTTTCCGAAATCCGGGAACGTTTAACAGCGCATAACTTTTTTCAAGACTGACCATTGTTCAAGATTTTTATATCATTCGAAAGCTCTAAATGATTAGAAGATATAGTTCGGCAACTTCGTGTGTCGGTTCGATTTACTATTAAAGTTATGTGAAAAAGTGTAAAAATCAGACTTTTTCATAGTTTTCTGGTCATAACTTTGTTCAATTTTATCCATGCTTTTTCGGATGCTTACAAATAGCTTCTTCTTCTTACGGCCTTTCAAATGATATAAAGATATGACGATTGGTCAGTCTTGACACTATAACTTACGCCCCAATAGATTTGGAAATAGCAAATTTGCACGCGCGGTGAAGTGGAATTCAAAAAGTGTTGGCATACTGTATTTACACAACACAAACAGTGCATTTTTTGGCTGAGCCTGGGGTTCGAACCCGCTAGACTGCAAGGATGAATTTCACCGATTTTCGATAAAACGGTTATGGATGATTAAAAAAGATAGTTTTAAAAATTTTAAAAAATATTTAAAACCACCTTTACTTCGTTTTCCTCCCTTTTCAATGTCCCAATTTTTTTTGTGATTTTCGCTCATTTTACTAAAAATGCTACTTTTTTCAGCTTATTTGCTGAAAAAGTGGTATCCAGAGGATGATTTGAATAATGGGATAGATTCCTTGCTATTGGCCATTATATTAGTGAGCTCCCTGCAAAAAATTAGGCAAATCGGTGTATTTAATCAAAAATTCTTGTGTTCGAAGTGCGGCCAACTCGATTTCTGCTGTAATTTTCATTTTTTTTATTGACATAACGCCAACGCTCAATGCCATATTCAATTGCTATTTCCTTCGTTAAGTTATAGTGTCTTGAAAAAAGTTATGAGCTGTAAACGTTCCTGGGACGGAGTTGGCGGGACGGAGTTGACCCCTACCCCCAATTTTCATCACAAAAATGCTTAAATTCGAAATTTTTTTAACAGCGGCTCCTATCGGCACCGCCGAACCCACCCAAAATGTGCCATATTCTGTTGGTTTTGATTTTCTACATCAATTAAGATTTCAAAAGCTTAAAAAACCGTATTTTTAAGATTTTGGTTGGAATTTCTTAACAAAATTGAGTCAAAAATTTTTCTCGGCGGCGCCTATCGGCACCGCCGACCCCCACCCACCCTAGAGCATATAAAAGGGGCATTAAAAAACAACAAAAATAGACTTATTTCGAATGGCATCTTGTATTTTTTATTTGGTTGAGTTTAAAAAAGAGTAGAAAATTGCTGGCACTGAAGTGTGCGGCACTAACCGATGTGTACCACATTCGAGTCGAGTTTTGAGTCTTAAAATCGAGTTTCAAGCTCGAACTGGGTTTTTGTTGAGGTTTGCATTCTGCGGACAAATGAAGAACAGGCGGTCAAAGTGTAACGGACTCTCTACGATCTTTGCGCCTCAATTCTTATTAGAAAAGGTGTTTTGATATTTTCCACTTATACATATGTACATACTTAGAACCTTTTAATATTTAAAAAGTTTGTTGGTTCAGTTTCGTCCATTTGAATTTACAACTAAAAATGAATTTTAAACCAATTGTTTATTTGCACTTTCCCTAACTTTTTCAGATGAAGAAAAGTGACTTTCTTTTGAGATCGACAAAAGAGAGGAAAAATGGTTGAACTGATACATAGCATTCGTAAAACAAAAACATGGAAATATTCCATCTTTATGGGACCAATCAATACGCTTACGGCACATTGGGAACAAATTACACAAAATTGGCCTCAAAATATGTAAAAAGGGAAAATAAATTAAGGTTTTGGGGGGGGAGAGGACGATTTTTGGTGATTTCGGTTGAGTGAAAGCTGCTTTTGATGAGGATGGATGAGTGAGTGGTGGGTGAGCACGGTGAAAGACACGAACAGAATTCGAAGAAGTTTTTGTGGGGTTGAGAAACAAAAAAGAGTCAAAAATAGTGCAAATGAATCATGATTTCAGAAATTGTTGGAACAAAAATCGGAAGTGAGGAACTTATTTGATGTGTTCGATCATCAACCAATGCAATAAATGACTGAGTTAAAATAACGCCATAATTCATAATCAAAAATGTTTGATTTGGGGGGAAAAGTGAATTTATACAACAAATGTTTGTTTAGGTAGTTGACTTATTCACAATCAAATGATGCTGTTGTGGCTGTCGTTGTATAGTATAGTATAAAGCTTGTTGTGTTTTGGGGAAAGAATCAATCGAAATCAATCAAACTGATCAGAGTAATGTCATCAAGGGCATATCCTAAAAACATTCCCCGGGGGGGGGGGGGCTAGCAAAATTTTTGGACCATAGTCGGGCGGCGGAAAATTTTTACAAAGAAATCGGCTTTTATTAAGATTTGTCCATTTTTTGTAGAGGTCCGGTGGCGCCGCCAAAAACTAACGATTTCTGTTAAGAAAATTACACAAGTTTCACTTATTACCCTTAAAGCTTCGGAGGGGCTGTACCCCCCCCCCCCCCCCCCCCCGCGGGTACGCCCCTCATGTCGTGGAATGGAAGAAAAAGGGAGGGGGCGATGATTTCGTTGTCTGCAGGAGGAGAAGACCAAGCAGGTCGGCTTTGAATGACGTCAGATGTTCAGATGGATTTTCTTCATTTCGGGCGGACTCTCTCCCTCTCTGCCGCCGTTCCCATTCTTCAGCAGTTCGAACATTTGCGACTTTCGCTTTGCACTTTCCAACTTCCGCTTTTGTTCCTCCTGTTTACGCTGCAGCTCTGAAAAGGTTTTTTCTTAGATTTACGTCGTTATTCGTCTTCTCATGCAGTTTATACATGTTGAATTGCTTTTCAAATTTGATATTTTCGATGGGACCACTAAAACCGATAAAAATTATCGTTTGAAGACGGACGAACCGAGCAGTTCTTTGGTGATCAAATTTGTTTCAAGAGTGGCCTGAATGCATCGATTGTGAATTTTGTCGCTGAATAATGTGCAAAGGTCGAGCGCCAAAGCAACGCCGGAGAGACGTCGTGCAGCTAAAGGAAACATTTTGAATTAAATGCGGCGTTTTTTGGGCTTTCAAAAATGTTCAATTTTAAATGTTAGCGATGGGACTTCGCATACCAAAATCTTCGCTGACAGCATTGCCCCCATTTACATAAATGTGCTTTAGTCGTTCCAACGTCGTGCTCAGTGTGTTCAACAAATCGTCCAGCAAACCCATCGAACGCATTTGCGACCAGAAAAGGCCGGCATCTGTAAACTTTCAACCATTAGTAATCCTAAAAAATAATGTTTTGAAGGGCATTTAGCCAAAAGCTCACTTTCTTCCATGACCTTCCGTACATTTCCGCCTCCTCCGTTCCCTTCCTGCTTCACCGTCGTCGTGGTCTGCGTTCGCTGCTGTTGTTGCTGAAACGGGTTGAGTTGAGGGAGCAGCGCCGCCGCGTTCAGCAATCGTTCGATGCCCGTCAGCGGCTGTTGTTGTTGTCGGTTGCTACCGATCAATGATTGTTCTATGGGCATTGATCCATTCCGATGCAAAAGCCC
This sequence comes from Globodera pallida, assembly GCA_020449905.1. Taxonomy (NCBI): domain Eukaryota; kingdom Metazoa; phylum Nematoda; class Chromadorea; order Rhabditida; family Heteroderidae; genus Globodera; species Globodera pallida. The sequence continues at coordinate 1,424,642 of JAIXHY010000014.1, forward strand.
CTCAATTCCTCCTCCACCGTTCAACATCGTCCCCTGAGGGACGGTGCCGCCGCCGCCGTTCAACAATGGAATTCGGTTCAGAAATGCAGCCAAATTGCCGTTGTTGTTTGTGCTATTACTGCTGAGGATAGCCGCCTTCTGCTGCTGCTCCAGCAGAATGGACGTCTGAAGGGACTGAAGGAGCAGTGCCAAAGTGTTGGTGCTGTTCCCGTTGTTCTCCTGCTGGTTCAATTCGGCGGGATGGACTCCAACGGATTGTCCTCCTCCAATGGTAGTCGAAGTCTTAAAGCATTTAAATTAGCATAATGGAGGGTCTTACGCCTTCCTCTCACCTTTATGCCGTTTTGTTGGGTTCCATGTGACGGGAGCAGTCCTCCCGTTGATGGCGGCGATGACAGTGCAGTGCCCAATTGTTGCTGTTTGTGGCTGTTTTGGGCGGTGAACAGCTGTTTGAGTGGACTCTGTTGAAGCAGACCAAACGAAGACACAAAAGAAGGCGACGATTGCGCAACTGAGACGGGAGAAACGCCGAGGATTCCATTGCTGTTGCTGCTGTTACTGGTTGAAGAAGTGCCGAAGGGAGGGAAGGCAGCAGAAGACAACGGCGACGACGTCGTCGTCGTCGGAACGGACGAAGCTGTTGTTGATCAGCTGATGGTGAGACGAACTCCTCCCACCCCCGCATAATGCTGAAACGCCTCCGCCGTTCATCCCAATCAATGCCGAATGATGCTGCTGAACAACAAAGGGAAGTCATACGAAAAGGGCCCTTACGTCCTTTGGGGGTTTTTTTTTTGATTATTTTCTAAAATTTGGACGGAGCCGACAGACGCCCCATTAATTACCATTGGAATTGTTTTCTCGTCGCCATTAGCCGCCATTTCACCGCCTCTGACCGTCGCCGAATTCTCTTCACCGCTTAGACAAAAAGTGCCCAAATTTAGCGGCACAAAATGGCCGTTGACGCTCGGAATGGTTTGACTGACGTAATCCTCCAACACCGCCGAACTCTTTCGTGTCGAAGTCGACGAAGTGGTCGAATGGACCCTCAAATCGAATAGGTAACCAATGTAATTAAAGCAATTTGAAGTAATTCCCCCGAAATAATAAAATAACTTAAATGAAGGTTTATTGCTGGGAGGAACTCACTCGGTTGCCTCGCAAAAATCGAATCCGCCCGAGTTGGACGGAGCGTTTCCCCCCTCCGTTCCGTCAAATGCCATTGCCGACTCACTTCCGCCACCGACACCCTCAGACTTTCGATTTTTAATGTAATTTCTGCTCTGGCACCTAAATTTTGCTGTTTTTCAAACAAACAAAAAAGTGTAAAAAATAGCTCACTTTAAACTGCAATTTGTGGCGTGCTCGTAAAAATCGATGGTTTTCATTTCCATCAGAGTCCTAAGGTTGTGTTTGCCCAGTCGAATGCTGCCCTTCCAATCCTTTTGCTTGTCCTTCTCCGCTTTGATGGTGAACTGCCGCGGGCTGATCAATTTTCCTGCAAATTCCGATGGTTTCCATCCATTTTAAGTTTTGTAATTTGTAAGTGACCAAAAAGCAAACAAAATGCCAAAAAAGTCGACCTTCGAATTCCACGCATTTCCGATGAATGCCCGGGCAGGTAAAGCGTTGCATATGCAGGCGGGCGTTCAGAAGTCCGCAGCGGATTTCGTGCACGGGCGCATCCGACGCCAATTCGTCTGGAGAAAAAAAAAGAATTAAAAGAAAAAAAACATTTTACGAGAAAAAGTTCTGAATTTTTGGGTGTTTTGAAAGAGCCAACAAAATAATAGCCAAATTATTTTAAATTGCATTTATTTATTTATTTCTTACCCGCTGGTGGCAATTCGTCGCTCGATTCGTTTTCCTCCGATTTTATCGCCGCGTTTTGCGCGCCGGAGGCGTGCGATTGGAGAGAAACATCGACTGAGGGCGAAGTGACAGCGGCGACAGCCAAAACGGGCGACGGGGGACAGCCAACAAAGCCATGGCAATCACTTTAATTGAAAGAAAAGATTTTAAAACATAAAAATAAGGGCTTTTTTACCCAATGCCAATTCCGTCTCGATGCATTTGTTGCTGATTTTGGCCGAATTCAATCAGCGAAGAAAGTGCCATAGCCGCCTCGTTGTTGGCCGCTAGCATTTCCTCGCGGTCGAATGCCGGCGCCGCCGAATGAGTGGAGGAGGAGGGCTTTTCTGGGAGATTTAAAAGAATAAAACGAATCTTTGCAAATTTTGGGTCGGTTCCCCAAGCCTTGAAGGAATCGACCCGGTCAAAAAATTCATTTTTTTGATCGGACCCCGACTCGTTTTTGGCAAATTCGTTTTTATGTGTTATAAGTATAGGCACTCTACTCTTCTGACTGTCTGCGCTCTTTCTATTTGTATTAGTTTATATAGACAAAAAACGATTGGCCAAAAACGGACTGAACGAGATTCTCGTCGAGTTTTTTTTTCGAGATTCTCAATCAAAATCTCGATTGATCCAACAAATCGATTAAAGACGCAAATTGGAGGAGGAAATGGTCACTACCATATTCCGTGTCGGCATTGTGCGCAAGGGGAGACTTGTCGGTGAGCGACGCTTGCAAATGAACTCGGACTTTTACTCAAAAAGGACGAGGCCATAAGTCATTAAGGGCGAGGAGATTCAATTGCACAAATATAAGGCCAATTGGGAGGAGGGAATTAATTACTCGCAAATTATGCTGAAAGAAATGTTTCACAATTACGGCGATGTTTTGATGTTTATTACTTAATTATTTAATAATTGGGTATTAAGTAGAATAGGAAAACATACAAAATTAAATTGGCATTTGAATTTGACTGAAAGGAATGATTTGTTTTTTTAGCTTTAAACTTTAATTTAAAAATTGCATAATTTCCTTTGCGTTTTAAGCAAATATATTTTAGGACCCTCAAAATAAGGGCAAAACTTAAGGGAAACACTGAGATCTACAAATAGGTAATCTTGCATAATTAATAAACTCCATCTGTGAGGTTGATGACATCAACAAATTGGTTGGTATGGGATGGTCTGAGGGAGGAATTGGGGGGGGGGGGGTGGCGGTTGGTGACTCCCAAACGACCACACCGCCGTTGATGGGAGTAGGACGTGGAGTTTTGGGGGCGAGGAACGGCGGAGTTGAATTTGGGGGGGGGGGGGGGGAATATCGTCGTCACTCAGCCACACATCGCCGGCGGGGAACTTTGACGCGATACGGACGCTTGCACTGCCCCTCCCCCGTTCCGCCGGCCGGTGGCGCGGGGTGAGGAGGAGACCGGAGGAAAATGAGACACGAATGACCCTGATTCCGTCGATGTCCCCCCCCCCTCCCCCCTCGCCCCCTCCCCCGCTTCCATTTTTTGCGTTAAACGATGGGTGAGGAGGGATGGGGTGAATAAAATGTGTGGTGGAAAGTGGTTGAAAAACGCTGTCGGGTGGGGAGGGGGCGGGGGGAGGGGGCGGGGGGAGGGACGGGGGGGGGGACGGGGGGACTCCAATGAAAGAAGAAAGGGTGGAACAGCGACGCTGCAGACGGACGGCGCCGGCCGAAGGTGGTCGACGGTCTGCTGAGGGGCTGGGCACATTTAGCTCGGACGGATGGACGGCGGAAGGGACGCCGGAGAGAATGGCGGACGGCGCTCCCCCCTCCTCGGGGGCACTAAGACGAGCCAAATGTCCATCCGTCCGTTTCCCACCCCCCCCCCCCCCTCCCCTCCCAACAGGCCCCCAGCACCGCCAGTTTGTAGCCCCACCCACACGCGACGACGGACAGCGAGGGCGCCCCTCGGGGGAGGGGGAGGGGGGGGGGGGGTAAATGTGTGAGGGGGGAGGCCGAGAATGGAAGGAGAACGGATGGACGGGATGTGAGTGAGGTGGGCTGGGGGGGGGGGATGGACGGCGCTGATGGCCCTCCCGGGGACGGCAACGGCCAGCACGGACGCTCTACGAGGCCAAAACATCCAAAGAACCCTTCCGCCAATGGGGGGGGGGGGGGAGGGGGGGGGGGGTCTGTTCTCTGTTCCCGCTGGTCTCCAGGGGCAATTTGCCGGGGACGACAAATGTTCCAGAAGTGTGTTTGGGGGATGGATGAGACAGCGAAAATGGGATTGATGAAAGGGAAGGGACAGGCCAATGAAGTGGACATTTTTCAACAAGCGTTTGGGATGAAGTGTAAAATTGCCGAGGAAGCTGAACTATTTTATTGGCGGCTTTGGCAGGGAATGATCAAAGAGTGATTATAATCAAAATCCAAAAAAAGAAGCTAAATTCAGCAAATGAAAAGCTTAAAAATAAAAAAGCCAAATGAATGCAAAAGTCTCAAACAAATAACAGAAAATGCAAACGTCAACTGTCCCCATTTGGCGTGACTTTCTCTCAATTTTTGGGATTTTCTAGCCAATGAATGAATGAAAATGGCGGCACAGAGCGTGGGATGCAGCATATCACGCTACCGATAATGGCCAAACAGTAAAAAGTCGGCTTTTGGTTGTTTCTGCTAAAACAGAAAATGGAATAGGCCGAGACGGACTCTCCCCTCGTAAAGTTTTGGCCGAGAACCGCCGGTTCTTGCGCAATTTTGGACTGAATCCTTCTCTCACCGGATGGATAATGGCTGTGGTGCAGCTGCTGGTGTTCCTTCAGCCCGCAGGCTCCTCCCCTTTGAAAACTTTTTGGCCGTCCGTCCGTCGGAGTGTCGTTGTCCCCGGGGGTGTCACAGACTTTCCCCAGCAGCTGAAGACAAACAACAACACAGCGGACGGCCCCCCGGGCTTTATCCCTCCGGCCAAAAATAGTCCCTCCGTCCGTCCGTTGTCCATGCGTCTTTTTGTCCCCGGGTGACGGGGCGGCGGTGGCGGGTACCGGCCGGGGGTGGCGGTGGTGCTCTTCAGGCCATGTTTTTGGGACGGACCAATTCTCGACAGTCCCCCACTCTCGATTGGAACAACCGGACGGGATGGTCAGCGACGGATCATCGGCGGAGGAAGTTCCAGCCAACCAATCTGCGCAATGTGAATGGACTTCAACCGATGATGTGAAGCTATTTTTGGCCCCACCACTTAAAGAGTCCATCAGGCTCGATCTGGGGTCAGTCTTCGTCATTGGTCCCGTGTCTCGGGATCTCTTTTCAAGTCTCGACTTAGTTCTCAATTTTGAATTCTTCTTAATGCGATCCCTGCGAATTAAAATCGAGAATCAAAAGCTCATTCAAACAAAAAGCAAAAGCAATACACTCAGAATGAGCGGCAGTAAAATTAAATGAAAACAGAAATCAAAAATATGATCGGTTAGGCTTAGTTGGGAGAGGCGCCGTCGAGTGGACGATGGCCATCGCTTTCTGACGAGCAAAAGTTTCCCCCAATTTGTCCCAACTCGGAGCGGTGGGCAAACAAATGACGCCAAAAAGCTGTGGGAACGCAAAACGACGATTTTGGGGGGGGGGGGGGAGGCAAAAATAGCGCCAAGGAACGGGGGGAGAACAAACATTTGCTGCTGGACGGGAGGAAGAAAGCGGGGGATTGGACGGCGAAAGTGAATGGACCAACGGACGGACGGGCGGACAATGCGATGACCCGTCCCCGCCCGACAACATCTTCCCCGATTCCATCCCCGAATTCATTTCCACATTTTATTCCATACATTTTGAGGTTCTGACTTAATCCAAAAAATACTTTTTTTTGGAAGGATTTTGAATTGCAAAGGAAATTATGGTGCCGTCGATGGCGTGCGTTGATTGAAAGAAACTCGAAGGCAAAATTAGGGGGAACGAATTGTTGTTGAATGGCGTCCTTTTCCATTGGTGGAGGGGCAATGGTCGTGCCGAAGGGAAGGGGGGGGGCTTTTATGTGTCCGTAGGGGGGGGGGGGGGGGGGCGGGGGGGGGGAGCTTTGGATGAGTCCGGGGGGGCCGGGGGGAGCTTTGGATGAGTCCGGGGGGGCCGGGGGGGGGGGAGTTTTGGATGAGTCATACGGACGGCGTTTTGACTCTGAAGGGTTACTTCGGATAATTTTGAATTGATGAAAGAACTTGCTTATTTCCTTCCCTAAATGTTCTTATTTAAGTAAAATAAATGAATTCTAAGAGTTTAATATTGCAAAAAAAAGTGACAGAAGGCCTAGAAAATTTTAGAATTTTTAGAGCGGAAGATGAAAGGGCGAGGTTGGTAGGTGAATTGGTCGCGGGGTGGACAGCTGGACGGAATGAAATCGGACGAGCCGTTGAGAGACGGGGACGGACGACAACAGCAGATGGTCGACGGTCGGTCGTCATCGGTCACTTCGCCCGCCGCCCCCCCCCCCCCCCCCCCTCGGGGGTAAAAAATGGAAGGAAAACGGTTAAATTGGGGCGAATGGCCTCGAGTGAAGTGTAAAAGTGAAACGGATCTGGTCGACCTTGGCGTTGCTTTGGGAAAGGCAAATCTTAAAAATTCGGACTGCCCGAGGGCATTTTTAATGGCAATTTGTTGGATGTTTCCCAGAAAGTAATGGAAGAAAATTGTGCCGAACCGGACTTGGTGTCATAAAATTGAATAGGCCTCGGGAGTTTACACAAATGGAACCTTACCAAATTATATAAATTCTGTCACTGATTCATAATTTTTGTCAGCTTTTAAGCGTTTAAATTTTATCTTGGCCATTTTTAAATTAATTTATAAACGTATATTTTTTATAAAAAAGGCGTGAGCTAAAATTTTACAGAACGAGCATTTTTTTTAATTACAATGGAAAAGTTATTGAAAACCTCCAAAAACTCTTCCAATTTGTTTCTCATCGACTTCATTCTGACGCTTTACCAAATTATCAAAGAAATCCCTGCAATTGCTTTGTTTGTGTGTCTGCTGGAAAGGAATGGCCGCCGAATTTGTAGGGAAAAGCGCGCAGCTGCCCCCCCCCCCCCCCCAACGGACGCGGACGAAGTCACAGCACGCGAAGGGCCGCTTCTGCGACGATTAAGAGAGAGTGAGAAGCGTCTGATGAAAGGATAAAAGGGGGGGGGATAAAGCTGTGAAAGGAAGAAGCGAAAGGGAGAAGAAAAGGCGAGAACAATTGCTAATAACGAAGAAGCAAAGATGAGCGGATGCCCGGCCCGGCCTTGACGTGCCATTTTCACCGTCACAATTACCAACATTTCCCAGTCGACCCGCCTGCGGGGATAATCCCCGACACATCGACGGGAGGGAGCCTTTCCTTGCCCATTTCTTTTCCCTTCTCCGCCCATCCCACAGGGCAAATTGTCCTCCGCCGAAATATGAAAATAAAATGGCCAAGAGCCAAAAGAGTTTATCCCTCCGCTGCGCTCGCCTCCAACCGCGCATTTGTTTCTCTCTCTGCACTCTCTCCGACTTACCCGTTCTCTTTCCCCCCCCCCTCCCCTCACTTATCCTCGGCGGTTTGTCAGAAATGAATGGCACCGTCACCGTGCGTTCTTCAGCCAACAACCGTCGCCATTATTCGTGGACAATTCTTTGCCGGCTACTGCCACTGACGGATGAGTGCTTTCTGTCGATTGGGAGGGGGGAGGAGGGGGGGGGGAATCAGATAGTTATTAATTTAGTACATTAAATGTGTAATTGGCTTAATAATGTTAAAATAGGCAAATGCTGTTGTGTCAAATTTTATTTGGGCTGATATTGTCGTTTGTGACCTATTTTTCTGCTGTTCACTCGCGAGAATTTTGAAAAATGTATTTACAATTGAAAATTAATAAAGATTGACGAATTTTGAAGGGTTTTACGCATAAAATGACCGGAATTTGGTTAGTTTTAGCCCATTTTTTAATCAATATTTTGGCACTTTTTGGGGTTTTAGTCAATATAATATTTCTCAGCCTTAAAAAAGAATAATTGAAGTCTACCGGACATTTTGTCCGTCGACCTTTTGTCTCTGAGTCCGAACTTCATGAATAGGGATAGGATTTTTATGTTATAACATATTTTTTTCGTGGATTCCTTACCATGAGAGAAGCCCAAAAATTGTATTTGTTTTGAAAAATTTTTGAATTAGGGCGACTTTTTAGCACATATTAAAACATATTTTGGGGGTATTTTTTAGCACATATTTACTGACATATTTTAAGCTTTTTCAGAGTTTTAGCAAATATTTCGCCATTTTTCAAAAATTCCTTAACAAAAATACAATAAAAACGAAAAACACACCCCTAAGGATCGACTTTTTAAAAATTTTCAAAAAATGCACCCTTAAATGACTTTTTCTTGGACCAAAAATCCACCCTCAAAGATCGACATTTTCCCTAAAATTTTTTACTTTTGATATTTTTATAAATTTTTCCAAAACATGTGAAAAATAGTATATTTACAACTGTAGGAGCAAAATTAAAAAGATAGATGAATTTTGAAAGGTTTTTATGCATAAACTGACTAGATTTTGGCCATTTTTGGCACATATTTAAGCACATATTTTGGCTTTTTTGGAATTTTTAGCACATATTTTGGCATTTTTTAGCACATAAAAACATACATATTTTGGGTTTTTTAGTACATATAAATCCTATCCCTATTCATGAAACATGATGGCAGAACACCAAATTTAAATAAAATTTTCTCAATCAAAATTTGGAGCCGATTGATATACTGCATAATTTCAGAAAAACAAAAGTGAAAGCATGTTTTAGTCTGAATTTCGTCGTTTTAACCTCACCATTCATAACTAAAAAAACGGCTTTTGGAGTTTTTTTAAGCAAAAATGGCTTTCCGTCAATGCCACTATTTGGGCGTGTAAAAATTTTAAAAAATGCAAAAAGATGCTAATTTTTTAATTTTTTTCAAAGGGAAATAGTGGTGAAAGGAAAATGCTGTTAGTTTATTGTATTCTAAAAACGCCCTACTGGATCAAAAGGTACATCACTGGGAAAGAGACCTGTGACCATGTCTGCTGTAATTGTGTCGATGCCAGACCATCGGAGACTCCAACGGCGGTGGTGAGCGCGATGGCGGATTTTGTTTTACATCAATGAAAATTCTTATTATAGCAAGGAAACGACGACGTCAACGGTATGACCTACACCGCCGTACAGATGGGGATAGGGCCAAGTCGACCTCATTGCAACGGTAGTTCCGAACGAATATTTCTTTTGAGTTTATAACCATTTCAATTTTAGCATGCAACACGCCGATTATGGTGGACGAGCAGATGACCGTCGAATGTGTTCGTTCGATTTTGACAAAATTTTCTAAATGACGAATCGGCCTCACTTCAGAAAAGGGTGTTTCACACACAATGTTATCGGGTGCAAAGTCTGCGGCAAGTCTAATTCGGTTCGGACTTCATTGTTGATACATTATTGTAATATGTAAATGTTTGATGTGAATAGGTTGTGTTCAAGATAAAATGAATTGTAAGCTTTTGAAGAGAATAACAATTGTACTATTCAGAAGTTTTGGTCCAATTGTCATCACGTATTATTAGAAATCTGACTTTACTCATCACTCGATGCGGGGTACTTTTCTGTGCTTTTCATACCGGGTCGGGGAAGGTACCGACTAAACTGGTAGCGCCGGGTAAACATGACAATGTGGTCCCGATCCCCAGGGCTGTAGCCAAAAGGGGGGGGGGGGAAGCAAAAAAGTTTTAGTGGTGTATTTTCCGTTTTTATTCCATTTTATAAACCGAAAATTTTTTTTTTGATGAAATATTCTTTAGTTTTATCCATTTATTTTCCTCCTCTACACCTTTTTGTCGGCTATGACGAAGCAAACCCAATTTTCTGTCAGTTGCCGTTCCAAGCTGCTTTATCAAGCAATTGGATGAGCCTCATTTTGTTTAAAGCGTCAACTAGCAGTAGCGATGAGTTGAAGGTATTCTCGATTTCGTTTCCCCCTTTTACACATTTGCAGCATTGACGAAAAAACTTTGTTGGGGGAATTAAAATTTAGCGAAGTAAATTTTTACGCTTTTCTCACGTTCCGTACAGCATTTCATATTGTCCATTTCATTTTTATGGTCTTTTCACTCTCACGAAAGAAATTGAGGCGGCAATCAATAGGCAACAAACAGACCAGTCGAGAGAAGCAGCCCGCCATTCACCTTTCCATCCAGGGGATGAACCACATTATTGACTATAAGTGCTTAGTGCACGTTGTACGGACGACACAGAGGCAAATTGGTGGTGATTGGTGCGACTGCAACGGTTGTTGTTTTTCGACATGGAACGAATGAGTTCAAAGACCACGGCTCACCCACTTTCTCAAGGCTTTAATCATCAGAATGGAGAATCGTGCCCTCATTCATAAATATTTATCACCATTCTTAATTATCCTTACAAGTAATTGGTTCCTCTGCTCACTCACTGTGTATTTTTTTGCCGCCATTAACTGCTTCATGTGTGCTCAACAGCGGAAATTGTTTGGAATTTTTAGTTTCAGGTGAATAACGAATTTGAAAACATGCCAAGTGTCAGCAATCTGTCCAATTATGCGAGTTTGGATTTTCGGCCCAACAGAGGTTCGTCCTCACCATTGAGCTTAGACACTCGGCTTCACCATCGGCAGCAGTGCCATTCCAACCCCCAACTGAGCTCTTCCTCTACCGCAACGCTTTCTCTACCGATGCCGTTGCAACGGCACAGCACCGGAAGTTTGGCGGCAGCTGAGAAGTCACCGAGAAAAGGCATTTTGAAGCGACCACACACTTTCAATGTGCACTTTTGTATTATGTAAATGTTACGGAAGAGCACTTTCATTTCCGAATTTAATCATGAATAGCAAAAAAAAGAAGCAAAATGCTGCGTTAGTTCGGCAATATACAAGGAAGCAACTTCGAAATGTTATGAGTCCGAGACCGAACTCTGGCAACAACTAAATTCCGGGTTTAAAAAAAGAGAATTACAGATGGGAATTCATTGTCCGTTGATGGTTTTGCCACGAAACGCTACTGAATCGCCGACAACTGGACAAAATAACCTGAAGCCGTTGTCCGATGACCGTAGGGAAAAGAAGGAACAGCGGAGGAAAACAGAAGAAGAGGACAAAGTGACACAGCGAGTCGAATTTTCGGATAAAAACGCAGGTCTAATCCCCCCCCCCCCCTTATGGGTCTGTAGTAAATTATTTATTTGACTCTTTTCCGTGTGAGTTCCGAAATTTCTTTGTAACTTAATTTTATCTACATAATGTTTTAGAAATCCTAGCATTTTGAATCTTTTTTGATACTCTCTAATAAATTCAGTGACAGTTTTTGGCGATACGACAACGGACACTGAGGCAGGAGTGGACGCACTAAACATTCGTAAACATTTGTCAGCGTCCCGTAAAAACACGACAGCAATCGTTTCCCCGGTGGTTCGGTGAGTTTGGTTGTGTTTTTATTGGGTTGGTGCTGTTTAACGCGTTTAATTAATATGAGAAAACTTTGAGATTAAACGGAGGGCAACGGCTGAATGACTCAATTGGGCGATGATGTTCGGAGTGGCCGTGCGCTATCGGAGGAGAGCAGCGAGGACAGCAAGTCCGGCAGAGTGTCGCATATCGTTGGAAAATGGTGGTTCGGCAAGAGCACCAAGTCAGGCCATTTGACATTCAATTTCTTTTAGAATTTCCGAAATCGTCCAATTATTTTAAGAAAAGACACTACCCTCACTCTTTATTAGATGGGAGGGTAAAACAGAGATTTGTTTTGATTTACTCCATCAGATTTGTTGTTCACTGCGACCGTAGGGGCTGTTCTGCAGGGCACAGTTCGCGGGAAGGAACGCCCACAGCCGACGAACAGTCGCAGCAGAAGAGCATTGATGAGCACGCATATCTGACGCCCACTCAGCGAAAACAGCGCGAAATCAACGCGCTGAAGAAGGAACTGAGGTGAACAGAAGGAAATACAAAGTGAAGGGTAGCCGAAGATTTAATTAAAAATTGTGACGATTTTTAATTGTGAATGATTGTTGGAGATTAGCTTTGGCGGGTGGAGACCACTTCAAAAATGGCTTTTTTGACAGACGATCGCAAGTGTTATGTCGCGACAAGGAGCGCCATTTGGGTCAATTGAAGGAAAGACTTGACGAAATTGAGCGGTTGATGGCATCGAGCAGCAGCACCCAAATGGTCCAATGTGCGCGACTCAAACAACGATTGGCGGAGCTGGAGAATGAATTTACGGGGGAGAGAGAGGCACTGATCGATCGGCACGAGCATCGGATACGCCAAATGAACCAGGAAATGACTGATCTGAGGACAGAAATTGCACGCAAAAACAAGTACATAGTGCCATGCTCGTTTGACATTTAAAATATTATATTATATTAAACAATTTAGCGAGATCGATCAGCTCATTGTCAACCATGTCGAACAACGGGACCGAGCAGTGCAGGTCAACTTTAGTGATTTCGAACAACTTAACCAAAAACGTCGCGAATCGCACTCGTCCGCGCCCTTTTCCCCGTCGTTGGTGCCCGCGACGGCGTTGGGATGGGCTCCGCCTGACTCCGGGAGGACCGTTGAGTACTCCGAAAATGTGCCGTTTGGCGGAGAGGAAAAAAGGACGAATGGACCGATGGCGCAATCTCAAATGCCTTTGCTTGGTGCGTCCAAATCGGCACCTGTTTCGCCTTCGCGGGGTCCGCCCGATGTTCACCAGCACACCGGTCCTCAACTGCTGGCAACTCTTGACGTTCGTTTTCTGGAAACGTTGAATTTTTTCAAAATTATATAATTTTTATGTTATATTACAGTTTCAAATGCTTTTTCAAGGCATACCGCTCGGAGACGGTCGTGTGGAGGACGCGCACTGCTCAGTTGGAGTTGATACTGCAAGATTTGTTGTTGAGGGAGGGAGCGGCCGCGAGGGGAGCAACAATAGCGAAAGTGCCCATCAAAGGCCATAAACTCCAACCGACAAATGAGGCAAACGAATCGTTCAATCGACAGCAAATGCATTCGTTGCCAATGGACATAGTTGCCGAAGCGACTCCACAACAAACGACAGCACCAACAACAATCGCGTCGATGCCCGTCGGAGAGTGTCAACGGAAGGAATGTGCTGAGCGATGGAATCGTTGCGATGCGGAGCAACAGCGAATGATGGAAAGAGTAAGTCCTTAATGGGGGATGTGGGGGGGGGGTGATAAATCCGAACAGCTAAAAGGGGATAAATGGTTACAAAAGCTGTTTGAGTCTGTTCAGGAAAGAAACGATTAAATTTTCGTCATTCATTCAACTCACTATCAATTTCCCACGTTCAGACGAATCGTTTGGAGAAGGAACTGACCGATTTAAGAGCTAGAAATCGCGAGACGAAAGGCGAATTAGCGAAGTTAAACATCCCAACTGAACAACCTGAACGCAGAGCACGCAAGCCTAGTTGAGCTAGCCGAAAGCCGACTTTGCGAGATTAAAGCCATTCAAATGGCTCTAAATGGAACTCAGGCAAAAAAAAAACTGCCGTTTACAACTAGTAACTGGTGTTCACATTTCTAGCTCGAGCGCGACAAATTGGAGCAGGCATTGGCCTATATTGAACGTCGTTGCCACTGCCATTGGAACATATCGGGCTCGACCAGGGTATTGTGCTAGGTCGAACTCGACGAGTTTCGTCAAGCTCCAGGCGATGTGTTCACCTTTAGAAGTTCCAAAAGTGCTCAAACAACGCTAACTGCGAAAACATTGGGCTACAATGAAAAGGAATTGGACGAGTTGCAAATTCGAGTTCGGGTTAGTGAATGAATTGCCACCTTTGGATTTGTTTGAGAGGAGGGGGAGTGTGGTGACTCGGGTTGGCGGTTCCGGACCGAACCGTAATGCCGGGATTTTTCGGTTCGGTTCAAATAACCGAAGAATTCCCAGGAACCGCCAACCCTAGTGTGACGGAGATGAACCAAATGGTGTTGGTTGATTTGTTACGATTTTAACGTTATTGTCCCTATGTTTAACATGAAACAACAAGATTTTTTCACTACATCTCTCAAACTAGGCTTTGCAACTTGCTTTTGCGGAGGACAAGGCCAACATGGGCGACCAAGTTGAAGGACCTTGAACAAATGCTTAACATAAAAACGGAATTGGTCGCCGCATTGACCGGACAGTTGGAGAATGCGGCTAAAAGTGTGCGGTTGGAGGACGAACGACACCAAGTGGGAGAGGGACACGTTCTCTGGACGTATTGAGGAGTTGAGCAGGACGGCGGAACGCGTGCCTATCCTTGAGAGCGAGTTGGAGCGGGCGAGGGGCGAGAAGAGCATTTGCGAGCTCAGACTGAGGCGGCTAGAGGAGGAGGCGGACGAGCGCATGGAAAGGGTAGGCAAAACTTTTGTTATTTTGAATTCGGATGTTTACAATTATCTCCAACAAAAAAAACTGCTATTTCCTGAATCGGAAATGTCTTTTTCCACTTAAAAAAGGTTTTGGCGGAAGCGATGCGCAGCAGCAAAATGAACGAGGAATACTGGGTGGAAAAGTACGGAGAGTTGGAAAGGAGATGTGCCGTTTTGGTTGCACAGCTTGAACGTGAGCAAAAAGCGGTGGTTGACGAACGCATGGGCTGGCAGTTGGAGGGTTTGGAGTTGGCCCATCGTCTCCGCTCGGCAATTGAACACACCTCCGTTCTTAATGCCCGGTGGATAAAAAATAGCGTTTGGCATTTGTTTTTTATTCCAGAAGCATTACTTATCGCTTAAAGGAACTAATTAAAAATAAAAAAGGAAGCAATATTAATTTACCCAAAACACCAAAAATTAAACATTGTTTCAGGCTGAATTGTCCTCGGCGAGACGCACAATGCGATGTTCGACCGCGAACCGCCAACAAATACGTTATCTGTCGACCCAACAACCACGACAAAGAAGTTGAAGCCGACTTGAAGGATCTTAAAACGGAGCGGATGAAAGAGGCACTGCGCACGCTGGAGGCCGAGCGGGGGTGGATGCGATCGGAGATGGACAAAATGGAACGGATAATTGCCGACCGGATCGGGGAGAGAGATTTTAGGTGCGCATAAAGAGTAAAGATTTGAAAATGAAATTACTCTAACAAATAAAGCCCTTATTATACGGATTAACCCGACAAACTCAAACATTTTTTATGGAATTAGATGGGCTCTTTGTTTTGAGGTCTCATGGTTATTTGGTTATTTTTGGTGCCAGATTTTATATTCTTGTACATCTTTTGTCAGTATCGCAATCCAAAAGAGACGAAATCTCGAGTTGTCTTTGGGGCATTATTCCATGAGTGAGGCCATTTTCCAAAATAAGACATTTAAGGCAACCGCAACACAAGAAGAGGACGACGTTTCTGCCCGATCTGACCGTCGTTTTCCATAGTGGCAGCGATGTTGTTCAGTTGGGCGGGCACCATTTTGACAGTGACAACGACTTGGAGGAGGACAAGCAGCAAATTTCTGTTTTTTCTTTACCGGATGTCTTGAACCATTCGGACACATTCTTTCGGCCCATCGGCCGTGCGGAAATTCTGCAAGAAACTTCGACATCGAAAAATGTCTGTTTTCTATGTTGATACATCTTAATTACCGAAAAATGGAGTTGATCTTCGGGACCAGAGTCACTGAAATTTTCCGGATTTTCTAGTTATTGTATTTGTCAACACATTTTATTTATTCCTTCCTTTTTAAGTTGGTGTCAAATCCTCATGAATTATCGCTTCAATTGCCAACAGTCGATGGTCGGAATAAACATGATGAAAGAAGTCATTCCGAGCCCATGAAACTTGAACTCGGGGATAAAGTGGAAACAAACACCAAAATCACTGATGAAGAACCCGAACCGAGTCAAGTTTTTAACACCATCGAACAACAATTCAGCTGTGACGAGCTGATGTACGATAAATTTCGAGCACTTCGTGAGCGAATCCACCAGTTGCTATCCGCACTTATGAGCCGTGACAGCGTTGACGGCGAGAGTGCAGCGGCGGCACAGCGCGAGACCGACCAGCTCTTGGAGCAGTTGGACGGTTGGCTGCATGCAATGGTCGAAGGGGAGCGTAGTCGCACAGAACTAAAAGGACAGGATTGAAACGATTCAACGGGAGAAGGACCAGCTGCTGGGACAGCTGAAAAATGCTTTGGTGGAGTTGGAGGTGTTCAGGATGGAGCCACGACAGACAGCGTGTGAACAGTGGGCAACACTGAGCGGACAAAAAATAGGGAGGAGTTCCAGTGATGAACAGCTCAGTCACGGAGGGAGACCGCCGCTGAGCGAGCGACAATTGCGTCGTTGGAAACAAATTGCGGGCACAACGTTTAGAGAAGTAAATTTTAATATCTTTAAATCGGGTCTGTGAAATCAGTTTTTTGTTAACAAGATTCTTTATATTTTTCAATGAATGCTTCAAGGTTAACCAGTTGCGCAAGCGGTTGACAAGTGCTGAAGCTGATCGCCTATTACTTCGAAACCGTTTGGCCATTCTCCGCTGGTGAATTGGCCATGGAAAAATGGCAAAAGAAGCGCAGCTGGGAAGGTGATGGCCATGCGAAATGGAGTAAAAGACGCGGGTCGGTTGATCGTCTGTTTGGTCTCAACGCACATGGAGAGACATTGGCCTCCTACAATCGTTGGTTGGGTGGAGACCGATGGCAAAGTGTTCCGAAACTGGACGACAATGACGAAGAAGGATCTGTGGCTGCCGGTCATCAACAGCGGCAAAAAACGGTCACGAGGAGGGGGAGGAGGAGTGACAGTGGAGGCAAAGAGACTTCGATTGTGCAGGAGGCACTCCGAAGACAATTAGTGGACATGCGGAAACGCATTGAACTGATGGAGCAGAGGAGAGAGGAAGAGGCAACGACAAATCTCTTTTATCCAAACGAACAACTTAAACCCTCACAGGTCGAGGCTAAATCGCTTGAGCTTAATAAGGTCAAGGCAGAACACGAACTGCTGAGGCAAGAGAACATGATGTACGAACAAAAGTGCGACGACATGGACCGGGAAAGACAGCAGATGTACTTGATCATGTTCCGCAAGGGGCAGCAGGCAGCGAACATGGAGCTAGGCGGGGTCAGTCGATCAGGGGACAGCCTTTACACTTAACCCATTTTCAGCGATTTTAATAAAATGTTAAATTGGGACGGAGTGTTCCACAGAGAATATTTAAAAATCTCTTTCTGAAGGAGGACGAAGTAAATGTGGACAAGGCCTCGGAGTTGCAGGTTGTTTTACGCTTCCTTCACGACGCGTTTTTCTACTACTTGCTGAACAAGGGGAGTGCACGGGAGCATATGCAGGTCATCTTTATGTGTTAATCGTGTCGAATGGACTCAATAGCAAAAAAAACAAATAGGAATCATCTACAATGTGCTGTTTATTTGTTTTTCATAGGCCATCATGACGATGCTTAATTTTACGGCTGAACAAAAGGAGCAAGTGTACAGACGGAGGGGAAAATCGTATTAGAAGGAAAGGAAGGAAACGAGGCGAGGGTCAACTGAAAAATGATAAATAATAACGCAAGGCTTGTTAAAACGGTTTAACACAAATTTTTACATCCTTTTCAATTATTTTTCCTAGCATTAAAATCATTTGCTAATTGTTTTCATTTCTGCAATTACTCAATGCGAATAAAAAAGGAAATCTTTTTATCGAAAATTAATGAAACAGTCGACGTAAAATGTTGGTGAAACTGTGGGATGTTGTTGTGGCAGAAGTAGATGCACGTGAATCGACGACGACAGCTAAAATAAGTGTTTATGTATAAATTTCTTAAAAAAATTTCAAAAAACGCCCAATTAGTGGCAGAAATATACGAAAAGCTTCAAAAATAGTTGTTTTTAATTCCGACTAAAAGCATATCTTGTCAAACAAAGCAGCAAAACCGCACCTTACTCATTGCCAACGATGTGCCGATTTGTTAATTTGTTTCCTCGATTCTCGCATTACCTATAATCATTTTTGCGACATCTCCAGTTTTGCTTGCCTCCACCACCATTCATTCAGTCAGTCCATTCCATCGTCCAGTTAAATTATGTGCTGTTATTGATTTTGTTCATCCGCTGCATTCTCTTCCCCAACACCGCCCGCTTTCCACATGGTTATTCCGTTGTTAACCGACCATTCACACCGAAACAACGGCACACGCTGCTCATGAAATGGCGAAGTGCCATGGATTTTCGTTTTATTTGCCGTCCGTCAGCAGAGGAATAGAGCCAGAAGGTCCCACCCACCCAATTGCCGCCAACTCCCCCCCCCCCCCTCCCCCCCCCCCCCCCGCTCCCCCCCCCCCCCCCCCCCCCCCCCTCCCTCTGCTTCTTTTCCTGCCGCCGCCGCCGAATGAATTGAATGGAAGGCAAACGACCGACCGCTGCCGTCGTCGTGCCGGCCAACTTTATTCATATTTTCTATGTGCTTTTTATTTTCATTTTCATTGTGTATAAGTAAAAGTACACAGGGGAGAAAAGCTTCACCCGTTTTAGCTGAAGACGGCCACTTGAACGCACTCCAAAGCCTTTTATTTTACTCATTTTTCTTTCCATGCCCCGGGGATTTGTGCCAAAACGAACGAACGGAGGGGGGAGGGGGGGGGGGGGTCGGATGGAATGAGTTAGCGGCTTAAGGCCGTGGCTGAGATGGAATTCCCAAGTCGCCCATCGCCTCGCTTCCCCAATTTTCGACTGACTTTGCATTTCATTCCATTACTTGCACTTTCTTCTAAAATTGGCCATTCTGGTGCCAATTTATTTTTCCTTTGTAGTTTTCCCTTAACTTTTCAGTTTCCTATTGATTTCAGATTTTCTTTCCCATTTTCTCACTTTTTAACTTATTTATTGGAGATCTCCATTCCAATTTGCGGCAAAATGGCTTGGGCTAACCAAGGAATGCAGTCGTTGATCCCGTTGATCAACAGGATTCAGGTCAAATATCCATCCATTATTTATTATATACTTTTCACAATTAAATTTTCAGGACGCCTTTACTCAGCTGGGCACGTCGTTGAACTTCGATCTGCCACAAATAGCAGTCGTTGGCGGTCAAAGCGCAGGAAAATCTTCTGTGCTTGAGAATTTTGTCGGAAAGTTGGAATTTTGGAGTTTTTTAATCTAAACGCAATGTTAAGAGACTTTTTGCCGCGGGGGAGTGGCATTGTGACGAGGAGACCGTTGATTCTTCAGCTCATCAACGACCGTGCCGGTCTGAATCAGATTTTAACTTCTTTTAGTAATATTTATTTTATAGAATACGGCGAATTTCTGCACAGGAAAGGCCACAAATTTGTGGATTTCGACCAAATTCGGAAGGAAATTGAGGAGGAAACCGATCGGGTGACCGGTGCCAACAAAGGCATTTCTGCTGTGCCGATCAATTTGCGTGTGTTCAGTCCACATGGTATGAAAGTTTTTTGTACTGAACTTTTAAAGATACGCACAGTGCTCAACCTGACTCTGATCGATTTGCCCGGTCTTACCAAAGTGCCGGTGGGCGATCAGCCGCCGGACATTGAGCATCAAATTCGCGATATGATTCTCACGTACATCACCCGCGAAACCTGCTTGGTATTGGCCGTCACCCCGGCAAACAGCGACTTGGCTACGTCCGACGCACTAAAATTGGCCCGGGAAATAGACCCACAAGGCCTACGGAACCATCGGAGTGCTGACCTAAGTTGGACTTGATGGACGAGGGCACCGACTGCGCGGGACATCCTCGAGAACAAAGTGTTTCCACTCAGACGAGGTTAGCATTGGCTTCACTTCATTATATTCATGTAATGTAATGTTTAGGCTATGTCGGAGTGATTAACCGTTCCCAGAAGGACATTGTCGGCCGCAAGGAAATCCGTCAGGCGCTGGACGCGGAACGCAAGTTCTTTCTGTCCCATCAGCAGTACCGGCACATGGCCGACCGGCTGGGCACGCCGTACCTGCAGAAGGCACTGAACCAACAGCTGACCAACCACATCAAAGACACGTTGCCGACACTGAGAGACAATTTGCAAAAAAAGCTCTATTCCATGGAGAAGGAGGTCGCCGAGTACAAGAACTTCCAGTTCAACGACCCCTCGCGCAAGACGAAGGCACTGATGCAGTGAGTGGCCAACGAATTTAGGAATGCTCTGACAGTTTAACCATGCCGTATTCTTTAAATAAGGATGGTCCAACAGTTCACTTCTGACATGGAACGGTCCATCGAAGGCTCTTCTGCCAAAATGGTCAGCACCAATGAGCTCTCCGGTGGTGCTCGGATCAATCGGCTCTTTCACGAGCGCTTTCCATTCGAAATTGTGAAAATGACCATCGACGAGAAGGAAATGCGTCGCGAGATTCAATTTGCCATTCGAAACATCCACGGCATTCGGTTGCAGCAAACTTTGGAAGTTAATAAATGTCTAAACCCGTTGCAGAGTTGGCCTTTTCACGCCTGACATGGCTTTCGAGGCCATTGTAAAGAAGCAAATCGAGCGATTAAAGGAGCCGTCGCTTAAATGTGTGGATTTGGTGGTTAATGAATTGGCCAACGTTGTGCGACAAGGCGCGGAGTGTGTGAACAGATACCCCCGACTGCGCGACTGTGTGGAACAAATTGTCACAAACTTTATGCGACAACAGGAGGTGTTCACCAAGCAGCACATTTCCATGCTGGTCGACTACGAGCTGGCGTACATGTGAGAATCATTCAGTGTTCAACCAAGTGTTAATGGCTTTCTTTAAATGTCATATTTAGGAACACCAACCACGAGGACTTCATTGGGTTTTCAAAGTAATTTTTAATTGCCAATTAATTTATTACGGTGCCAATTTAGTGCCGAGGCGAAAGCGTCGTCCACCAACACGAAGAAGAACTTGGGGAACCAGGTGATCCGCAAAGGATGGCTTTCCGTCCACAACATTAGCTTTGTGAGAGGCTCGCGCGAGTGTTGGTTCGTCCTCACGTCGGACAGTCTCTCGTGGTACAAGGACGACGAGGTGATTTTAGGACGAATGTTTAGTTGTTGTGATTTAATTATGCTTTCCATTCTTTCAAGGAGAAGGAGAAGAAGTACATGCTTCCGTTGGACGGCATCAAGCTGAAGGACCTCGAGGCCGGCTTCATGTCTCGCCAGCACAAATTCGCGCTTTTCTACCCAGACGGAAAGTGAGTCAATTTGGCTTTTCCTTTTTTTGTTTTGTTTTTTTGCAGTTTTTGCCATAACCAGACAAAGCCACATACAATAATAAAAGATAAGAAAAAGTACAATTTTAGCATGTGAGTCTCTGTCTGTCTTCCCATCTGATTTTAATTCCGAATTCAATTCAATTTTTGGTGTGTCGGAGTGGACGAAGCCTTCCGCCAAAAACAATGCAAAGTTTCATTGGACATTTCATTTTTATTGGCACAAAAAACGCTAAAGCAGCCTAAAACAAACGCATTTATTCCCTCCGTGCATATGACGCAATTGGGCAAATTCCTTCGATATTTCGTTCGTTCGTTCCCCAACAAAATAACAGCCATTGCGGCGGCACTTCTGGTTATGCCAATAATTCTGCTTGGGATTTTTTTTGTCTTTTTTTTTGGGATTTATTGTCTTTTTTTATCTTTTCCGATTCCAGGAGGTGAGTATGCGCAAAATTGGGGCGTTTTTGCACGAACAAACGCGCACACCATAACACAATAGTGAGATTGGCCGTTTCATTTTGAGTTTTTTTTTGTCCAAAATGTTGTTTTTTGGAGGTCGCCATAGTCCGTAGATGAGCAATTCTTGTTTGGAAAGAATTTAATGGCCATTTGCTTTTTGATAAATTGAGAATTGCTCATTTACATTTTGACCCGTCTTTTTTGTCCGGTCTTTTGTTGTGCTTTGTTTCGTTTTATCCCAAATTATGTCGCGTCTATTCAATCTAGACTCGTAAAGAAAAGGGCGAAGTTTTGCTTACACCATTTAAATCCGTTTTTGAAAAATGTCTAAAAATAAATCGTTTTAATTTTGTTGCTGTTTTAATTCCATCCAATTGAATAATGCACTGGTATGACCTTTTATTTCTCACTGCCTTGCTTGGTTGTCGCTTGATTTGGTCTTGTTTTTTGGGTGGTTTTTTTTATGTGTTTTTGCACAAATTTGAAATAATTTTTGTTCAGGAACATTTACAAAGACTACAAAGAATTGGAATTGAGCGCCAAAAACCTGGACGAAGTGGACGCGTGGAAGGCCAGCTTTCTTCGGGCCGGCGTCTACCCGGAGAAGGAACATCAGCCGGCGTCGGATGAGGTGACCGGGGGGAGGGGGGCACCGGCAACTGACCGGGCCCATTCTTTCGAAATTATTCTTTTAAATAAAAACAAAATTAACAAATTTCCCCATTAAAGCAAGAGGTCAGTTTCCGTTCAATTCGATGTCCCCCACTGAGAGGTTTCATTTGTTTTGCGTCTTTTATTTTTCCGTTTTGTCCACCATTTCATTTTTGCGTCTGTGCAATTTCGTTTTCAGTTTAGTTTTTGTCCATTTTTGGTTTATTTTGAAATGCTTTGAACCTGTTTTCAGAATGGCCATGTGGAAGAGGCGAGCAGTTTGGACCCGCAATTGGAGCGTCAGGTGGAAACAATTCGTAATTTGGTGGACTCGTACATGCGCATCATCAACAAAACCATTCGAGACCTTGTCCCGAAGGCGATAATGCATTTGATCGTCAACAAAGTATGTGCTGGGGAGGGGGGGGGGGGGGGGGGAGTTGAGGGGATTTTTTGGGTTGGAGAATGTAATTATTGGTTTATTTCAGTTGGGAGATTTTCTGAAGGACGAACTGTTGGCCAGTCTGTACCAGCATGGCGGTGATACGGTTTGTTGCTATTTTCGAGTGTTCTTTCGTCGTTTTGAAAATTACAATGAAAACAAAGAAACGTTAAATAAGGAATGTTGGAATGCTGAACTTGAACATATTCAACAAGTGTTTTTATAAATATTCCCTCCCCTCAAACTTTAGGAACAACTTATGGAGGAATCGCCGCTCGAGGCACAAAAGCGCGAGGAAATCCTTCGCATGTACCAATCGTGCAAGGAGGCGTTACGCATCATCAACGACGTGAACATGGCCACAATGGCCACCGATTTGCCTCCGCCGGTTATGTCAGCCACGAACGACTTACGGTTAGCCGTTTCCCATTCTTTGACATTTTTAAAAATGCGCACTAATTTCAGCAACAATTCCTCCCCCGTGCCGCGTCCCGCTCCGGCACCGCCAGGCCAAATTCCGACAAATCGGCCCGCCCCTCAACCTCCGATGGGCGCCCGTCCGATGGGGGCCATTAGGCAGCGGAGTGCCGGCAATGGCCATCCAAAACCGCCCCCTCCCCGGGCCCCCGGGACAGGCTCCGATGCCACCAATGTGAGTTTTGTTTAGAGAGAGATAACACCGACAAACAAAAGAGTATATCCCCGGGGGGGGGGGGACTTCACCGCCGCAAGGTGACCGAATGGTCGGCTTAAATTTTGGTGGTTATAAACACCGGCAAACTTTTGAAAATTTGAACTTCAAACAGGAGACCAAATGACCCAAGAGCAAACAACTGAGGTAGTTTTTTTAGGGTGATTTTTTGTCCATTTTCGTGGTTCGTTTTTTTTGTTAGATTTTTTTTGTTTTTTTTTTACGATAAAAATTTGTCAAATTTAACCAGACATGCCAACGATGTGAACAGACCACGAATCCCGGAGAGACCGCAAATTCCGAGCAGACCTTTTTAATTTTGCTGTTGGGGTACAAATAAATGTCTGTGAACATTTTCCATTTCCTTATTTCCCATTGTATTAAATTAATTTAATAATTATATTATTATTATTTGACGATCAACTTTTGTTCTTCATTTTGTGTTGGTGGATCGATCATTCTTTTCATTTTCTGCGTTTGGACATTTCCATTTCCTCAATTTATTATTAAAAGATAATTTGATGGCTTTTGGTACGTCAATTCCCCCCCCCCCTCCCCCCCCTTCTAACTCTTCACTCGAGTTCATATACATAGTGACTGACTGAATGTTGGACCAAATCCCAGTAATCTCATCGCCCATAATCCATCCATCCATCCGTTTGTATTGTGACCATAAATTAAATTCAATTAAACGATTTTTGTGTTTGTAAAATTTGTTTCGTTCATCGAAACATTCGCTGGGTTCAATTCCGCCAATTGAGTGGCATTTCCCTCGCTCCCTTTCTCTCTCGGAGAGTACGGCACATTCTTTCTGTGCCCTCCCTCCATTCCTTGAAAGTATTATGTTCAACACCAAAAATTGCATTTAGTGAATTCCAAAATCGAAGGCATTTCGTTGTTTATTGATTGAAGCAATAAAATTAAACATCAGAAAATGAAATGCTTAATTATTTTACACATTCAAAATATGTGGAAATATAATATGAAAAGCGAAAGAAAAATGAACAGAATAAAACTGCTTGAGAAATGGGGGCAAATACTGCTCCCCCTCCTCCCCCAACTCCGCCTCTGTTCCTCGCCTGCAAAAAACGGACGTTGGAAGCCGCTTCTTCTCCGTTCCCTCCCCCGTCCAGCCAATAGTCGTGTTCGTTTGCTCCATCCGTCGATGGAGATGCAAGCAGACGACCGTCTCCGTCTTCATGCCACCCACCCGTTGATGTGGCTAAAATGTCCACGGAACGATGGCACTGCTCCGGAATGTGCAGATGGCCTCGGGCAATTTGCTGGATGCGCGCGAACGAATGTCCAATTGCTTCGGAAAGTCGGTGGCTGATCTGGAAAGAAACCGATCGGAGTGTTTGGATGAATCATTTGTTGATCGCCGCGGGGGATACAATTTTGGCAAAGATTTTTTTAAAATTATTTCATTTTTTCTTATTTTACCATCGACGCATTTTTTGTGCACTTTTGCGCTGTCCGACGGTAACATTTTGCGTAGGCGTTCATTTGGCTACAAAAGTGGCCGAGACTGAAATATTTATGTATATGAATGAATGTGCCACGACTCCCCCCGGGCCAATCATTCCGCCCCACCCCAAACTGTAAGTACATAATTCTGCTGTTTCAATCACCCACTTCTCTACGCACTGCTTGAACTTGTCGATCGAGCTTAGAAATAATTTTTAATTTTCGTTTGTTTGCTTTTCGCACTTGCAAATCCATTCCGTTCTTCGCTGAACGACAAAATTGTTTGGGCTGTTCAGAATTAGCGAGTGCAGCGGACTCAACACTACTGGCGCATTCTGATGATGGCTGCCTTTGTCGAGAATGGCACTCAATGAGAAGTCGAAAAGCATTGAACAGTTGCGGACGCATTGCTGATTAGCGGAGACAAACCGCCAAAAGACTTGGAAATGCGCAAATAAAATAAAAAAGTAAACAAAATACCAAAAACTGCCGAAATAATTAGCACAATTGGATGAGCAGTTTGTACGCCGAAATGGCATTGACAGGGCAAATTTTGAACCGCTTTTTTTGCCAAAAATTTTGGCTTACCATTTTGCATGTTGGGAGATTGGGACGGAGAATGGAACAAAGGGACCAATAATTTAGGCTTACAAAGGACTAAGGCAGGGGGGTAGGGGGGGGGTGGGGAAAGGACGATTCTTTCTGTTTTATTCCCATTTTCTCATAATTCATCCGTCCAATAAGTAATTTGATTATTTACCCTTTTGCATTTCTCTCAGCAAAAGAAACAGACAAATGAAAGCGACGGGTTAAAAAAGAAAATAGTATAAATGCTTAGCAGAAAAGATAAAAATTGCAACAAAAACAAAATGATGCTAAAAATAGCCAAAAAGGATGTCCTTCCGTTTCGCATAGCCCCAGTTCCGACGGACGGCCTCTTCATAATGGCGAATGTATAAGGCTTTTGGCCTTTCTAATGGTTCCGATGGGTCTGAAATAAATTATGCCATTGAAGGGCCGAATAAAACCCTACGAATTGAGTGGTTCTCCTTCCGTTTCTTCACATCTTGATGGTTTTCTTGATCCCGACAGCGCACAGCACTTTCCACCACAATTGCCTGAAATTCTCAAATAAATTTACCCTCAAAACTAGAGTCCGGACCAAAACCCAAAACATTTTTGGGTTGTTTTGTACAAAACTTTTGACCAAATTTTGTTTGGTCCAAGTTTCCGGTCTCTACTCAAAACGATACTTTTGAAAGAACGATTGAATCAAATGCAAAGTTAGGCAGAGAAATGTTAAAAACTATCGAAAGGCCCACCACAATTTCCATGGCGCAGAAGTTCAGTGCGTTCGCTAGCCCTTCTTCCATGGGCGGTGTTTCGAGCCATCCCAGAAACTTGGAAGCACCGTTCGACCACCTCCGCCCCGTCCAATTACAAAATGATGTCCGTCGGGCCTCCGCAAAACGTTCGTAAAGTTCGGCGTCCATTTGCCTCGTCCGAGCCTCCATCCGGCGCATTCGCTCCATTTTGGCCACGTTCAGAGAGTTTTCATCGATGTCGGCCAACAAATGGCCCATCACGTCAATAAGCCGCACAGCATTAATCACTTTCCGAGTGCTAAAGTCGAATTTTGAAATGTTGCTTTTTGTACATTTTGACAAAGTAAAAGTTAAAATTTTCATTACGCCCTTAATTTTCTAAAAGACTAAAGAGGAATGGAATTTTCGACTCGATTTAACGCCTTTTTTTTTATCAAAAATAATTACTTTTTCAGTTTCGGATCGCTCAATATATTTCGGTCGATGAGAGTCGAATTTGCCAATGGTAAAACACCCTCCAAAGTTTCAGTGCTTTGTTTTCCCTCATGTGGACGAAAAATAAGATCGATCAGCTTAAGAGAATTTTATAAGAAATTAAAATCTTCTGAATTTAAGGCCGGCCCTAAATGCAGTCTTATAAACGCACCCGCATGTATCCGATCAGTCTTCGGATCAGCACCGGATGACGCCTTTCTTTGTAAATGAAAGGATCAAACAAAGAAAGGAAGCCGGTATAAACCTGAAGGCGAACATAAACTCCGGGAAGCCGATGGATTGGCTGCTAAAAATGTGATTATTTACGCGAATGAAAGGGCAATAATTTAAAAATTGAAACTTTCGTTCAATGGAAATTTTGTGCGCTTTGTTGATGAGCATTTTAAGCTGTCCGTGGAGCAAATCGCCCAAAAATTCCTGACAAATTCCCATCGGTTCGTCCGAATCGCCGTATGTGAACATCATCCGACTAAAATTCATTTGCTGTCACCAAAAACAAAATTTGCTCCACCGCTCTCATTACCGACCCGATGATCAAACGCAAAGGAAAGTTCTGTTCATCGTGTTGCTGCGTTTTATTGGAATTGCTTGTTGAAAGTTCTCCTTTCTCCATTAAAGCAGCAATAATCTAACAGAATTTCATTTCATCTAATTTTGTCAGTGTTGTAGCATGACGTTTTTCTTTTTTGGGGGAGGAGAGTTAAAATGAAAAGTGATAACGATCGGACGATAATCAATGGAAATGGAATGTAAAGTTCCAGTTCTAAAAACGAAGTGCTATCC
Organism: Globodera pallida; assembly: GCA_020449905.1. NCBI lineage: Eukaryota > Metazoa > Nematoda > Chromadorea > Rhabditida > Heteroderidae > Globodera > Globodera pallida. The sequence continues at coordinate 1,452,006 of JAIXHY010000014.1, forward strand.
GATCACGCCACGCAATTTTTTGTACATATGTATCACCAAAATTTAAACTTTTCATATTTGTATTCCTTTTAATTGCTTTTTTCCAGACCGAACCCGACGATTGAGCGTCTCGGGTGATTGGGTTGAGTGCGACTGACATATTTGGATGGGAGCCTATAACTCTAAACTCACCCAACAAATAAAATAGCTTTACACTATTCGAAGTTTGCATAAAAGGGAATTACATATGTATTTAATATGCCCAAACAATAAAAAGTTGAGTTTAAGCCATTATCGCTGTGGGCAAGCCAAGTCAAGCTGTTTCTAAAATGTTGTTTCAGTTAATTTAAGCATAATTTTACTGAACTGCAATGTCCCTATCAGTGTTAGACCAGATCAAACATCATTCGACTATCGTAGCGGACACCGGCGATTTTCACGGTCAGTTTTCAGTTTGGTAGAGTTGCAAATGTTCCGGTTCAGCCAGGGAAATCGAAAGGAATTTATTTTTAACTTAACGACTGATTGGTAATCAAAAACGCGCTAATAATCTGTACTAACATTTTTTTAAACACCATTTGCTTGCTAATTTGTAAGCGTTCCCTTTCTTTTGTAGCCATCGAAGCATTCAAACCGACCGATGCGACAACAAATCCCTCGCTGATTCTCGCCGCCGCTAAAATTGACAAGTACAAAGAATTGATCGAAAAGGCGCTGCAATATGCGAAGGAAAAGGCGGCCGGAAAGTCGACGGAGGCGGTGGCGGAATTGGCAATTGACAAACTTTTTGTGCTTTTCGGTAAAGAAATTCTGAGCATTGTGCCAGGGCGAGTGAGCACCGAAGTTGATGCCAGGTTGGTTTGGGGGAGGGCATGTAAAAATTTCGGGTTGGAAATGATTTTTTTTTGGTTTTCTATCGTCGAACCTGCACTATGTGCTAACAATTAAGTAATAATACTAATTGACAGACTTTCCTTCGACAAGGAGGGCTCCATTGCCAAGGCATTGAGTTTCATCAAACTGTACGAAGAGGAGGGCATCGGCAAAGAACGCGTTCTGATCAAACTTAGTTCAACGTGGGAAGGCATTGAGGCAGCGAAGTTTGTTTAGACTATTTCGGCTCTGATTCTCCCCTTTTAAGGGTTCTTGAATCCCAACACGGCGTCCACTGTAACATGACGCTCCTTTTCAACTTCCATCAAGCAATAGCTTGTGCACAGGCAAATGTTACGTTGATTTCGCCCTTCGTTGGTCTGTTTTTAACACAAAAACTTTTTTTTAACCAAAAATTTTAGGCAGAATTTTGGATTGGCACGTAAAGAATTCGGACAAAAAAGAGTTCGACCGCTGTTCAGACCCCGGTGTGCAAAGTGTGAAGCGCATTTTCAACTATTACAAAAAGTTTGGCCACAAGACGCAAGTGATGGCCGCCTCATTTCGCAACACCGAAGAGATTAAAGGGCTTATCGGATGCGATCTGATGACGATAAGGTGAGACGATAACAAAAAAATATTCTCGGAAAAAGATTTTATCCATTTCAATGCTTTTTCGGTGTTATTTCGGAAAGGCTAGAAGTATTTGGTACTTTTTCGTTATCTGACTATTTCCCCTCCCCCCCAAACATGCAAAATGTGTGGGGGGGGGGGGTAATCGGACGGATAACGAAGCAATTCGTCACGTAATTGTGCAACTCCGTTTTTTTCAGTCCCGCTCTGTTGGGCGAATTGGCCAAGGACTCTGAGGCGGTTGGCCCGGTTTTGACAGTGGAAAGTGCGAAGAATTGCGAATTGGAGCGTGTGGAAATGGACGAGAAAATATTCCGCTGGCAGATGAACGAAGACGCGATGTCTGATGAAAAGCTCGCCGATGGAATTCGCCGTTTTGCAGCCGATGCCATCAAACTCGAGGCTCTGATCCGATCGAATCTTTGAGACAATGCAAATCGAGTTAAGATTGTGTTTTAAGTCATTCCGTGCTCAATTGTATTGTTTGGGTTGTCTGAATTTTTTAGACCATTTTAAATAACATTTTTATTTATTTGCCCATTATTTTGGTCCCTGGAACTTTACATATTTCTACGTATTCTTATGCTGGCCTCTGGAAGACATCTTAAATATATTTTTATGTGACCGGTTAGAATATAACATAAATTTACGAATAAAATAAATAATATTCCGTTTCCGATGTATTTTTTTCACGCGTGATTTGACAATCCATTTGAGTTTTGTTTAAATGCGCAGCCGTTAATTATATTTCACGTTGGATGCATTTGAATGAATTTGTCTGTGAATTATAAAACTTTTCGGTATGGAAGCGTCTCTTTCTGTGCTCTCTCACGCGGACGGTTCCTGCGAACTTTGGCAGAAAGGGCGCGGGAGGATTTTGTGCGGTGTAACCGGACCGGGCGATGTTTCTTCATCCCGGCGCATTTTCGACCGCGCTAATGTCTTTTTTAGCTTCAACCGTTTGGCTACAAAGAACAGGGAAGGTGAGTGAATGGGCGCTTTTGTTTTAAACAAGCGAATCAATCAAGAATCTAAAAGATTTTTTTGGCGGAAACCACTGAAGCAAGTTATGAGCCCGGGACGAAGTGTATTTTCTAGTGGGGACTCAGTTGCCACTACTTGCTCCGTCTCCGCATGCTCGCTGTTGGCGGGCCACCAGCGGCCTTTCATTATTATATCCGGCTTTTGTTACTTAAAAGAAGAAATGAAGAATTAAAAAAGAATAATAAAAAATTAGAGCAAAATTTGCCTTCTTGACAACTTTCAACTTCTCATATTTGTCTTTTAATTCTTTAAATTTTTTTATTAGTTTATAAAACAATTCTTCATTATTTGTTTGAGCAGTTTTTAAATTATTGTTTCATCTTTTAATTTTTTAATTTCTTGATTTAAACTTTCTTTGCTTTTTCTTTAATTTTCAAAAATTTCAACCGGTTCAAAACCCGTTTTTCCGCGGCAAAATTTTGCGGATTCAGACTCAGCTCGGCTTGAGAAATCGATTGGTAGTATTTTATTCGGATTCGAACCACTCCCATATAGTGTAGAAATATCAATGGCCTCTTCGGCACATTAACGGAAATTTCCGACAGAATTGGTGGCCGCTGTCAAAGTCCCATCTGCCGGTTCCGCCTCCGCGTCCTCTGCCTCGGCTCAGCCCGTCGACCACTTTCTCCGTTCCGTTGTTGAGAGTGCCATCGACGTGGACGCCTATCCCCGTTCGTGCATCCAGATTTGCACGCAGGAGTTGGAAATGGACGGGCCCGGCGATGCCCTCCAACTCAACGGACTTTGCATGGCTTTAATCGACGCCGGAATTCGTATGCGACACATTTTTGCTGCTGTAATGGTTGGCTTGCCGAGTGGTGACGGTCAACAGGAAATGGTGGTGGACCCGAACCAAATGGAGGCTAATGCATGCCGTGCGCTGTTCACTTTTGTGTTTAAACCATCCGTGATTTTGGCTGGCAAACTTCTCGGAGCACACTCAGTAGGGCATTTCACGATGGACGAATTCAAAGTGCGTTGCGATTGAATACGAATACCTCCATTTTCCATTCAGAATGCAAGTGAACTCGCTGAACGTCGATGTCTAGCTGTGTTCGATTTCTATCCGACGTAAAATCCAACAAAAATTCATTTACTACATAAGCAGGACGTTGTCATAGAATAGAAAGTCGGAGGAATTATCGCTTTATGGGAATAAATACGTTATGCTCGCATCTCCGTTTTACGGAAAATTTGCTTCCTCCCACCCCCCGATGCATTTTCTAGTTACCGCCTCCATTAAGCAATACAGAACTAAGAAGCCAAGAAAGACTGTTAGAAATCAAATTTGAACTCCGTTTCGAACCCTAAACGCTTTCATAATTATCGAAAACAATCAGAAATAATATAGTTTAATCACTAAAGAACGTGCTGAACGAAAAATCAAATAATTGGTGATGACAACATTTGCCTCAAATTCTACCGCCCAGAAAACCCCAGTATGCATATTTTTTATCTTCCTTTACTTACATCTCAACAAGAAAAATGCGAAAAAGTTGAGAAAATTATCAGAATATATGGATAGAAGTCGTCCCGATTACGAATCAGTATTGCAAAAACGTGCCGCTGTTTGCCGGGACACGTTGCAGAAAGTTAGGAGGCTCATACGCCGGGTCAAACTAAAAGCGATAAAAGTTTGATATCAAACGCTGAAAACTAACGACGACATTCGATTGCTGCTGCTGACGACGGAAGAACTGTTGAGGCTTCCCTCGGAATTGCGGTCGCTGCCCACGGGGAGGTTGTTGAACGATAACATACTGCGGAGGCTGTTGACGCATACGACGCGGAGGCCCACGCTGCTGAACGACAATCGGAGACTGCTAAATGGCGCGCTATTAAACCTTTATCGAATAAATGGTTCTAAAATCAATTCCTGTAATCGTTCAAGACAAGAAATCCTATAAATTAGCATTATTTAAAAAAAATTTTAACCGAAAATTGCGAGCGTGACTGAAACGGCTCATCCAAAATAACTTGTTGCTTGCGCGGCTGGCGAACGTAAGCAGAAGCGAACGGATTTCCTTGTTTACGTGGACGACGAACGTAAGCAGCAGCGAACGGATGTCCTTGCGGCTGTTGTTGGATCTGCTGTTGGTTAACGAATCGGCTCTGAAGCTGCTGCACGGTGCTTGCGCGACGCAATGCATTGATGTGATCACGAACACTCATAGACGAGAAGGAAGGAACAAATCGCTGCACTGCTTGTGATGGCTGCTGCTGTTGAACAAGCACAACAGGCTGCGCTTGATTGAAATTAACGCGACGGAGACGCTTCGGCACACTAAGAAGCAAGTCATTAGAATGTCTACCAACACTATTTAATTAGTAATTTACTTGTTTCTTGCCGGCGAAACTACTGAAGTCGTAGATGCAAAACGGATTGGGCCACGTCCACGGACTACACGTTGAACCATGATCGGTTGCTGCTGCTGTTGTACGGGAACAACGCGTTGACGAGAAATCACACGAGAACGGGGATTGACTTTGTTGAGTATGATAGTTCGAGAGCGCTGGAGTCGATTGGCAGGAAACCGCTAAATATTCGGGGAGGTAGAATAGAAGTGTTACGCTTTATTGTATACCTTGCTGCGAAGAGAAGCAACGGTTGCAACATTTGACTGGCTAAGTGCCTTCTAAAATATAAAATTATATCGGGTAATGAACCTAAAAAGCCGATATGCTAAAATTTCACTTTCTAGCCGAAAAATCACTTTTTGCAACAAAAATGATTAAATTCCTTAACCCTTACACCAACCTTGACGAGCTTGTTCACCAAATTTTTTGTGGCGGAAATAACAGCACTGTTCTGCAGCGCAACATTCTTCCTCACACTGACGACACCTGCACCACGATTTATCTTCCCGATCGGACGATTGCCACGCGAATTGAACCCAACACGTCTCGGTATGCCAAAATTCTTCTAAAATTGACCGTGCTTAAATCAAATAACCAACCACCAAAGGAACCTTGATAAGCTGCTGCCCACCAAATTGCCTACGACCAATCGGCTTTTTTTTCGAAGCGGCACCAATCGTTGAACGTTTGCCGACAATTTGTATCTTTCGCACGTTCGGCCTGACATTCGCTCGGTTCACCTTGCTTTTGTTTGCTTTGATGATCTCGTCTTAACATTGTTTCGCTAATTCCTCAAAAATCTAGGCAAAATTACCCAAGCTCATTTCCAACTTGCAAGCTGTGGCCATTATGTCCTGAAATTCGGTGTAACTTGACCACCACATTTCGAATTCGGGCTTGTGAGCTCAGGCCAATAATTGAAAGAATCGCGTTCCGCCCGACATGTGATTGGCGAATGAGCTTTTTTGGAATCCTTATGTTCCACTCTGCTCGGGGCCGCTCATAGGAAGTTTCCAAAAGACAGTTTTGTCGTCTCATTCCTCATCACATTGGCTTTGCGACATAAATGAGCCGCGCCCAGTTCGAACATCCCGTCCCGAGCGATATTTTTGTTATTAATCCTGAAAATCGATCGCCTCCCCATTTTCCGGGATCTGTCAGGCATAAAGCACAACATAGAGCTAAGCACAAAAGTGCTTGGCCGGATGGGTGTGAAGACAGCAAATGAAGGCTGAGGAGGAAACCCGAACCACCAAAGTCTAAAAAGGAGTTTTAGGCCCGAACACTTACCGGACAAACGCCTATACAGACTTTTAGAGAAACATTTAGCAAGTATTCTTCAAATGCACCTGCCTTATGTTTATGTAGCAATGCGTTTGTGGTTGAATATAAATAAATAGCTTTTTGTCAAATCGTTGAATAACTGGAAAGATTACTTTCAGCTTAATCTTTTAAATAAACCAAAAAAAGCTAATCGTTTCAACAACGTATCGAAAACAACAAGCACTATGGTGAAGAGGGACGAGAAGCAATTGGGAACTGCGGTTGAGCTGAGTAGTTTTGGTTGATTCGTCAGTCGAATTGAGGAGAAAATGCGAAAGAGCCGGCGCATAAAAAGAATATGGTCAATCGATATAATGTTTTCGCTTCGAAAATCTCTCACTTATAATTTGAAAATTAGAACAAAGCCAACCGTGGAAACATTAATGAAGTTGAGAGAAGTTCAATATTTCTTTCTTTGGCTAATAAGCGCATATCCAACAGAGGGCTTTTTTCTCTTTAAAATATCTTTTTACACGCACAAAACATTTAGGTCGGTAATATTTAAATTCAGCAGCTGTACTTCTACTGCAAAATGGCTTCAAAAGAGGTGAGAAAGGCATGGCGCATTGCTCTTATTTTTCTAATTTAATTAAAAGGAAGCAAACAATGAGAAGGAGGAACCGATACACGTGAACAAATGGGACGGCGCTAATGTGAAGAACACTTTGGATGACACCGTCCGGAAGGTAAGCTAAAAGTGTTTCTTCACCAAACTTAAATTGGGTCTCAGCTCATCAAAGATAATTACGGCTGGACAGAGCGGCACACGTTGGCTAACGGACGATTGGCACTTTCATTTTTGGCGGTTGCTTTTGCGGGTTTTGCTCTGCTTTACGACTACCTTTTGCCGTTTCCAAAATCCAAAATTGTGAGGAAGTTGTTTCTGTTCACTTTATTTAAAAATGATGTTCAGGTTTTGGCAGTTTGCTCCATCAGCTATTTTGTTATGATCATGGTCCTTCAGGCATACCAGTGGTACGTTGAGAAGTTCACATTCTTTCAAGCGGTAGAGGTCGTCGACGACAAGAGCCCGCCGCGACATTGGTTAGAACAAATTTTGGCAAATTTGTTATTGTTTGAATTTTTTTTGGTCTATTAATATTGGTTTAGTTTAACTACTTCCCCCACTCCCCGAAAAAAAGCAATTTTTTTTTTGTTTATAAATTCGAAGGCGCGCCAAGCCACTCAAAAAGTCTGGAAACCACAAAAATTCTGAAGAGTTGATCGATATTTTTACTTTCATTTTCATTGCAGGAAATGGTCATCGGATATGAAACGGTACGTTCTGGAAATGAATTCAAATTCAAAACGGAATTGTTTAAGCTACGACGATAAGTACGTACTGATCGCTGAGTACTCCCAAGGCACTCGTTCTGGCTCTATGAAAGTGGTAAAGTCGGTGGCCGCTTACATCACAGAGGAGGGCGAAGTGCTTGTGCCGCTGGTGAAGAAGGAGGTGGACCTGCTAAAGAAGAACCTGCTCAAGTCCGACTGAAGCTTTACCCCGTCTCTTCGTTTCCTCCCCCAAATTTGTTGTTTAAACCCTTTTTTGTACGGATCCGTTTGCAAGAATTGTGAAAACTCTTTGTGCTTTTAACTTTATTTTTGGGTCGATTTTGGCATTCATTAAAAACTGAAAATGCATGTCTATTAAAGTCCACAAAGTCAACCCATAAAGGTCTATTTACCACAATGTCTAAATTCACTGTGAAACTATTTTTATGTATTCACTCATCTTTCTGTCCTGACTGATCATTCATAATTTATTCGATTTGATTTAACAAACGTATCGCCTGAGAAAGCGTTGGATAAAAGACTTGTTGTTGGTTGTTCAATTTGTTGGGAAATCCGATCGTAAACGATTCAAATACCTGCCTTTCGGTTGGCTTTTGTGTGTGTTGTCGTTCTTTACACTCTTCTATTTTTCTGTTCTCCCATTTACGTAATTGGGCAAAGTACGGGTTCAGCTTCTTCGATCATCACTTTCTTTTTAATCGTGTTCCGGTCGCTTCCGCTGAATGTTCGATGGATATTGAAGGCCATGCTCCGACGCCTTCGACTTCCGCCGCCACTGCTAATGAACTCGCACTCCCCGCTGATTTGGCCGCTTTTGAGTCCAACTTTGTCTCTGTGAGTCCATCCATATAAAATCAGCTGCTGAATTTGTTGAAATGGTTAAAAACTGTTTATAAATAATATTTTAGTTTGCATTTACATTCCCCTTTTTGCACTTACGCTAACTATTTGCAGGTCATCTCCGAGCAGTTCAGCACAGACATTTTACCCTCCAGCAGTAATGTCATTGCTTTGCACGTCTCTTCGCTGATCCGAAATGTCATCCGATTGGCACGGAAGTTCCAACGAAGTGCTAGACGGAAATGGCTCTCCTCGGAAGACGTTGAGGCGGCACTGGCTTATTACGGACACTCGGTAAATTAAAAATTGAGGGGGAGCAATGCAAAATTTAGGAATTTTAATTGGTAGGCCGTAAAATGTCCAAATTTTAATTCAGCTGGCTATTCTTTTAAAGGCACTTATCGGTTATGAAAGCATTGATGACGTTGGATTTCGGCACGTTGGGAAAATGGGCAGAGAACTTTTTGTCAGGGAGGACCCCGAGTTGGATTTGGGCGCGGTGATGAACAATCCGCCGCCTAAATTGCCGCTTGAAGTCGCTATTAAAGGTGAGAGAGAAGCTTTGGGGATGTTCGGTGCCGAACATTTTTTCCGCAAGTTTGTAGTTGAAATTGTTATAATTTATTCAGCACATTGGCTGGCCATCAACGGTGTTCAGCCTGCTGTGCCTGAAAATCCGTTGCCCTTAATGCCAAAGGACGCACTTCCGATGGCCAATGAGGAGGACAGGGCGAGTACATCCGCCGGTGTGACGAGCAGGACGCTGTTGCTGAACCAATATATGAAGAGCATGCGTAAGACGGAGCAGGTGCAGGTCAAATCGACCACCACCCATTCTCTCTCGCTGGTCAGTGGATGAACATTTGAAACCGAACGTAGTTTAAGGAGAATTCTTCTAAAATTAACTATGAATTTGGATTTTTGAGCCCGTAATTTCATAATTCTCCGAAAATCTCTAGGAACAGCAAGTATTCTTCCTCAAAATTATGGAGGCGATCATGGGCCCGTCTGAAGATGAGCAAAAGAGACTTGTGCGTATTGGGGTGCGGGAGGAGATGTTTAATTTTGTGTTTAAACATTTTGTTGATAGGAGGCATTAAACTGTCTGCAGACGGACTGTGGTCTTCGTACGTTATTGCCTCGTTTTTCTGTGGCCATTACGGAGGGGGTTTGCGTCGCCAAATGTTTTTTTGAATTGCTCGAAAATTCAGGTCCGATGCAACATTGTTGTCCACAATATGGCAATTCTCGTGTACTTGGTAACGCTGGGTTATAAAAGGGCTTTATATTGCCAAGTCCGAACAATGAATCGGCACGTTCTTTGCATTTCAGATGCGAATGATTCAGGCCCTCTCCCAAAACCCGACAATCTCATTGGAGCCATGCGTATGTTGTGCCACCCATTCGCATTTCCAAATGTCCGCTTTTCAGTTTCACGAATTACTGCCCGCCATTCTTTCCTGCATTCTCAGCCGCCAAATTTCCGCCACCCAAACAGAAACAAACACCCACTGTGTACTTCGCGAATTTGCCGCCGATTTGCTCACACAATTGCTGAGGTATAATACGATTCAAATCGGAGAGAGATTTTCGAAATTTGGTTAAATATAATTGAAATCTTTTTGCTTTTACTCTTTCCGGTCGATTTTCTGTTTGGTTTCAGGCGTTATCGCCTTCCCCACATCCACACCCGCATTATCCGCGCCCTTTCCCGTGCCTTCTCCGACTCTGCCTGCTCTTTGCCCACTTTGTACGGCTCGGTCTACGCCCTTTGCCAACTTGGGACGGATGTGGGCAAAATATTTGAAAATGAATTTTGTGTCGGTTTTTGTCAGACCATCCAACGGGTCATCCTCCCAAATGTCGGCGTCATTTACCAAGTGATCAGCCGAGTGCAAACGGACAAACATTACAACAGCAATGAAAGGGCGTTGGCTGATCGTCTCCACGCCAAAATGGTGGTCAGTCCATTTGGGTAAATTGAATGGTTTTTTCATTTGAGTTGAGCAGGATCGGGAATCGGTAAACCGGAATTAATTTAAACCCGGAGTTTTTGTACTGGAACTCTGCGCAACTCCGTTTTTGCTTTAATTTTTACTGTCCAGGAAAAGTTGGCCGTCTTTGCCACCGATGCGAACTGTGACCTGCCGCTGCTTTCTCGTCAAAATTTTTTGGAACATTTTGGCGACTTCGGTGCCGACGTTTTCGCGGCTGTGCGACAGAACAACAGCTCCATGATCAACAGCAACAGCGGAGGCAGGCAATAAACGAATTTTGAATAGAAAAGAAAGGAAAGGGGCGCCGCTCTTTCAGCTCAAATCGGACTTTTTTGTTTGTTTAATACATTGTTTTGTTTGATGCTATTACCTCCCCCTCCGATGAGACAAAACTTTATTTATTACTTTGCTTTTATTATTTTATATTATGCGTTTGTCCATTTTGCCGTCCCCACCCCCCCCCCCCCCCCCCCGCGCCAACGTTCACTTTTTTTGTCTTTTCTGCCACCAAACAAGCAAGCAACACCAACAACCGCACGCTATCTCGACAATCTCTGCCCCACTCTCCTCGCACAACACTCTCTCTCCCTCCTCCAATTGTTTGTTTATATCTCTCGCGTTGTTCGTTATCAAAATTTTATTTTGAAAAATTTCGACATAAAACTAAACAACTTCGGTTGTGCGTGCAAAAAAACGAGTGGGGGTCGTTTGGGCCCCCTAATGTTTCTTAAAGGGGAGTTTGGCCGCCAATTGCCGAGCAATTTTTATCATAAAAAAAAATCTGAAAATTTGCAAAATTTAGGGAGAAATCTTCAAAAGAAATTAAAATTTTCGAGGGCGTAGCCGAATCTTCAATTTCTAACCCCGGGCTCGAATTCAAACATTTTTTCAAATTTTAAAAATCAATTTCAAAATAATTCAAAAAGGCTGGGTTTCCTTATTAGGCTTAGGCCTAAGCTGAGATCATGCACTGCGTTTGCAGGACACGTGTGTATTAGTCGCAAGCCGAATGATGAAATGCTTTAAATTGGACCATAATTATAGGAGAAAGAACCGTTGGGTACAAGGAAAAATAGGGGCAGTGACAAATTTTCTCAGAGGACGCGCAGATCGCTAACAAATTGTAAAAGATTAATTGAGAATTATCAAAAACGAAGTTTTCGGTTGCATGGTTAAAGCAAGCTCCAGGCCGCTTCGAACTGTGCTTTTCTGCTTTTTTCCGTACTTTTGTACAAGAGCTTTTTAAAATTTGGAAAACCATTTTTGGTAAATTGGTTATGGTCATGAAATAGGGACGGGCGGCATTCTTTTTGAGTTCCAACTTAAAATTAGTCAAAGGAAACAGAAAGCGCGACGAATCCAGCAGCAGCATTGTTCTTTCTTTTTTGCCCCTTAATTAAATTTACATTTGCTTTTGCACTTGAATTTGGGGGGGGGGGGGGGTTGACGATTTTGGCGATAATTATGATGACTTTTTTGGGCTCCGTGACCGAACTTCCCCCCCCCCCCCCCGTCCATTGAGTGCTTCTCCGACAATGCGCGTCCGGAAAACGAATTGAGAGAGTCGCAATTGTGCTAATTGCCCCGGGACACACAACTTCCCCCCCCCCCCCCCTCCCTTCTCTGGCCAACTTGTCAAGTGCCCTCGGGCCATTGTGATGTGCCCGCCGGAGGGGAAATGTAAATGCATGGCCTAGGAAGGGGCAACAGCTCTTTGGAGACAATAAGTCGAATGCTTTGTCGGCTCTCGAAATCGGGTCTTCTTCAGGCTCCCTCCACTTTCTCGAGTATAAAAGCTTCTGCCTCGGGCGATGCTTTTAGTCCCATCCAATCATTGCCACCATTCACTTCGGACAGGACGAAAACATACAAAGAACAGGAAGGAGTCATCAAAAA